>OW386546.1:17891346-18349307 GCA_936435175.1 Glyphotaelius pellucidus
CCTGCGACAGTCGCTTTTCGAGACCACCGCCCTTTCGCCCCGATTCGCTTTTGTCTGGCTTGTGTTTACACGGCCAGACACCTGCCACCTCGCAGCCAGCCGGCCCGACCGGCTCACTGCCCAGGCCCCCGCGCCGCCAACTGCCTTTCTCAAGGCAAAGAAGAAGAAGGAAGACCTGGCCCCACCGAGACCCGAAGACTACAAGACCATCCCCAGCATCCTCAAGAGGAAATACAGGACACCTGCCGTGCGGATGTACTCCGCGCGGCTAGAAGCCGCAAACCCGGAGGATTCACCCATTGTGATTCCCCCTGGCGCCCGCCAGTACCGCAGCAGGACAAAGACCGGGACCGTGCTGTACACGATCCCCGCCATCCAGCCCCAGCAGCCAGTGAAGAGCCACCCCGCAGACCCGAGGACAAGGCCGGCCATCCCCATGCCGTCCCCCGTGATACCCGAGCCCGCCCCCGCACCCGGACCCAGCAACCGCCCCTCAGTAGGCCCAGCTTCGGGCTACGTGCCGCCCCCCAGACCCCAGCAGCCATCCCAGGACATGGAGACGACCCACGAGGAGGGTTGGACGAGGCCGTCCAACCCCGTGAAGAGGCCCCTGTCACCGCAGGGACCGGAACCGGTTATTGTCGGTAACCGGTTCTCCGACCTCAAAGAGGTTTCTGAAGGCGGCGGCGCTCCGCAACCCAAACGCGCCAACACTACTAATCCCTCCCATTTCTCTTCCGCAGGTACCAGAAGCCAGCCCGAGAAGAAGGATCGCGTCCCCCCAGTGGTCATGACCCTGGGCACCCTGACTCACGCCCAAATTACCTCTACGGTACAGGGACACCTGGGCCACGCCAATTTCACGTTTCGCTACAACCGGGGCGGAACAGCGAACATTTTCGTGCGGAGCATGGCGGATCACCGCGCTCTCACAAACGGGCTGCGTGTGGAGGCGCGCGGCTTTCATACATACACGGCGGAGGCTGAAAAACTCAAGAAGGCAGTCATCAAGGGCCTGCCAAACATCGAGACGGAGGAGATCGCCGCAGACCTGACGGATCAGGGCTTCCCCCCAGTCAAAGTCGTGAGGATGACGACCGCCGCTGAGTACCCGATGTACCTGGCTCAGTTTGGCAAGGAAGTGAACATGGGCCAGCTGAGGGCGGCAGTAAAGTACATCTGCCACTGCAGGATCCGCCTGCAGAAGCACCGCAGCAACCATCTGCAGCACGGGACACAGTGCTACCGCTGCCAGAACTTCGGGCACGGGTCCCGCAACTGCTCACACACCGCGAGGTGTGTAAAGTGCTTGGTGGAGCACGCCTCGGCCGAGTGCCCCAAAACCACCAGGGACGAGCCCGCCGCGTGCTGCAACTGCGGAGGCCCCCATCCCGCCAACTTCAGAGGCTGCCCGAAGAGGGTAGCGTACGTCGCCTCCCTCCAGCAGCGACAGAAGCAGCCCCATCGCCCCGGACCAGGGGCCAGCAGGCCACATCCTCAGGCGCAGCAGACGACGAGGACTGATGGACGCTCATGGGCCCACGTGGCTGGCGGAAGAGCGGCCACCCAGCAGCCCGAGGCGCAGCCCGAGGCGCAGCCCGAGGCGCAGCCCGAGCCTCAGCCCCAACCGCAGCCCCGCTCGCAGACCTACACGCAGCAGTCCGCAGGCTCCAGAGACCCAGACGCCACGCTGATGATGTCCCTCCTCATGGGACTAGATGGCGTGCGATCGCAGCTGGCCAGCTGCACCTCCATATACCAGAGGGCTTGCATCCTGATGGATGTCATCACCACCACCATCCATGTATAATCCCGAGATGGTGAACGTCCTCCTGTGGAATGCCTTCAGCATCCGCTTTAAGATCGATGAACTGCTCGCTCTGGCAAATAACACTAACATTGACATCATTCTCATTTCAGAAACACATCTCAAACCCGACACACCGCTGAGAGTGCCCGGCTTCGAAGTTCACCGAGACGACCGACTAGAAGGAGGAGGCGGAGGCACCGCCATTTTCGTTCGTCAATCCATCACATCTACAAGGATCCCCACTCCGAAGCTGAAGCATACTGAAGCTACGATTGTCGAAGTCACCATAGAGGATAGAGCGCATACCTTCATCGCCGCCTATTGCAGACACCACAACCTTCTGGTGAGAGAAGATTTGGACAAATTACTTAATCTGCACCCAATTGTTGTTCTAGGAGGAGATCTCAACGCCAAACACAACTATTGGAATAACTACAGAGGCAACGCGAACGGGAAAACGCTCTTTACGCATATGCAGACTCACAACTACACGATAATGGCGCCGGACAAACCGACATACCACGCAGTGCACGCACAGTACCCCAGCACTCTGGACATCGTACTCGAGAAAAACGTCAAGACGATCTCGCCACTGCGCACGCTGGATGAACTGTCATCGGACCATCTGCCCGTGAGCTTCAGTATTGGAGGAACGACTTCAAGGAGCCCCAGAAAACAGCGGAACTACAAGGACGCAGACTGGGAAGGATTCAAGAAAGAGATTAACGAACGAATTCACCTAACATCGGGAACTCTGCGCTCTACAGATGAAATCGACGAGGCCGCAAGCACTCTCACGGAAATCATACAACATGCACAAGACACACACATACCTCTCAAAGAAGTACACGCATACACGATCAAGCTTCCCGAGCATGTCTTATCGCTCATCAAGGAGAAAAATCGCTTGCGACGCATCTACCATCGTACGCGCGACGGCTACTTCAAAACGGCCTACAACACTCTACAGCGGGAAATCAAGCAGGAAATAACGGACCTCAGACGCCAACTTTGGACGAAGAAAGTTACATCACTCACGCCAAAGGATAACAGCCTATGGAAAATGGCAAAAGCGCTGAAACATCAAGACCACACGATTCCCCCGCTAGAGAAGCTAGACGGCTCAGGATTGGCGCTGTCACTAGAAGAGAAGGCGAACGCGCTCGCCGACGGATTCGAGAGAGCCTACGCAGCCACGGACGGCCTATCTGATCCGGAAACGGATCGACTAGTAGAAGAATCTCTACGACATCTCGAACAAGCGGAGCAGACGAACGTCGAAGACATCCACTTCAGCACGCCGAGCGAAGTTGCCGTCATTATCAAGCGATTGAAGACCAATAAGGCGCCGGGGAGCGATCAAATACACAACATTCTACTCAAACATCTACCTCAGAAAGCCATCATCTACATCACAAAACTGTTCAATGCCTGTCTCATCACCGGACATTTCCCACAGATCTGGAAGACGGCGACCGTGCTGCCCTTCTCGAAGCCAAACAAGGACAAGAGGCAGCCGACAAGCTACCGGCCGATCAGTCTACTATCCACGCTGAGCAAAGTATTTGAACAGGTTATACTCAACAGGCTGCTTCCACACCACGAAGAAAACAACACTTTGCCAGACGAGCAGTTCGGATTCAGAAAGAGGCATTCCACCACCCACCAACTCACCCGAGTAGCGGAATTCATCACCAGAAGATTTAACGAACATCGCTACATCGCCGCTGCACTGCTAGACTTGGAGAAGGCATTTGACACCGTTTGGATCAGAGGGCTACTGCACAAGCTGCACAGAACTAACACGCCCATATACCTAACGAGAGTGATACAAGAATACCTCAAGAACAGATCCTTCCGAGTCTTCATCAGGAACGCGCTGTCGTCACTACGTGAGATTCCAAAAGGCGTGCCACAAGGAAGTCTACTGGGACCTCATCTCTTCAACATCTTTACACATGACATCCCCCGAGACGAGAGATGCAACCTGTCTATCTATGCAGACGACGTCAAGCTGTACGTTTCCTCGCTGAAAGCCGAGATGGCGGCCATATACCTACAGAGAGCGCTCGACGCTCTCGTAGAGTTCTACAAGATGTGGCGCCTCAAACTGAACGAGGCCAAAACCGAAGTCATCATGTACACGAGGAAACGCGTCAGAAGGACACCAGACGTCAACATCGAAATGGGCGGACACGTCTTAGAATGGAAGGATGAAGTCGTTTACCTGGGCCTGACTATGGACTCACGACTCAACTGGAAATCTCACCTAGCCAAGATGCACGCAAGAGCCAGAATGGCACTCGGCATGATGAAGCCCATCTTCAATAGAAAAAGTCCGCTACTTCCCAGAACCAAACTCCTGACTTACTATTCGCTCATTCGACCGGTGCTGACATATGCTATTCCCGTGTGGAGTAGCATCTCACAATCTGACTTTACAAAACTACAGACACTACAGAATCTCTGCATTAAAATCACATACAACACTAGAATCAGAACAAATTTGAAAAGACTACATGCGAGAGAAGACATTCCGACCTTATTTGAATACACTCACAGACTGACAGACCGATTTTACAAATCTTTAAGACACAGTAAAAATAAACTCATACAGGAAATCGGTCAATACAATTCTCCCAGCGACTTCACATTCAAATACGTACACAGACTACCCAAACACATTCTGATGGACCTTGACCACATCTGGCATGAACCAGATTCAGACGCCGACGAGTGAGCGAGCAGTAGGTATTCCCAAACTCCAGACCCCTCCCCCGTAACTTATGTTTATATATCTATGTATATATTTATATAATATTGTATAGTATGTATGTATATGTATGTTTATCCCCTATAGTCCCATAAAGTATATATCTACATAAAAACAGACATACACCCCACACACACACAATGCAGGATATCGTACACCGATATCACTGAAGGCCGACCGGGTTCATGTTGACCGCCGGCCGAATCTTCCTGGATGAGGTTTTTCATGGTTTCCTCATTCCCGAAGGCAAATGCGGAAGAACTCCAAATAAAAGGACATGACCGCCTCCTTCCCACTCCCAACATAACACAAACACACACATATGTATTTATGCTTTCCAGTTTGCTGACGATCAAGAGTAAATGATGACCAAAAAAGATGCAATTTTAGTAGGGTTTTTAGGTAACAATTTTTCCCTACCGATTAAATTCAGGACCTTAAGTCTATAATAAACGAGTAAAATTTTTAAATACCCACATGAGGTAAAGATTGCGAGGCGCAAATGACGCCGTTCTATTTGTATAAAGAACATTAACTTTAAATTCAGTAAATTTAAATGATTCACCTCTTCAAGGAATATAAGAATCTAGTAAATCAAAAAAAAAAAAAAAATATCATTTACTCATCTGCCCTGATGATGGACACTGTAACGCTGTCCGAAACGTTGGCTAAAGAAGGAGGTAGCGAAACACGGCATAACACCCCAAAAACAATAAAAAAAATAAATTAAAATGGAGTTCTACAAATTAAACATGATAGATATAAATGAATATATTAAAGAAATAAAAATTAAAATGAAGTTCCATAAATTAAACTTGATAAAAATAAATGCGCAAATATTAATAATAATTGTTTTGTATTTATTATACTTATACAGTGCAATTGCTTAGCGTGGTTTGACTAGGACTTTAATAGGATTTCTATCGAGCCGAACCCTCTGATATGAAAATATCTGGAGTCGGTGAACTATTTTCCCATTTGGTCTCTTTCCCATTTGGTTGTTCTTGTATTGTTTTGTATTTATTATACTTATACAGTGCAATTGCGTAGCGTGGATTGACTAGATGATCATTTGTGGAAAAGTGTGTGGAAGGGTTAAGTTTTTCCTGTGGGGAAGATTTAGCCCGGACTTAAAGTCTAAAGAACAATTAAAAAAGAAAATTTCAGTAGACGAGGGTAATACATAAAACAAACTCTTTAAAAAAACTGACTTTTTCTCTATTTTTTCTACCCCTTTGATCAATATCCATATCTCGTTCCTAAAATCTGCACATTATATCTACAGGTACCGGAAAAGTGGATGCATCGATTATCCGACAAATTTGGGAAATATGAGGCCAGAAATATAAGGTGATTCGTAATTAATACTCGGCATTATGGTTTTAATTGGAACAACTCTGAACGGCTTGGTATTTCGTAAAAAATTTGAAAGTGTGGTTTTTACTATTTTTTGAAGTGAAACTTCTTTAGCCCGTTAGTGATTTGAAATTCAGATGAAATGGAAGTGCGTCACAAAAATTTATTATTTGACGGGTCCTCGGTTCTAATATAACGTGGTAAATTGACGGCATTGGGTAAGGCGCCTGAAAAATTGAAGGAAAGGAAGGAGAGGAAGTTCTGGGAAATAAATAGGTATGGAGGGTGGGTAAGAATCTGGGGTCAGTATGTCCAGGAGTGACGGATGTATGAATCCGTCCCTCTAACTGCGGCGCAAGGCGATAGGTCGAGAGATTCTGGCTGGAGAGGATAAAAGTCCTCCCTCGACCAATCTCCCTCGATCCTGCCCACCACGCAGCAAATGGGCAGATGTATCGGTCGTCAAGACCTGGAAAAACCTCACCCCATGAATCCGGGCACCCCTGCTAAGTCACCAAACGTATTTAACCACTTACGGTGACCTAACCTAACCTTATCCACCATAACCAAACCTAACTTCCCCTGAACTAATCCATCCAAATACTAAAAGTTCTGTCAAGGGTAGACCTTGCGTCCAAAAATGTATATTTCTAATTTTGTCGTTTATAATATATCAATACTGAAAGTCCCTTTAAATCATAAGATTTTCGCAAGTAGGGTTTTAAATACCTAGCAACCTTATTATAACCATAATTTATTATTTTGGTAAAAAGTGTACTTTAATAAATTAGAAATTAAACAATTTGTCCAATAATTAAATATCTCAATGACGATTACTTTTGTTTCCAAATTTCTTCTGGCCATAATATTGATTACCACAATTTGTAAGCTCTTTTTAAGAACCATGCGCTTGTGAACTCTGGCGAGATAAAAAAGGTAGTGTCCACCGTTTTGGACCGGAATCGGAACGTAACAAACAAATTTACATAATGTTGAAATGCCAACGGTCGAGTTAAAACCGAACGCTACTCTCAGTCTACTTACTCTCTTTGACAACCGGCGTGATCTAGAGGTAACTAAATAACTAACTCGCAATCCGAAAATCGCGGGATCGAATTCCGGCGCGGGCGTTGGCAAATAAATGTTATTTGATTAATTTGTGTTACTTCACAATTCATTTATTTAAAATAATATACAGTACATTTGCGGTACGTTCCAGAGTGGAAGATACTCTCAGTATCGCCCTGGTGTAAGACCACCATACAGGATTGAAACGTTGCTTGAAATGGCTTTAGCCGTATTTGGTGACCAAATTTGATACAGATACTTCCCCATCTTCCTCTTCCACACCTTTCTCTTCCCATCTCTTTCCCCTCCCTACTACCTTCAGCCTCACAACAGACCCCAATTGTGGATGCCATAGTCTCACTGGCTCCAGACGATAGCAGCTGGGACCTTTGTGAGGTATTCACTAAAAAAAAATCAAAAACCAAACATATTTTACCCTAATATAATAAAACAAATATGACACTTATTTCCACTTTGACCGTAACCGGTTTCAACTTTACAGCAAAGCCATATTCAGACTGAGGGATATGGACCAGTCTGAAGATGGCTTTAACGAGCTGAAACCGGTTACGGTCAAATAAATTAAAATATAAAAATAAGTTTCATATTTGTTTAATTATATTATTATAATGGAATTCCACTATGAATTGTTAGTTTAGTAATAGTCATTTATGATTGAAAATGAAAGTTAACATCTTTAAGCAATTGCTTTTTTTTCTATTTTCCAGCTGTCTTTCTGTTACACTGCACCTTTGAACTTAACTAACATGGGCGTCGCAGTAAACCAGGGCTTCCAGTTGAACTTCTTTCTTCCGAATCTCACCAGCCAACTCCCAAGCAGCTTTTTGTGGGTGCCCCCCGTCATCGACGCCAGGTCCAGGGACAAAAGGAATGCACCGATCGATTCTAGCTACTCCGATTCAGCGTGGGATCTCGCCCTTAAGCAATTCGATGACATTAAAACGGAGCAGGTGTACCTCTTTGTAGAGAGCACGCTAAATGAGTAAGTTAAAATATTTATGTATTTATTTATTTATTGACGCCCTGTTGGGCATTTACATGTCGAATACAAATTTCATTTATAACATAAATCAAAAAGATAACAAAATATATAAATAAAACATACATTCCACATAATAAATAAGAACATATCTAATGCTTAATTCACATGTATTACTTTAGAGAACTCGTAGGTACAATTCAAATACCTACGAACAACAAAAATATTTAAAAAAATCAAAACACATTAATTTTTACTCATTGTTTGCACCTGGAACCTATTCCAAACTTGTTCCTAAACAATTAAAAAAAAAAAAAAGAAAATCGAAATAACTTAAAATGATTTCTCATTTATTATTTACTAGCTTTTCCCCGCGGCTTCGCTCCCATGATATTACGGGAAATTACTGTAGCGCTTGCACTTATCAATTATCTCCCCCCCCCCACCCCACCCCCATCCCCTCCCGCATTCCATATATTCATTCCCTTACATTCAGTTTTCAAACATCTCGCCTACCACCTAAATTTCATAATGCTATAACTCAAAGAAAAAAAGAATTACTTATCCAATTTTGTTCATTCGTTCGGAATTTATGTTCTTACAAACATTTCGGATGTTTATTTTTATTTAAATATTTGGAAGTTCGTTAATATACCTAATAAAAAAATACTCTATTTATCATTCAGTCTTTATAATCGTTACGAATTATATTTTTAATATAGGAACTCTCATTTGACATGTATTCCAAGCTTGTCCAAAAAAAAACGAATTCTAATATTTGAATTTTCTGCAGTAGTAGCTGACCAGTAGACTGAGTACCTACCAGCATAGAGCCCAAAAATATATCAACATTGTTTCCATGGAAAAGATTTTTTTCTGACGTTAGCAAAAACTCGCTTTTGTTAGCGACAGAAAACGTATAACAAATATAATATATTAATATTTATAATTTCATAACGCCAGAGCTTACCATCATGTACAACCTGTAGTCTGCGCATATAATTTAGATTTATATTGGTGAAAGAATTATTAAAGTCTTTATATTGTGTTATGCGTGAAAAGGTCATAAACAAACTCGAGCAGTTTCGCATTTATAATATTAGTATGGATGGATATCTTAAAAGTGGTGGACTAATTTGAATTTAAATGTGTCGAAGTTTAAATTAATTATGTCAGCGATATCAGTTAGTTCATTGCCCAACCTATGTATTCTTTCTCATTCACAGCGAAGTTATTGTTGTAGAATAAAATATTCTGCCGGGTATATTTTGGAGGTATATGTATAGATAACAAATTTAAAGCGTCAGGGCAGTCCAACCTTGAATGAACAATTTTATATCATAAAAAGAGATCAAATATTATTCGCCTTTCAGATAATTTCGGTAAGTTAAGTTTACTGCGTGAATTGACATAATTGATTTCAAGTATTTTTTTTTGCATTAGTTCCACGCAGGAGGTGTGCATGACGGATTTTTCCTCAGTACCTATGTCATCTTTGGGTACGATGTGTGATTGGTATTTTTAGGGAAAGGAAAGATAGGAAGTTCTGTGAAAGGAAAAGATATGAGGGGAGTGTAGGAATCAGAGTGGGGTTCAGTGTGTTCAGGAGTGATGAACGTATGAATCCATCCCTCCCACTGCGGTACAAGGCGATGGGTCTATAGAGATTGTTTTGAGCGGTCAAAAATAAGTCTCTCCTGATCTGCCATGCAGTAGGTGGGCAAACTCAATCACCGCCAAGTCTTTAATAAACATCACTTCAAGAACCCGGGTACCTATAGTTATCCTACAAAGGGTTTACGGGGCGGTAGTACCCATAACAGCCTCCCATATATTATTTTTAATTAAAGAAAGCATAACGTATGAATAACATAACGTTCAAACTAACATTGTATAAGCGGAAAAAGTTGCTTGTGCAATGATTGAGGTCTTAGATCTTACAGAAGAATTCAACCTACGACGCAAGGGTGAGAATCAAATACATTTGTCCACTCAGCCACTTTCTAACCGGTCTATGATAGCTGTGAAATCAATTAGTAGGTTTTACAAAAGATCTTTCTTTCGAAAATAATGGGTGTCTGTTATTCCTGCCCAATGGCGGTTTTCTCTAACGAGCTCTTCTTTTCTTAACTTCCAAAGAAAAACTACAGCAAACAAGGCTCACTTATTACTAGTTTGAACAGCGCACCAACTACTCCGTAATATTTGCGCGTACAAGTAAACTGCGCCCCATAACTTTTTTGTAAAAAAAATCCACGAACATGAGCACAGCGCGGCGGTCCTTGTGTGCGAATATGGGAACGCACATATGAAGCTGAAAAACCTGCGGAATATTTTATTCAAAATTAATATGGTTTCGAAAGGTGCCAGAAAATGGAACATGCGTCAGTGACAAAATTCGGTATTCCGTTGCGCAGCGATTAAGGAAATATTTGTATCATTTTTTCTTATATTCCTTGATTTTTTTGAAGTTAGCTCCTCACAGCAAGTCCTGAAGAAAAAAAACTTCCCTCGGGACCTATGTCATCTTTGGGTATGCCGTGTAGAGGGTATTTTTATGAAAAGATGGGTGTGGATGTTCTGGGAAGGAAAGAGGTATGAGGGTTGTGTAGGAATATGGAGGCTTACTCAACATCCTTGAGTAAGCCATTGTGAAGTAAGCATTCCTTACGAAACATTTTGGTTTTTTTAAACAAAAACGTAGTTAAAACTAAGTATCTATTTTATTATTTTTTCATTAAAATGTGCCACAAAATGAAAATATGTCAATTTTGAAGTAAACGTGTTTTTATGACACTTTCAGAAAAGGCTATAACGGAAGCGCCTGCTTACTGCACACCATCTGCCACCTGGCGTCAGTTCCATTGCACCAGGATGATGATCTGCTCCACGACTTATTGCAGTTTATATTCACGTGAGTAATATTCCTTCATCTAGTATGCAGTTTTTTTAACATGTAAAGAAAAGAAAAATCCATCATATTGCGCCGTTCCTACTACCTTAATATTTGTTATAAAGACAATCCCCTAGTCCTGGACCCTTTCGGGATTGGGCGGAGCAAGCGACTTTAGCATTGACCAATCAATAGCCAACAACGGTGTTTTGTTATTTCGCTGGTACATTTATATAGAACAAAGCGACGCAAAGAGCAGAGCACGTCTATCTGGCCCGAATTACGGGCGGCTACTGAGCAGTGTTGCCAACTCTGAATCTTCGTTCCCGCTAGATCGTCAGTCAGAATTCCGTCAGACACCCATATTTTGGTTCGTCCTGGGGGGGGGGGGGGATTGCTAGAGATTTTCAGGGATAAAAAATTTATCCATAAATCCATAAACATAAGCTATTTTCCCCTACAAAAATGGGTGTGTTTTGTTACTTTATTCGATCTGCTAGGAAATCCGTCATATTGTAAATTCCGTTAAACTCAAAATTTTCCCGTTTCGAAGCACTCCAATCCGCCAGATATGACGGGAAATCTGTCAAGTTGGCAACACTGCTACTGAGTGAGATAATGCGACCCCCTTTCGTTCATTCTGCGGATCGCATAGGACTGAAATTTACAGTTCGCCTCTTTTAATTTCCTGTGAAAGAACATCTCCCAAGTCCATGTTTTATTTTTTTTTTGTAAAGTTCAGGCATAAATTAAAAAAAAAATTGTGATTATCATAAAAAAACTGATTTTTTCCGAAAAAGAAAAAAGTGGGAGAATTTGCACTTGAAAGTGTTTTTTAAAGACGTAATACTTTATTTTTTTCTAGGCTTATTAAAAGAATTGACCGATATTTTTAAGGTCCAAAATATGTTCTACATGCAGTATTTAATTGAAACATCTATAATACTTCTAAGCGATCAAATTTTCAAAACAAAACATGATTTTTTATGATTTTACTTAATTTCGCATGGCCTCATCTTAATTACCAACATTAAGGAACAAGCAGTTAGGATTCTTGTGAGGAATTCATTTTGTCAGCTCTAATACACAATAAATAAATGTCCATATTCTGAAATACTCAATAAATTAATGTACGTTTTTAAAGTATTTCATAATACTTTTCTTTGGGTTTTGTTTTAATAAAATAGATTTATTGTACTAAATGAGGCGTTGCGGTGACCTTTACAAATTTTATATGAAAATAGATTTTTTGATCTGAGACAAAACACGAACAAAGTACCTAACTATTTTGTTCATAGCCAACCCTTGTCAAAATCATACAGGGTAAGATGAATTGGAGTCATTATTGAGAAAAATGTACATCGTTGTTGGCAGAACTGGGAGTAATAATATTGTAATATACACACATCGTACGCCGTAATATGTTACACTTTAAGTTTATAGCTAATATATTATGTTAGAGTGGGAAGATATTTTTAACGAAATTTGTCATCATCCTTTTCATTCGAAATCTGAAAAGACATTTCTAGTTTCAAGGCGTCCCTTTATTACATTACTTTGCTGACCTTTGAGTTATAATAAAAACAAAAAACTGTACCAATTTGTTTCAGGTTATTTGGTTACTTAAATTCGAATATTTTTCTATGTTAAATGTCTGTGGGGCCTTTCAATCTATTTAAATTTTGCGTTTATCTAGAATTCTGAACCAAATTGTGCTGATTTCATTTCAGCTTAGTAAAGAAGTATCAACCATGAAAAATGTTTTTTTTAATATTTAAATTCCACTAAAACGTTGCGAAATGAAAATAGTTTCATCTACCTAGAAACTCTGGCTGTGAAAATTTCTTGACATCATAACTCATAAGTTTTTATTTCTTCAAACACACAGAAACTCCGTTATAAAATTACATTAAGTCTGCAATTGCGAATAGGTACCCGCTGTAAAGGATTACCTTAACTTCACTCAGCATTAATTACCTGTCTAATTAATGTGTTATTTTATTCCAGGCCGTCAGAGCACGCCCTCCATTCCGACGCACCGAGCAGCGGCAATGATGTCAAAAGCGCCCTACGGGGGGGCGACTACGTCACTAGGAACCCGACCCCCATAGAGGATTACTTGAGGGCGGAGAGAGTAGGCAGGACCATGGGGGAATGCGATGATTTCTATGAGGGATGCCCAGACTCTCCACTGGATAGTCTCACGGAGGTGGCTTATGATGATGACCAGAGATACTCGGATTGATCTGAACTTTTGAAATTTGATAAATGTATATTATTTATTTATTCTTCTTTGAATCTACAGTTGAATTATCATTTTTGACAGTAATGGAGTAATCCAAAAATAAAACCAGAATTATATAAAACAAATACCATAATATTATTTACGGTAAGAAAAAAGGATGTACATAAAACTAATTAAATTAAACAGAATTTCGAGTTTATAAAGGACACCAGCTCGCAATTGAAAATGTGTAGTATTTTTGAATTCCTTTATTATTTATTTACGTGTTTTATATTAAGTCCTGTTAAACTGATTAATATCAGTTTGTCAACGGATTCTTTTAACATTTTTAAAAATTGATACAGGTACATAAAATATACGCAGTGTTACATTATATATACATGCAAACTACACATAGATGATCCAGAAGTTTGAATTATTCTTATTATATACTTACCTATTGCATAATGTCATTTTATTTCCGTTATAATTAGTGTAACTCACTCATCAAGCATAAGAACTAGCTTCTTCTTTGGTGAGATTGCAATTTTAAATATATTCTGTACCGATATGTAATTTTTATAACACTACTGTACACTTATATCTTAATATATATATATTTCTTTTGTCCGTGTGTATGTTACTAAACTCCTCTTAAACGGCTGGATCGATTTTGATGAAATTTTTTTGTGTGGGTTCAAGGGGATTCGAGAATGGTTTAGATTGACAATTTGGTCCACTGGAAAATATTCTTTTAATTATTTTTTTATTTCTAAGGAGTGGTTGATTTTGGAATGTTTTACATTGGATCCGGCAGACTGCGCTACCATCGCAGTATCGAATATTCAATATTATTCTATTTTAATTTTAGTTTGTCCCGACAGTTGTGTACAGGACAACGTCTGTCGGGTCCGCTATAAATAAATAAAATAAATTGTGGAACATTCCAGAACACTCTCGAATGTTGTTCTGAGCGAAGCCGGGTAACCCAGCTAGTATATGTATATATATTAAATAAATAAAAAAACATATTTTTTTATATTCATTTTTGGAAAAAAAATTTGTTAATAACATTTATAAAAAATAAATAACAGAGCAATTGATATCATGTTATTATAATTATTACATATTCTGTTCAAGCAAGTACTTTGTTTACGGTTTTTTTCATTGGACAACTTTGAATAAGATAGAAGAGCGTGTGGAGCGCGCAGATACATTAAATTGAATCTAATTTATCAAGTCCCATAATTTATTTATGTATTTTGTTGTTTACATAACTTAATATATAGCTTATAGAGTTCATTTTAATGTATTTGCGCAAACTGATAATGGTACAAATAGGTATGCTATATTTTGGAACTTTTGGCCAAGTCGAATAAGTACAAGAATTTGGATCATCCGAACATAGAGGCAATGCCCACTTCAGAGAACATCTCCAGCAGAGACTCCTTGCACTCCGGGAACAGGCGCTCGCAGTCGCTCCTCTCATCGCCGCCCAGTTTCTCCGCTGCGTGGTACTCGTTGTCAGAGTGGCAGGATAAACCGTCCTGGCTCGTCGAAGGCCTAAGTCAAATTTTATTATTATTATTTTATGTTTTGTTATTATATTTTACACGCCTTCTTAATCATCTACCAATGATTTATTTTTTACATTAACTCCACACAGGAGGCCCTGAGGAAAATAATTTCCCTCAGGGCCTATGTCATCTGAGATGCTGTGTGGAGGGTCTTTTTGAAGAGAGGAAGTTATGAAGATTGGTCATGAAGAGACCCACGTTGTAGGAAGGAGGAAACACAGAGGCCTGAAAATCGTTCCACAGCTGTTGAATACAAGAACGGGTCGAAGAAGCGACCCGTTCTCATCTGACAAATGTCAACCGTGTACACATGTTGGGCATGCGTTTGGCGTGTTTCCCAACTATGCATCGGTGCCGAAGAGATCATGACACATGTTCCTCGGAGCATCTTCCATTGTCATAGAATAAGGATAGCATTCCCACCCGACGCTAATCTAAATCTAGCTGATAAAATGAGAGAATCTATCTGACTAATCTATCTCTAACAGACCTCCCGTTTCTGCACAGAGTCGGGGGTATTTTTCAGGTATTTTGGAGCTCCAGACCAGAGGTGGCTGCCAAATTCTACCGTGGGGCGCACTTGTGATTTATACAGGGTTAGCAGTTGTGTACCGTTAAAGTATCTGCTGGCCGTGTACAATACGTCCAGTTTTTGGCAGGCTAACTTTACTCTGGCTTCGATGGAACCCCCATATCACTTTGAGTTGCTTGTATACTAAACGTTTTTCCTATTGGTATTTCTATAAAACTGTTTGAAGAGGTCATCTTTGTGGATTTGAAGAGGTCATCTTCGTTCATGGGATTGCCATGGACGGAGGCCGAGCAATCAGCACAAGACAGTACGGAGGAGCCTTGTCGATGCAGTGGGCCCCCGACTCGAATAGGATAATGAGAAGAAGATGATGATGATGATGGTCATCTTTGTATTTTATAATATAATCTGTATGACAAAGGATGACAAAGTATTTGGAGGATTACACTACTTCATATCGCATTCTATATTTAAAGAAACTGGAAGCTAATTCGTTTCCTAATGATGAACCGAAATCTTCAAGTTTGTAATGCGACTAAATTACTAATTTACTGATAAATTTACTTACGTTAGTATGATGTGCATTAGTTCTCCGAGGAGTCCATTCTGATGTGTGAAAGGGGTGTCAGCAGCTTCACAGATCGCCCTCAATACGCAAGCTCTCCCACTCAACCCGTTACTTGAAAAAAAAAGTTATAAGTATGACAATTTTATGAAATATGGAACACATTAAAACAGCTAGCACAAAAATATTTAAGAATATTGATGAATATTTTCGATAAAAGGTTAAGGGTGTCAAGTATTATGCGAAAATTCATTCCATATTCAGGGAAAATTAAGAAGTACGTAAGATTTGAAGTACCTTTTCATGAAATATTAAATATTTTTGTACTTTAAAGAAACCTTTAAGGCTGCTATATTTTGCGATGCGCCCTTTCGCATCCAAAATTACAGCCTGAATTAAATGATTACCATGTTTATCTAACTCAGTTTGAATAACAACGATAAGGCGTGTGTACTCACTGCTCAACCATGCTCTCTAAGATTTTGTAGATATTCCAACGTGTTGTTTTTGGGAGCTTTCTTAATTTTTCTTCTCTCGTCTTTTCTCCGCTTTCGACTTCCATTAAATATCGTTTATAATTCTCATCCTTCCCATCTTCACTGATTATTCCTCCCTCTGAGTAAATAACGTTTCTTTTGAGCCCATCTTCATGATTGTCCACTGAATTGTTTCCCTTGCCGCTTTCTTTAATTATATTATTAATAAGAGTTTTTTCTTCACCCCTTTTCATTTTGTTTTCTATTACTTTATTATTTCGAAAATTTCTTTCATTATCTTTTTTTTCGTTGTTTTTTTCACCAACTTTATCTTTATTAATCATCTCTAACATAGAATTATTATGTCTCAGTTCCTTTTTTTTAACTCTTCTTATATCCGGATTTGATGTGGAGTTAAAAGCATTCTTAGGAAAATTTAATTTCTTTTCTCCGTTTTTATCGGCATTTTCTTTATTTGCAGTATGTTTGAATTTTTTTTTATTAGTTTTTAGACTTCTACGTTTTCTCTCGGCGTTGATTGCTGAATCGAAGGCATGTTGAGAATAGTCTGAAGCTTCTTGCGGAACGTGGAATAATATTTTGATGACGTAGCCCATTGTGACTGATTGATCAGCAAGACTGAGGGGTAGACCAACACCGATGATCATCTGAAAAAATATTTTTAAAAATGACAAAATAACAAAAATGAAATAATTTCGCATTAAAAAAACATTAAAACAAATTCCCGGGATAAAATTGAATATTTCTCTCTTCGGGAAAAAAAATAATCCTGTCAATATAATGATCATATGTAAAAACATTTCTTAATAAATAAAAAGAACGACTCCGTCATTGACCTAGAGTCACTGAAAGTCTGGGACAACTAGAACTAGGTAAGACAAAATAGATAAAGACAAAATAGTAATGAAGTTAAGAATGATTAAAAGTTTAGGTTTTATTTTTTATATAATTTACAAAATAAACGGAGTTATTTTCATCCATTGTAACGACATTAGTTGAGATTTGTTAGAATAACAATGATGATAAATCATTTCGATAAATATATGAAGAGTTTAGAGAAAATTATAACAAAAGTAAAACACGATAGTGATTGTTAAAAAAAGCACAATAAATACATTGAAGACAGAAAAGGAAGATAGATAAAGGTAAGAAATTGCAAGATGTAAAATTCAGAAAAATATATACCTTTATATTTAATTAATATTACTTAGTCGCAATGCAATAAGCGCTTTTATTGTGACGGTGACGATCCACGATTACGGTACCGTAGCGGCATATAAAAGGCAATAAACATTCGTTCCTTGCCACAATACTGCTGCAGCCCTTTCAAAAGATGAGATACACAATGTACTGTTAATGTCTGTTTCCTCCAAAGGAAAAAAATTATAATTATCTTGCATCTCTCTCACACACCGCACTAATTTGAAGTGTGAGTGAATTCCAAAAATTTTAAAATGTCAAATGAATACCGGAAACTTAAAAGGGTGTAAGTGCCATTTACAAAAAGGAGGTAGACGAGAAATTAAAATACGCTCAATCGTTCAAATAAATCCTTTTTTTTATTTTTATGCCATATCAACAAATGAATATATTATGTTAATTTGTTGAATTTGCGTACTTTATATCCCCGCCTACCTCCTTTTTTGTAAATGGCATTTACACCCTTTTAAGTAACCGGTATTCAAATTTCAAAGCGCTGATGGTTTTGCTTTTGTTCTTAAACATATAAGGCTGCAGCTCTTTCTTGAGACAAACGGTGTACGTATGTCTGCAACCCAACAAACCTCACCCCGGGTTCATGGGGTGAGGTTTGTCTAGGTCTTGGGGGCGGATGACCAGGACACACTGAACCCCAGATTCCTACTCACCCCTTAAACCCTTTTCCTTCCCAGAACTCTCCTTCCCTTCCTTTCCTTAAAAAACCCTCCGCACAGCATCCCCAAGGATGACATAGGCCCTGAGGGAAATTATTTTCCTCAGGGCCTCCTGTGTGGAGCTCATGTAAAAAAAAGGGAAACATTCAATGATTATCATTCATCTCCCTCGCACGTATAAATAAAATGAAACAAAATTTCCGCTAAGCCGTAATAAGATACTTTTGATAGATGATAATGTTTCCTCCAAAGGAAAAAAGTAGTACTTTAGAGGAAACGTGTTTTGTGTGTCTCATCTTTCGTCTCTTATTTAATGTGTAAGAAAGAGCTGCAGCATTATTGTGATAACGAACGTGTGTTTGATGCCTTTTTTTGCTTCGTCATCGTGGACCGTCATGGCAATAATAAAAGTGGCCATTCAGTTTTTCTTTCAATGTTTCTGGCTTCTGGAGTGTTATCGGTTTTCATTCCAAATTATGGAGAGAGGGAAGTCGAATTCATTTATTAATTCTATTAAAATATTTTAAAACTACAAAGTAAATTGCGTAAAACCATTAGGCTCACACAATATTAATAAAATTTTAATCACAGTAATTTTCTTGACGATGCTGACACAAAATATACAGGATTATAATATGGAATTAGGCAAGATCTGGCCCACCAAACGTCACTCGGTTGTCATGACAAATCCTTCCTCCTGATCGATCTCACGGCCTGAGGGACACTTCCAGCGGTTTCACCACACAAACAAATAGATGTTGAATGCGCCAAGAGATCAATGTAGATCATTGCAAGCACATAACACACTAAGACTCCTTTAATAGTGAATGTTGAATGCACGGAAAAGTAAGGACCATTGCACCGCACATAATACACTTAGACTCCAGACTCCAGACTCCAGACTGGTAGAAATCATTATTGTCATTGAGACTAGTC
The DNA here is from genome assembly GCA_936435175.1 of Glyphotaelius pellucidus. Classification (NCBI taxonomy): domain Eukaryota; kingdom Metazoa; phylum Arthropoda; class Insecta; order Trichoptera; family Limnephilidae; genus Glyphotaelius; species Glyphotaelius pellucidus. The sequence continues at coordinate 17,910,452 of OW386546.1, forward strand.
CGAGTATTTTCGCCAGCTCGGGAAACGGTTTAGGTTGGTAGATAGAATAGGTAGGAATGTAAAAGGTACATATATAAGGAAATATATCTATATTTGCGTCAACAGTTGCTCTTCAAAAATATACGCCTTAACGAAATATTAGAAAAGGTGAGTGGAATTCAAAAACAGGCGTGTTTGGGGCATCATGGGAAAGAGGGCATTAATAACACTTTCTATTTGCTATAATATATTACAAAACTACAAAAGGTGCAATTCAATCAGATAAAAAGAGTAAAACGCATAATAAAAATAAGTATAACATTAATCAAATTGTAATCAAATGGATTTCAATCACTGCAGTGCATTGTTAAATATTAGGAGTCAGTCGTAAAAAATGCAGAACATTATTTTCCTGATAAATTTAGTACCTTTTTATAAAAGTTACGAATTATTTATAAATTCAGTCCATCACTTCGCCATTAATATTAGTACATACCTGAACCCTAGCTGGGTCTCCACTAGGGTATAACAGGTACCTCTTGTGCCTCTCCAGCGCCACATGGTGGTTTATGATATCGCCTGGCGCCGTGTGGTAGATGCTGGCACCAGGCATCGAAGGAGACGTGACGCCGAGGGTGAGCATCAGGCACATCAGGTAAAGTTGCAATATAGTCATGGTTGGGTTAACTGGAAAGTTCAAATTGATTTATAACAATTAGGATTTGTAGCAGATCTTTAAAAATATAAATAGGCAGTGATGAACACTGCCACGATTAAATTCACTGATCAAATCCTCTGACAATGTGCTATATATTTCTCCTTTAAAGCTCGTTCACACAGAGCTATAAATCTGCGAGCAGATATCTGTTGAACCGCGACGCTATCAAATATTTCTTCCTGTGGTAGGAGAAGGGTCAGTTGAATTAGGGAGCGGCAACGTAATGCACATTTTTTGTACTGAAATCTGTCAACTTGACATCTGTCATCCACCGGTCTAGGCAGATCCGTAATTACAATGACCCCCTCTCCTGTTTTCGTCGGAGAAGGGAGACTTATCTTTTCATATATCGCCTCTGGAGCGGTTCCGTCGTAAGATGTGTATTGTCTATGATTGATCTTCGTTTAAAAACGAGAAGGTGTGAACGGTCTGAAGGGATTGCATGGAGAGCGTTATTTGGCGTGCTATGATCTTTTATATTTGATAGCGGTGTGTGAACCAGCTCTTAAGATGTCGTTAAAACAAATACATTTTTAAGTAACTAGCTAAAAATATAGGGCCACCATATAAGTTGGCGATAAAGAAGGGCGCTGTCGTTCATGAAATAACGATAGTAGGTGTGGTTGCTAGATTAAAACATAAAGATATATAACTTGTACGTGTAACACTGAACATTTAATGTTTTTGTATTTGAAATTTACTTTAATATTTATAGATTGGAATCTATCAATTTAATACTCAAAAAAAGTTTAAAAAAAAAACACTTTTTTTTTAATCCAAACCTCGGAAAATTGTAGAGGACACAGAACTTAAAAAAACATATTTATTTTATTTGGTGAATCTGCAAGAAAACAATCACCTTACTTTAAAAAATTAATTAATACTTCCCAGAAAAAATCAAAGAAAATTTACATTTTGGATTCATTGTTTGCGCGTGAACATTGTCATGAACGTAGATTTATATATAAATATTATTAAATATTATAGATTTATAAGTTCTTAAGATTTATTAATTATAAACTCGGAATACCTATCGAAGAACTAAATTATGTATATCTAATGGAATTACTCAATATAAGCGATTTAACGTCAAGGCGTGTAGTGAGCGATTTAGTTTGCCTTTTTAATATTGCGAATGGCAGACTGGACGCCCTCGATTTAACTTGTAAAATTAATTTGAGAGTACCCACGCGTGATACCCGTTCTAATGCACTTTACTTTGTTACCAATTCTACTAATAATTATTTTGAAAACTCTCCAATACAAAGACTTCATATACTCGGAAATAAATATACTTCAATTGACGTTTATCGACATCAATCGATATCTAAATTTAAACTCAGTATATCAGAACATTTAAAATAAAGCTATAAATATCATGCACTATATAGCACCTTTATCGATATATTATTGTAGCTATGTTTCGATAAACACGTACCAAATATGTATAACAAAGATTGCTAATTATAAACATAAATAATGACAATCTTGTCTTATTTCTCTTTATAATTAAAATAACTATCTCACATTAATTTACGTGACCATATATTCTATTTTACCTGCTTTGTGTCATATCTAGTGTTATCTATGTTTTGTTTCTTATATCTTATGTTATCTTTATTTTTTTTCTTACAGTTATATTATGTTTATATTATATTTTGTTATTTCCTATACTTTACCAAAAACATGTACTGCACTTTATGTAAAAGCCCTATGGGCGTTTAAATAAATAAATAAATAAATATTTACCCACGTGCATAAGACATTCGTGTTATTAAAAAACCTAACTTTCGTGGAATTCTTGTTAAATTCGCGCGGAAACGGTCAATTAAAAAGTAATATGTCAGAAATATCCTTGCTTTTTTCAATATGTGTGTGTGTCACTTTCCCAAAATGTGATGTTGCCAGCTCTTTCGTAACTAGCTTTTATTAGTAAGAGTTCGAAACAGAAATTATACTAACAGCATTTATTTTTTTATTTTTTTTTTAAGAAATACAAACATTCCCGGCTTACGAATAACCCAACAATGTTTGAAAATCTCCTACTACCACCACGGAAATCCGAAAATGTTGCTTGTGTATGGTGGAGGACTTAGCCAGCCGAGGAATCGAACACGCGACGCCCGAAGGGGACCCAAACGCGATGCTCACTCAACCACTGACCGGACTATATATATATTCATCTGGATGGTGCCGCCATTGCTGCGATTCCCGACATTTGGTACTTGATATTTCTTCATAAGAAAAATTCAACGTTCAAATTCAACTTCCAATCTCAACAACCCTTGATTTTTATTTTGAAAGAGAAGGGGGCCTAATTGCCAACATGCCAGAAGGACAATACATGCTAGCGTAACCAGTAGGTAACAAAAAATAATCCATTTAATTACTGGTTTACTACTATGTTTTTAAAATAAAAAATCCTTGATCTCCCAAACTAAATTTCTCAAAATATCTATTTGTTAAATTAGGGCTATTAAAATTCTTACCTTATTATGCGCGTTGATCCAATCCAATATCAAAATATCAATCGAAACCGCATCTAGAACTACGCTTAATAATTCCTCTAAATTGCAGAATGAACTGAATTAACTGATATCACTTATATATTAATTATAGCTTCTCCCCGCGGCTTCGCTCGCATGGTATTACGGGAAATTACTGTAGCGCTTGCACTTATCAATTATCTCCCCCCCACCCCACTCCCATCCCTCCCGCATTCCATATATTCATTCCCTTACATTCAGTTTTCAAACATCTCGCCTACCACCTAAATTTCATAATGCTATAGCTCAAAGAAAAAAGAATTACTTATCCAATTTATTTCATTCGTTCGGAATTTATGCGCTTACAAACATTTCGGATGTTTATTTTTATTTAAATATTTGGAAGTTCGTTAATATAATAAAAAAATACTCTATTTATCATTCAGTCTTTATAATCGTTACGAATTATATTTTTAATATAGGAACTCTCATTTGACATTTATTCCAAGCTTGTCCAAAAAAAAAAACGAATTCTTATATTTGAATTTTCTGTAGTAGTAGCTGACCAGTAGACTGAGTGCCTACCAGCAGAGAGCCCAAAAATATATCAACATTGTTTCCATGGAAAAGATTTTTTTCTGACGTTAGCAAAAACTCGCTTTTGTTAGCGACAGAAAACGTATAACAAATATAATATATTAATATTTATATTTTCATAATGCCAGAGCTTATCATCATATACAACCTGTAGTCTGCGCATATAATTTAGCTTTATATTGGTGAAAGAATTATTAAAATATTGTGTTATGCGTGAAAAGGTCATAAACAAACTCGAGCAGTTTCGCATTTATAATATTAGTATGGATGCTTTCAGAGTGCTTAAAATATATACATATCAATAATTCCGGTTGACGCCAGCCTGAATCAACCCTATCGAAACTTGAGCTAAGCGAAACCCGGTCGGCTGTCTACATATAAAATTCGGTAAAGTGATGAATCACAAAATACGTTCATCATTTAGAGTTAAAATGTGGTAACTACAAAAATCTCATTGTTGGGAAAACGCAAAATAACGATTAAAGAAATAATTTGAAATTTTGAAAGAAGATATTCAATGAAATGTCAAGTTTTATTATTACTAAATGCATTTTTTTAAAGTATAATAACTTGTTATTCAAAACCAACGATTTTTTTGCTATCATGACTACAAATGATGGATAATTAAAAAAATGCCACCAATATTTACAAAATATTGACATTAAATTAATTATTTTGAGGTGTTGTAAATCCACGGTTTATGGTATCAATGAATAGAAAGGAAGTTTTTTTTGCATATGCATCTAAGTCTTTTAAATTACACATGTTTAAAACAAATTCAAAATATTTACGGCTAATTTCATGAATGATTTCAACGGTAACATAACACTTCGAACTAAAAATGACTGAATGAATGATATCCGTAGTTGCTTAGAATAAAAATGTTGAATCAGCTATAATTATAAATACACTATTATTCCTTCCACTAAGTTGGCAAAACGTAAAATATTGTAACAATACTGTTACGATATTTTTACTTTAATACTCTTCGACACTTCGGAGATACGCTAAAACCTCTCTTTGTTATTTTAAATCGTAGAACTACCACATTTAGATTGCAAATAAACCATGAAATTTTAAAATCAATGGTGTTTTTAATTTTTATATATGTTTGTAGTTACCAAACTTTAACTCTAAATCATCGATTTAATGTAATATAATGTAACACCCCGAGTAAACAACAAAAAAGGTAATTATATTAAAAATTCCTACTAGTTATACAGCTTAGTCTGGTCCGAGTTGAGGTCGAATAGTTGGTTTACAATAAGCACTTTGAAAGCAAAGATGGAGCCAAAATAGGTGTCGGCACCATAGAAACACTTTTGTTACTGTTTCCATTATTAATATACTAAAGGTTACTCTTGTGGGGGCAGGGTCGAATTTGAGGGGCTATCAAAATATTATTCTTTCTGATATGCAAATCCGTGCGTACATTATATTTCGGTACCGCTCATTTAAACATAAAATCAGATCTAATCGCTCCACGCTTACATTCATCGATCACCAAGTCTGAATGATAAATGATGAGTGAGAGAATATGATCAAGGGTTCAATCAGCCGAAATTAGATTTTTGAGGGGAGTGGCATTAGTTACAAAACACAATCAAATAAGAAGCTCGAAGATCCGAGATGGGATTAATATCGAATCCCTACAGATACTTTTCATAATAAAGTCGCAATTGAAGTAACTTGGTCACGTATCAATGCTAAAAGACCGATTGATACTGAAAATTCCAATTTCAAGTGCGATTTTAGTGGGCCTCCCGGGGAAAAGTTGGCAGGAGCAACTGCAGGGACTGTGCAAGGAGAGGCTGGATCTGCTATGGGCGGAGGCCGCCGAAATTGTTATCGCCGGACAGAGACACCTATAGGAGCCTTGTTAAGGCTCCATGCAATGGAGCCCCGACCCGAACATGGCAAAGGAATTCGATGAGATGACGTTTGAACGTTTTATGAATACAAGCGGGTGTTTTTTTGCTGATTAAGAAGATTTATATATTTTTCTAATGCACGCACCACGCAGATATTGAATATTTAAGTAATACTTATTACTGGAGTAGGGAGTGTGGCGAACCCATCGCTGAGAGAGAGTAAACACGACCTGCATTTACCATTCCAAGCAAAGGCGTGAACTATTGTGCTCAGGGCTGAATTACCCTAGAGAACAGGGTCACGAACAGTACCCCAAGATACGGGGTCACATTGCGTGTTTAGGCCTTACACCGGTACACAGAGCTCTGCTGGATGAACAAAATTTTCCCTAGATTCTCGTGGGACCTAAAACCAAGCAAAAAAACTACTATCGATGAGGGGCTTTGAGGAATCTAGGGGGAACGTAAAGGAGATCTGGGCCACCTCGATGTAATCTTCCTTCCTAAGGCCTTCAGGAAATCCAAACAAAGAGAGACGCTACAAGATCCTCCTTACGCGAGAAAATAGAAACCCTCACCCGACCTGGATACAAACTCAAATGATTGAAGTGAAAAGGGAGATATTACAATGAAACATATAACTGAGTGCTCACTATATCTCAGTTTTGACAAATAACTATACTTATTAAATAAGCGTTTGTGCTTGAAAAGGAGAAACAGAGATTAGATTGGTTGACGATTTGAAGAGAACTTTGGCTGCAAATAGGTAACGAACCACAAAAAATTGATAGAATTGTAGACATTTGAAAGGGAGTCATATTATTTCGAAAGTTGAACTCCAGATGGCATATATATTGAAGAAGGCATTAGAAAAGCAGGTAAGACAAAGATTATCGTCATGTCCTGGATTTGAACTCTGAAACTTCCCTAACCGGGTCGCTGCTCTAAAATGATCATGTTTCAATAGAAAACGTTTCAGTAGGTAGCAACATCGTTTACCATATTCAAAAACCGATACGTTTTGAGGAAATAATTTCAATAAAAAAAAATGGTATCGGAAATCTGATTTTACAATATTTAGACAAAATCTATATTTTATCTGGGAATACTAATATAGGTTCTAAGATCCTTAAGGGGGTATTCTAGTCTAGAAGCCCGAATTTCGGGTGTTTGACGATCGATATGAAAAAAAAAAATTATAACTTATTTATTTATATTTTTAAAATTCACAAAAAAATATAAAAATATATACTCCACACAGTTACACTCTGTTGAAGTAGAGGGGAAAAAAAGCATGTCAATCTTGTCACGATTTCCATCCATCTGGTCATCTGACAAATAAAAAAATGTAGATTCTTTATCAGTACAAATGGCATTATGGTAGGAAAGAATAAAAATGAAAAAAAAAAATTCTCGCAAAATGGCTGATACTCAAAAAAAGAATTGGTATTTTCGAGTTATTTTTTTAACTTTTCCGAATTTTCAAAAATAGAAGAAATTAAAAATTTTAATTTTTGGTTGGTTCCTGCCATAATGGAATGAATAAAGATAATTCATGCCAAATTTCAAGAGAATCGGTTTATTAGAACTTGAGTTTTTGTGACAAACGTTTCGAAAAAAGTATTTTCGAGAAAAAGGCGTTTAAAGTTTTGATCTATTTAGATTCTAGTTAGATTCCGTCTATTGCCACCACAATAAAATGGCTATAGCTACTAAAATAATTCGAATTTTGAAAAATCCTTTTAATGAGATATTCTTGAATATCTAAACTGTCGAAATAATAAAAAAAAATCATTTTTCTCTAGACTAGAATACCCCCTTAAACCTAATTTGTTGAGAGTATAATCCGGAATCAAAGACATTTTCGGGATCGTCTTTGTGAGAGTCCGACGTTTAGAATAAGAATCAAAACGTTTAAATAATTGAATCTAAAAAGACTAATTTCTCCGTCACAATTCCTGTTACATCGCGAAAATATTCATTTGGTTCGCTTTAAACCCAATGACTTCGTAAGTAGACAATGGGTTCGAGTTTACATTACGTATATCCTACCTAACACTTTAAGCTCGCAAGAAAACAAAGATTTTGAAAAAATCCGACTCTGATTAAACTAAGAAAACAATTAATTATAACATTGTTTTGGTTTGAAAAATTAACAAGAAAATCGTGTTGAACTTTGTCACGATGTTTCTTTTTTTAATTTTTTTCCCAAAATTCATTCATTGCTACTTCACGATGCGTTATTCAAAACGTTATAAATGAACAGTGAATCCGCTGTTACTTAAGCTCCACACGAGTTACTAATTAAAAGAAGCCCAAATTACGTGGTATCCTAGTTTGTCGGCACCTATCAAAAAGGATATAAGCAACGTTGCCGGCAAAAACTAAAACCTCAAGAAGGTAAGAATGAATCTGAACCTTTTTGTATTTTTCTCCCATATATGTATAATGCTTAGCACCTTTTTCAACAGTTCCAATATGAACAGGTAACAACATACACAAATATTTTTTAACATGTGGCGATTATTCATACCTTTTTAACACGTGTTTGATCTTCGATTGTTTGTTAGTTTTTATAGAGTCACTGTTGTACATCTGTCTATGAATTTGAAGAGGTGTTCAACCCATCTAAAAAAATATAGCAAAAAATACAATATAATAAACATTCTCGACTGAGTTACTTTTCAAAGATACTAAAATATTCAACATCCGTAAATTATTTATATTGCAGACAATGAAATATGTATTTAAAAACAAAAATTGTTTCGAAAAAAATGAAAATAGAATTAGCAAAAGGACTAATAATATCTTTTACACCCCTCAAATCAATACCAAATTAATGCAAACACATAGCAGCTTTATTGGTCCTCGGACATTTAATCTTCTACCAAAACACATTCAAACGACAGATAAAATATCACTCTACATAAAAGAATTAAAATTATGGCTTTATGGTGCAGATGTTAAAACACTTTTGCTATAAATTCAATGTTAACCTTAATACATCACTTTTCATTTTAATTCTAACTCATATAACTTTTTTATAACTTATAACTATTGTTAATTGTACTTACTGATGTATGCATTTTTGTTTATATTACCCACGCACAGGCAGTGCCTTTGTGGGTTCCCATCACCTACTTTTTACTTTACGTAGATTTAATTATTCCTAACTTTTGATTTATTTGTTTCTTATATGTGTATTTTGAAATGTTTATAATAATGGGAAAAAATAAAGATTAAAAAAAAAAAAAAATAAAAAAAAAAAATGTAGGTAGGTATCCATTAAATTTTCGAAAGCATTATCATAATTTGAATATTTTAATGTTACGATATATTTGTGACACGTTCCAGTGTGGTAGATACTTCCAGTACTGCCGTAGAGAAAAATCACCACCAAGAATGAAAACATTGCCTGAACTTTTTGGTTAATCTGCTAATCTATTTATGTTTTCTCTACTTTTTTAAAACTGTTTATATAAAAAGTTTGTTTTACAAAATTTTACCTACTGTACCAAAAAAATAGTTAATAAATAAAATTAAAATAAAAAAAAACTAGCTTTAGGTAGGTACTTGCCAAACTTCCTCTTCCTCATCGCCTTGCCCTGCCCACTCCATTCAGCTTTACAACCTTCTCCAAGTGGGCATGGCACTGATTCCAGTCATTTGGGAGCAATCGGGACTCTTGTGCGATATTCACCTAAGAAAAGTATCTGGGTACCTAGAACAGTCGACCGATAAAGGTTTTATCGATAATATCGATAATTTGACATCGTTCCTGTAGATGATTGCTGATCGCTTACGCACAATTAACAACTACTGAGTGTTTTTGATTTATTGCTATGTGAACTGTTGTTTGTACATTAGCGTTGTGCATTCGTACTCCGGAACGATGACATTTATCGACATTATCGATCATTTATCAATCTGGAATTCTCACGACAAAACTATTAAAATTAAAGCTTTAGTTTAAAATTATGAATAATAATGTATGTGTATTTACGGTTTGAACATTTTAATAAATAATTAGCATAAATTTGAAAAAATGTGTCGGTCCTACCCTCTTCCTTCATTAGAATTTTGGTCGATCGTGTAGCCGTTTGACATTTTTATGATGTTATGTAACTGAAACTCTTATTGAATTTGCAATCCAAGAAAGCTTCATTGAATTAGAAAATTCTACGAATGAAAGCTCCTTAAAGCATGCTTGTTTAACAATGTAATCAGCTTTCAATGAAATCTTTCATAAATATGGCGTATTTTCAGGAAACTCCGGCTTAAAAAATCTATAATTGATTAGAACTTGAAAATTTAGACTGAAGAAATGGTTCGTTGATGATGGCTCAAAATATACGAGAAGGAATATAGGCATATAGGAATATAGGCTTGGCTACGAAATATACGAGAGTGGACCGGCATTAGAAGTGCGGAGGAGCTATTCCGGGCAGCACAGTGTAGAGAGACATTTTCCAGAGTGATCGCCAACGTCGGAGGGACCTGATAGGGCACACGAAGAATAAGAAGAAGATGGTGGTTCGCCTTTCAAAAAATAACATGATAATAACCCAAATTTTGATTTAGCCTGATGACTTCTTGATAATTGTATCTGTAATTGTGCTACAATGAATAATCAAATTTCGTTTTAAATACAGAAATTATCCTACAAACCTCATTTTGGAAGAATTTAAAGAATAGTGTGATACGAAAAACTTAATACATAATTAATACAGAGTAATAAAATGACATCAAATTCACAATTGTTTAACAGAACACACATATTCCCATCATATAAAAATGTAACATCTAACAACTAAGAAAAAATACTTCAACAGCCCTCCGAAAAACGTCAGAACGATTGAATATGATACATAAATATCTAGTACAATCAATTAAATACCAATTTCAATGTCAATACATTAAGGGCCAGTTTTTTCTTAGAATCATCATCAAAAAAAATTAATACGTGAAGCCAAAACTTTGTACCCCTTTTTACGAAAATTGCGCGGACGGAGGAGTATGAAATTTCGCATACTTATAGTTTATATAGAGGAGGAGTGCAGAATGCTAATATTTTTTTTAAATTATGCATAAAAATACATTAAATCAATAAAAAAAACATTACACACACTACCATGTATTTGACACCCACACACGCATCTTTACTCTATTGCTTATTGTTAAAGTCTATGGTCAATTTGTCTATGGTCTTACTGAATGTCAAATGTCAAACATAACCATAAAAATACCGCTCACTCAATATAATATTAAATCAAATTATGAATAAAAAATACATAAAAAAACATTACAATTATGGTCGAATTTCGACCATTGGGCGACCACTAGTTTGAACAACTCATCAAATTTCAATGTTTATTTTCAAGAAATATGAAAGTTCCATTCAAATTCTGCTATCATATCACTATGGCTGTTGTACATGACTGAAACAATTACGGAACTTGGATAGAACTTTTAACTTTGAAATTTTATGAGTTTTTCAAATCCCGTGAAGCAACAGGCCATTATTATTCATTTTTAACCAATTTGACTTTTCTATCTAATGTATGAATTATTTTCAAACATTGTGCACAAAATTATAAATGTTTTCTAAAAAAGCTAATTAAGATCAAATTATACTAATCATTATGATGCCCGCCGCTTTTCTAAACACAAGAATTTAAGAAGAAATTAAAATTAAAAATAAAGTTAAAAAAATCAAGCGGAAGAACTATTGTAATGAAAACCATAATATTTTTCTTATTTTTTGAAAACAGTAAAATTACAATTATAAATACAAAAATCTCGACTAAACTTTTTCATAATAATTTGTCATGATCTTGCATCAATCGGAAAAGCTCGAGTGAGCGCAATTTAGTATCTACCTATTCTAAAGATTTTACGTAAAAATTGTGTTGGTGTTTTAAGCAAACTTACAGTTCCAATGAAGTATTTCTAGAAGTAGGGTAAATTTTCTTTTTAGGAGGTTATCTATCGACAACTCTCATATTTTGTAATAAAACGATGCTATTTATTACTTCACCGATTTTCGCATTTCAATGATTTTTTTTCTCAAATCATCCTATTTCTCACTCAGCGGCCCCAAAACTCCATCACTCGACGACACCTTCAAGGGCTGACAAAACTCGATAATGCTTCGATCAAACACCCACTCTTCGGGGGAATTGTATATAGAGTGACGCGTCGGATGCAACGATTCGTCCGATCCATTGAGCTTTCGGTCCAATTCACCGCCTGCTATTTTCACAATTTTCATACGAGGTGTTAGGCTATTTGGGCTAAAGTGACAGCGAATCCTCGCCAATATTAATTGACAAAGACGCGAGCCAGATTCGTGCGATATGCTATTTAATTGCATTGTGTGTGCACTGTAAGTATAGTTATTCGTACACAACTCTGTGCGATGGGATTAAGAATTGCAATTTTTTATTTATTTTATATATTCAATAATACTATTATTCGATTTATAAAAACAGTTTATTTATAAACAAGTTCTGCTAGGTAATTATTACACAGGACAGCTGTTTCGCCTTCTGAAGGCATTATCAAACTGTGATCATGCCACCTACATACGAGGTATTTATGTGATTTCTAGATAGGATTTTGAAGACTAATTTTTAATTTTGTGAGTAAACTGACTGATATTATTAATGGTTATTACCCTATTTAAAGTTTCCCAATTACTTATATTATTTAAATTCGACTAAAGGTCGTTATGTACTCTAATCATTATTCCTATTGTGAATTATTCCCAAATGATGACTGGTTTTATTTTCTAGCGTAATTAATTTTTTTATATAAAATTGGTTTGAACATATCTAACAACGGTGAGTGAATTATATTTGTTTGCTCGTTTATCAAAATAGCTTTAGGATTATTAAAATGTTTGTTAATTTCTAATTGTTCTAAAAGATTGAATTTGTGTCCTTTATTTGTCACGCGTAATAATAATTGCCTAGCAGAACTTGTTTATAAATAAACTGTTTTTATAAATTGAATAATAATATTATTGAATATATAAAAGAAATAAAAAATTAAAATGGGGTTCTACAAATTAAACTTGATAACAATAAATTAACCATTGTACGATAATTTTGTATCACCGGAGACAGGAGAGTTAGCGATGATTCTCCTGATGCGAAAATTAATTATTTTGAGTGCTTGACACTTGCGTATTGTTGTAAATGACTTGAAAAGATTTTTTTAGGAATACATTTAATTTGATTGTGTTGAAATTATTGTTAAGGCAGTTATCATTCAAAGCTTTCTGAATATAAGGCCTTCAAATTAAACAGTTTTATGAACTTTGAAATGCCCTCAGTAACTATTGGTACTTCAACCTAAATAATATGTTTATATATGTCTATAAATACGGTTCTCGGTCGAAGAAATTATTGACCTGAACAAAGTTTAAAAATAATTTTTTCACTTGAATTTTTTTCCGTAAAAGATTATTGCATCTGTAGAAAAGATAATACCTAAATAAAATCATCAAAATCTTACCCAAACCCTTTCTTAATCTTACTCATCAATTAAAAATGATTTAAAAATATTGTTAAGAACGTAGTGCCAATATCTTTTTCTGATTTTTCTGCTATCGCTACTGAGCGAGTGGACAGTTTTGTGTCATCAAGGATTTTATACCATCACCATTTAATATTGAAAATTGACAGTATTTAGTTAGTTAATATTAATGTCCCCATGAATCATTATATAGCGCTATCAAAATTAGATCCCACTTGTTATTAATATATTTATAAAATGCTTGTCATCGCTTTTGTTGGGTATCTGATTCATCGTGGAACATTCCACATTCCTAAATTTGGCCCATATTTAAAATTTAAATAATGATTTTAGAGGTATTTTCGTTATTTATTTTTGGGATGTTATGCCGTGTTGCGCTACCTCCTTCTTTAGCCAACGTTTTGGACAGCGTTACATTGTCCATCATCGACGAAACGTTGGAACACTCCAAAAATAAATAACAAAAAAGGAACAATTCAAATAATGTTCATCGTTTCAGAATGCTAATATCAATGGTCAAAGGAAGCAGTCATGAATCAGAGAGCGGGTCTAGGACAAAAAGGTACCTCATAGAACCTTACAATACGCAAATGGGGGTGAGTTTTATAAATCCTTTCATTTTGCAAGCATTTATCTATAGAATTTTTATTAAAACATCTCCTTTTTAAAACTTTTAAAGGTTATACCCATCAATGTAATATATCGTTATGAAAAGAAAAGATAATATTGTTAATTCTGAAATTTTAAACACGATATTGACAAATATGACGGATAAATAAGAGGTGGCAGTGTTATAATTGGATAAAGCGTTCATCTCGGTAAGACGACTTGGGAGGCGGGAATGGGTACCGCAGCCCCAGGAACCTTTATTGGATAACCAACACCTCTGTCATAGGTCACCTCAAGTGGTTCGCTACGTTTGGTGATTTAGCAGGAGTGCCCGGGTTCATGGGGTGAGGTTTGTCTAGTTCTTGGAGGCGAATGACCAGGACTCACTGAACCCCAGATTCCTACCCAACCCTTAAACCCTTTTCCTTCCCAGAACTCTCGTCTCCTCCTTTTCCTTAAAAAACCCTCCACACAGCATCATATATGACATAGGCCCTGTAGGAAATTATTTTCCTCAGGGCAGCTCATGTAAAAAAAAAAAATTTCCTGGAGCTCATGTAAAAAAAAAAAAGACGAGAGGTTCTGGGTTCGAGTCCCAGTTGCGACCGTTATATTTTTATTTTTCTGTGTCTTGTTCTCTTCATATTTTCGTTTAGATAATTAGTGTTATCTTCTTCTTCTAACCCACCATATTTCCCTGTGATTTCTGTTATTATGAATATTTTCTTTTTAGTTATTTACAACTCTATCAGTTCCTTTGGAGTATAACAAACACGTGGCGGTGGCGTACTTCATGGAGGGAAATTATTACACGCTGCAAAATGCTTCATGGGTGCGACCAGCCTTCGAGTCCACTGTAAGTATTATACTAATCGTAATAAGTTACCTACAATAAGCCTTTCTACTGTTTCACCTTGTTAAGTGACTACAAAACTCACTTATAGGAGGAGGGGGAAAAATTGGAGAGATGGGAACGCAACAAATAAAAAACAGTAGAGTTAAAAAATTGGAGGGATGGGAACGCAACAAATAAAAAACAGTTAAACCAATTCTTGCTGTAAATATGTTGTTAAATACATGAATGTATGTAAAGTCGTCGAGAAATAATGCCAACTTTTAAAATAACTGTTATAAAAAACTATTAAAGGTAATTCAATAGTTTTGATCTTAAAATGTGCGGAAAAAGATTTTTTTTAAATTAATAAATTTCATACCTTATTATGTTTCAGTGTGTGTACCGTTCGTGGCTCTGAAGATGTCTATTCTGTAGTCGATTTCTTGCCACGTACGTGCAATAATCTCAGGAGTAACTGTCAAGTTAGCGACAGAAATTCGCTCGCGCAGGTGATCCAAATTCCGATTTTTTTCTACATACACAATGTTTTTAATTTATCCCCATAAAAATAAATCCAAATGCGTAAGGTCAGGACTTTTTGGAGGCCATTGGAGGGGACCCACCACTTTCCCAAAGGCTGTGTGAGGAAACTGATTGTTTAACCTCCTTAGCCGCACACGTCAAGACTCTATTTTTTTTGTAAAAAGGAGGCAAAGGAATTTTATTTTTAAAGAATCTAGACCCTCCAATGTCCCTGCATGCACGATTGTTAGTAAGAAGGAAAATGTATGCATACTTACATTTGCAGTAATTAACGAGATAAAGACACATCATAGATGTGTTCGCCTGTTAGTTCAGCATCTAGTTACAGTGAAATAAATCAAAATATAAATTTTTAATCATACTTACACATGTAAATATTTTGTTTTTAATTCATGGAGGCCAGGCAATGGGGCTTCTCTACCAATCCAGCCGTTCTGAAAGCTTGCGTTTAATGCACCGCGTACTTCGCGAAGGCAGTGAGGTGGAGCCCTATCTTGCATAAAAATAATTCGCTGTCCAGTCTTTTGTTCGATTTGTTCAATTTGAGGCAAAACAAACAGTTCAAGCATGGCCAGGTAAACTAGGCCTGTAATGGTCTTTTCTACAAAAAAGAAAGATCCAATAAATAAAGGAAATGATTACACGTACGTTTCAAGAAATCGACTACAGACTTGACATCTGCAGAGCGACGAACGGTGCACACATCGAAACATACGAAGGTACGAAAAAAATTATCTTTTTTTGCACATTTTAAAATCAAAAGCATTGAATTATCTCTAATATTTTTTTATAACAGTTATTTTAAATGTTGGCATTATTTTCTATGATTCTGTATATAGAGACTGATTTGATTCAGTGTCCCGGCCTTGTGGTTTAGATGGTTTTGGGTACGGGTGTGGAGTAAAACAATTATTAAACATTTTCTCCCGTTTTCAGTACATGGAAGCAAGGAGAAAGAGAAATCTAGAAGAGGTGGAAACTTTGAGCATCGTAACCAGAAGATTCGCATATATAGTTATGGAAAACAACATAGAAAGGTCAGTCATTCATAATTATAAGCACGTGTTATTATATTAAACTCTTTGCTGGTTTGTAGTGACTTAATATCCAGACCAACTTTTTTTTTTATATTTTTGTTTATTCCCAAATAATTTTTATTTTGTGTACGCCTTTTTACGTAAATAAAACAAAAAATTATGGTTCTGGGTTATCTTCCCCGAACTTTCCTGTATTTATCTTTATGTGGGTTTAATTGACGGCCTCCGTGGTCGAGAGATAAAGCTCTTGACTCGCAATATGTTTTACATGGTACATGATGATAATTTAACATCTTAGGTTTTTACTACTCTTCCATTGAAAGCATTTACTTGAGTATGGAATTAATTCATTTAAAATAATAATGTAGTATATTTGCTGCACGTTCCATAGTGGAAGATATTCTCAATATCGCCCTGGTGTAAGACCACCATTCAGAATTGAAACGTTGCTTGAAATGGCTGTTTCCGTGTTTGGTGACTGAATAGCCAGGTACTTCCCACCTTCCTCTTTCCCATCTCCTTCCCCTCCCTACTACCTTCAGCCTCACAACATACCGCAATTGGGAATGCCATAGTCTCACTGGCTCCAGACGGGAGCAGTTGGGACTCTAGTGCGGTATAAATATTTAAAAAAAAAAATTTAAAGTGGTCGAGATTTCAAGCGTTTAAATCCCCCAGGGTAGAGTGCCAAGTACAAAGTACAGTATTTACCACGGTGACCGGCCAACTCGGAATGAAACCAACTCAGAACCATCTCAGATAAGTCATTTAGAGTGATAAAAAAATATAAATAAAAAATTGGTTAAATAGGTTAAGTTAGGTTAGGGTTATCGGCTAATTTAAAATTATTTTTTTATCACTCTAAATGACTTATCTGAGATGGTTCTGAGTTGGTTTCATTCCGAGTTGGCATGGAACCATTTACCACACATATAAACGATTTTTTTTTTTCAATCTGTACATGGTTCATACGCCGACGATTCAGTATTAATAATAAGTGAAAAGACTTATTATTAATACTGAATCGGCTTAAAGGCCATAGATGACACGCTTGAAAATTATTAAGACACTAATTTACTTTCACTAAATAGTGAAAAGACATTTGTAGTTCCATTTGCAATCCATCCAAATAATCCTCCTAAAAAATTTTAACATTTTCTTACCTGACAACACTAAACTCTCAGCAAAAATTATAGCATTTCAAACTGTATAATATTAAAAACAACAAATAAATTAAATATCTTGGAGTAGTGACCCAAAAAATCTGAAACGAAAGGAACGGAATATGTGAAGTTGTAAAAAAAATTGAAAATTTGTGTATTTGAATAAGAAATTTTCTGTCTTTACAAAATTTTTATTTAATCTACTAAGCCTTAGTTCATTCAATCCACTCAGCAAAACGCTATTATTAAACGAGGTTCCGCATATAAATGTAACCTTCTTCCAATAGAAATTACCTAACTGAACGCCTATTTGAAGAATTTCAAGTACCTACATTTAAAGATTTATATATTAAAAAATTCATTAATTCAAATTATAAAAGAAAAATACAAATATCAATTTTTAAGTGAAAACTGAACTCGACTGAAATGTATTTTTCTATGCCCAAAATTAAATACTACTTTTGCACAACACCATAATACTTATCAGGGAAGAACTTTTTTCAATCGACTACCGGAATAAATCAGAAGCATTAATGATAAAACCCAAATATTGCACTCTGTCGAAAAAAATCAAAGACATTATTAAGAAAAAAAAACTACCGCCACCTAAAATAATCCTATATTTTCCATAACATTCTTTCTTTTTTTTTAAAATACGTACAAAACGTTTATATTCATTCTTATTCATGTTTTCTTAGTTAAAACACTTATACTAAATATGAATTTCACTTTATTACTACATTCAATTTGTTGAATATATTATTATTTTCCATCAAACCTACACGTACTTACTACAGCACACATATATACATGTACAATTAATTATTTAAGTACTAAATAATAACTACATTTATGTATACTCCCCTTCCATACACAAACAAATTCTAATGGAGAAGTAATAAATAATCTAAGATTTAAAATTATCATCAATGTGTCATGTAAATTTGTAGTAAAAAATTTTTTTAAATTACCTTATATTTTTTTTTAAAACTACCTGAATTTACGAAATCGGCGCGATGGGCGAAGGAGTCCTGGTCTCGAATCTGAATTAATATAATGAATATAAAGCAGTTAGGTACCTACCTAAAAAATGTATTATTTTTTTAAGATTTTTCAGACATAAATTTGTAATCTATGTAAATAATGGAGTAATTACGGCAAAGAGGAAAAAAAAGATGGATATGTTTTTAATTCATTATGGACGGGTTTTTTCACAGAATTTGAACAATTGTTATGTACCATTTTTTTAAATTAAATAACACTTGAAGATATTTATGGTGTGAAGATCAGTTTATGACTTTTTTTTTTTTTTTTTTTTTTTTTTTTTTTTTTTTTTTTTTTTTTTTTTTTTTTTTTATAACTAGAAAATTATGCTTGAGGCATCTTTTAATGACAATTATGATATCCGCAATAATACATTAATTGAAAGTAGAATCAGTAGAATATAATGTCACAATGGAATTAGTGGTAGGGCGATTAGGTGATTTGCACATAACACAATTCATAAAATTTCAAAGTTAGTAATCAATCTGTGACAGTCCTATTCTAGTTCTGTCCTTCAATGTCTCAGCTATCGTAGTACCATATAGGCATATTGAGAGTTATGTGAGTATATTATGGTAATTTTCCAGGCAAGGCTTCCCGGGCCGGGCATGTCTGCTAAGAGCGATTTGCGAGCACGCGGAAGCACCTCTTCACCACAATGGAGTCATGGGAGATTTCCTTTACATCGTATTTACGTAAGAAAATATGCAACAAGTTTTTTTTCTACCCCTTCGGCAAGGCGTTGAAGAATATGGGGAAGGAAAAAATTAAACCTTCCCAAGTATTCTGAAATCAATTGTCTTTCTATCATTCTTAATTTCGAGGCATTACTTTAATCCATATTCTCTAACATATAACCAATCTCTAACATCTAACAGCTTTTGTTTCCCCAGATATTTTCCTTTCTAAAATGTGCTTACCGGCCTATAACTTAATTGTTAAAAATTTTTGTTTGATTTTATTTAATACGCTTGTTCTATCTTGTTATTATCCTCAAATTACATTTTCATATCCGCGTTAAGCTAAAATCCTCCTATTACGGCCTCCGGGGTTACTTGATGTGATTACTGCCCTTGGCTACGAATCCTAAAAATCCGGTTCAAATCCAGGCGTGCACGAGGAAATTTTATTTCTTCGAACACAGCGTAGCGAAAGGTAATGTACCCATTGAATAGCCTTAAAAATATTTTATTACACGGGCAACACTAAAAACCCCGCGCGAGACGCACGGCGAACTTGCTAGTCATTCTGATTTCACGGCCCGGTTGTCGAGTCGCTTTTCGTACGCTACTATTCCTACATATGTTGAACCCTTCTGATACAATAACCTGTGTCGGTTTGTGAAGTTAATAAATGAAAGTCAAGCGTTTATTATATTATTCATTTAAATACACCGATCATCTTTTTGGTAACGTGTCTGGAGTCCACGTAAGTATTGGCCGATTGCCAATCCACTTTCACCAAAACAGCATACTTATTTTGTGGCACCGTTTTAATTAAAAATTAATAAAATTCTTAGTTATAACCACATCAATCTTACTAAAAACAACGCCTTAACGAATTTTAAACGGTATATCTGTTGCGTGCCCGATGAACAGCATTTTTATACCTTTACTAATAAGAAGATCACGTTTCATAAACAGTGCTTACTTCATCAGGGCTTATTTAAAACAATTTTCTAAAAGTTTTAAGTAAACACCGATGAAGTAAGAATTGCTTACAAAATATTTGGTTTTTTAAACCATAAAAGTGGTTAAAACTAATTATTTCATTAATTTTGAACATTTTATTTGATTAATTAGTGTTATTTCATAATTCACTTATTAGAGGTAGATACTTTCAGTGCAGCTCTGGTGAAAGACCACCATTCCGAATCGAAACCTTGCAAGAAAAAATGTCATAGTCTCACTGGCTCCAAACGGTTGGAGCATCAGGGACCAAATTGCACGAGCTGTCAAAACTGCAGAGCCAATGACAGTTCTAGGCAGTAGTTTTAAACAGAGACGGTGCGCTGCTCTGCGTAGATGCTATTTGCAATAGTATTTAATTATTTAATATCAATTATTGAATCTAAAAATCGCCCCCTGTCAAAGATGATGCCTGCCCTAGTTGAATAATTGCCACACTCTAACGAATTCAAGGTTCAATCCATCCCCCAATCATGTAGAAGGTATTTTTTTAGGTAGAGTGCGAGATCATCACAGCCCTTACAGATATACCACTTAGCCACAATGTGCAAGCAATCGCATGAAGCAATAATACGGGAATAACTCAACTTCCCATTTCATTAGATACGCCATTTGGTCATCACACCGATATAAATAACTAAGTTAAATTGATTGAAAAGTTATGATGGTAAAACATCGTTGTATCTACCTTCCTAAATAGATCCGCCACCTTTACGTGTGTATTACTAAGCTCAAAATCGGTTAAATTAAGACTGTCAAAAATGATATTGCATAGGTGATTCAATCCAATATTGTATTCGTTTGCCTCTCTTGAAAGCATGAAGTTTGCGTACGGAGAAAACTATTTATTCATATTCGTATTATGTAGGTGAAGGCACAAACAAATAATTCATCGTTCTTAATATTGTATAGCATAACTTGCCAAAAGTATTTTTACCTAAAATAACTAAATTAGCGCCATCTGCGAGGGAGCAGATTATGAATTATTTTATCCATACCCTGGCTGATTTGTTCGCTTTTGGGAACAAATCATATACATCTCATAAAATTCGTTGTCTCCCTTACTACGGTGCGCGGTGGTGAGAAATATGATCTAAACAGTATTAGAAAGAGAAATCATCTCGCTTTATATTCAGATCTAAAATTTAACCACAAAATAAACAAACATGTACACGTTCATCAAACCAAAATTTCCGACCACAATTTTGAAAACGTTGTGAAACTTTGGGAATTGTTTATTAATTGTTTTATATATAAGATAACAGATATATATAAGATAGAGGGCTACCACGCCTTATAACTCCCTTGATCGTACCGGGCTAGTTTTAGCGGCACGCAGACTGAACACTTTCTTTTATAATATAAAATCCATGCTGGAAGTAAATTATAAATTAATTGAAGGAAATAATAATTTTTTTATTAACATATTGTTACAGACCATCAACATCTCTTGATGAAGATCTGCCCGACGCCTTCTACGAAGCAGAACACCATGGCAAATATGGCAACTGCAAGCGGTTTACAGAGATTTGTCCTTCAAGTATTATTAATACCATTTCCTTCATTCATGATAATCTCAATTAATAAAATCGTTAATCCAGTTTTGGTATATTTTTTTTTTTGCATAACTCCTCACAGTAGATATACATTGAAGATAATAATTTCCCAATGGGCCTATGTCGTCTTTGGGGATATTTTTGTTAAAAGGAAGGAGTGAGCCTGTAGATCCATGTTGTTGGACAGAGGAAACCCAGGCGCCAGCAAATCGTTCCACAGCCGAGCTGTTGAACTCACAAACAAATCGTAGAAACGAACCATTCTCATGTGACAATTGTTAACCGTATACAAACGTTAGGCATGAGTTGAGTGTTAATAACGCTTATTCTTCGGAGCATCTTTCATTAAAATACCGGTAGAATGAGGACAGCATTTACACCCGACATCTGTCGTCTAAAGATTGCAATTAGAATAGGAGAATTTATCAAACGGACCTCCCTTTTCTGCAGAGTCGATGGTTTTTTCAGGTATTTTGTGATTCCAAACCAGAGTTGGCTACCAAATTCTACCGTGGGGCGCCATTGCGATTTGTACAAAGTTAATAGTTAGTATCTGCGGGCCCTGTACAGTACGCCCAGATTCTGAGAGGCTAACTTAACTCTTGACTTCGCTGGAGCCCCGGTACCTGAGCTAGTCACTTTGAGTTACACCAAGCATAACAATCGAATATTGCTTCCGTTGAAGGAGACTAGATTTTCATTTCGACCCCTTTTAGAGGTAATTAGACATAATTGGGTCTTTGAGATGTTAAATTTGACGAGGTTATTCTTACCCCAAGAGGAAACACTCTCGAGGTAACCGTTCATTGTCTACTGCAAAGCTCTCCGAGCTCCGTTGGAGTTTGCCTGCCCCTTGGGGGCTTGTCAAACAAAAAGCCATCGTGAACAATATTGATGTGTAACAAATTTGTAGACCATCCTGGTCTAGGGGTAAGGCTCTAACTCGCAATTCGAAAGTCGCGCGATCCAATGCCAGCGTGGCAAATAAATTTTTATTGATTAATTTGTGTTATTTCACAATTAATTCACTTGAAATATCATATAGTATATTTGTGGCACGTTCCAGAATGAATTTATTCGGTTCTATCGATTCTATGGGTAATTTATTCGGTTCTTCGGTGAGTCTATTCGGTTCACGAACCTGTGCATAGTGGTTATATGGCTCAAAGGTATATCGGATAAGTTAGCCGAGTTTTCTAGCGAGTATTTATTTAATTATTATAATGAATAGTTACCGAGAGAACGGTGAAATGCCCCCTAAAACAAAAATGTTTACTGCCATCTTGCCACCTGTTGCCGAAACAAACGAGGGGTTTTTCTCCTTTGACGTAAGAGCTCAAAGGATTGAGTAGCTAGGTACTTAACATATTTTGAGGTAATGTTTTTAGTTGAGAGATTGAAGATTTTTCGTTAAATTCAAGATACGCGACTTGGCATGTTTCGTCATCCAAAAGTCTGACCAATTATTATGCATAAATTTTAAATTCAGAAATTCGGTCCCTCAATACAAACTCAAACCAAATGGAATACGATGTCAGGTTTAAGAGAGACTACGCAACAGCTAGAGTTCGGAGCGACCGAGTCCCGCGCCACTTCAGGCCGCGCCGCGCAGAAAAGTAAAGACCAATAGTAAGATAACGGCTTACAGCGGAGTTCACTGTGAGACTTTTCTACGCAGCGCGCAGCGGCCTGAATTGGCGCGGGTCAGTTTACGTACGTCAGTGGCGACCAACGTCATTAGGTTGACATTCATATCTACTTGGAAGGTATTTCTATTTTAAGGTTTTTATTATCTTTTCAATGGTTAATTTCATATTATGAAATTTTAAAATTTCAAAAAATATTTATTTAGAGCAGATTTTTTTTGTGTTTTATATTTATTCATTTAAATAAATTATTTTACAACCTCTCATCCCTAGTCTTAAGAGTAACAAGTATTTTAGTCGAGTAGAGAGTACATTAGTAACTAAACGCGAGCGAACACCACAATTTTAGTAGAGTAGGCTCTTTAGTAGATCCATTTCGTTCTATTTTTTCGGGCGAGTAAGGAACCCCCCCCCCCCCCAAACCTTGCGCACTGACATGCGCGAACCCGTCGTTTTAGCAGAGTTAATTTGTACAGACGCGCGGAAATGTCGTGAATATGAGAATTTTATTTTGTGTAACTGTCCATAGCTGTCTGAACGCTGTTCTGCAATCTGCCGTGTCCAATTTATTTAAACTACACTTCGTAAATATTTAAATAGAAATAAATTTCTTAAACAATATTAAACTTACAAATATTATGTACATCTAAAGAGGGGTCCGGGAGAAGGGGTTCCATGACAGTTAATCCCCGACAGTTGGCCACCTGGCATACTTTTATAGAATATGCAGTCGGTTTAGAGAAAATACGGCATACCTACTTACACAAAATATAACTACGTGACCCCTACGGGATGTGCAGAAGGAATGTGCCACGGAATAACAGAAGTATAAAACATAATTTCATTCCCATACATCAAGGATAAAACTATTTGTCTGTTTACTGTATATACAAGAGTATAAGTACAAAAAAATCGATGTACTGTATATAAATTCGTTTGATATTCATACCAATTTATTATTTAAAGGTATTTTCAAAGTCGATTTTACGCTTGAAATTGGTAAATAACCGTAAAAAATTATAATGTTATGGTAAAAATTATTTCGGGGGGCCTCTGTGTTTCCTCCTTCCTACAATGTGGGTCTCTTCAAGAACAGTGTTCATTCCATCCTCTCCTCAAAAAAACCTGCAAACAACATCTTAGATTTAGATGACATAGGCCCTGAGGGAAATTATTTTCCTTAGGGCCTCCTGTGTAGAGTTAATTTAAAAACAACATCTTAGATTTAGATGACATAGGCCCAGATGATAGGCAATAGATGATATTTTCCTTAGGGCCTCCTGTGTAGAGTTAATGTAAAAAGAACAATGTCTTCGGATTCACTTAATGTCGGGTCATCGAGTCGAAGGAGGAAAGTTTAACTATATACAAACAAAAGCTTTTACCCGCGGCTTCGCTCGCATGGTATTTGGGGGAAATTACTGTAGCAATTAGCAATACATAATGTCCTTTCCCGTGCATCCCCGTTCCATTCTATATTCTTTTACGTGAACCCCACCTTCCCCCTGCCTTTCCTCCCTGCCGCTAAAATATATAACATACACACATTTTCATTTATAGAACTTTCTTTACGCCAGAGCCTTTTGTTACTCGCTGATAATTTAGCTTTCTATTAGTGAAAGAATTTTTAAAATCGGTTTAGTGGCTAAGCGTGAAAGCGTAACAAACAAACACACTTACTTTCTATTTATATATTATGTACAGATAGAGATATAGGTGTATATTGTAAAGATAAGTGCTTTTCGTATTTGGTAGTTTTTTTGTTATAATAAAAATTTACGTATATAATTCCGAACTATCAACGTTTAAGTTATAAATTATCTAAGAAATAGTTAACACACATACTCGTATTTTCAGCGGCGTTGCTTTTTTAGACATATTATGTTCGATACAAAAAACACATGAATTTAAAAAGCGTGTTCGTTTTTACGTTCCTCTTTTGGCCAAGTCGAATAAGTACGAGAATCTGAATCATCCGAACATAGAGGCAATGCCCACTTCAGAGAACATTTCCAGCAGAGACTCCTTGCACTCCGGGAACAGGCGCTCGCAGTCGCTTCTCTCATCGCCGCCCAGCTTCTCCGCTGCGTGGTACTCGTTGTCAGAGTGGCAGGATAGGCCGTCCTGGCTTGTCGAAGGCCTAAGTCAAATACAGATATTAATACAATTCCAACTCAGAGAATTTTCTAGCAAGGATTATTTGTATCCGGAGAACGAAGATTCGTTACTCTAAATCTCCAAGGTTTGCAATGCCGATGATTGAATCATTGTAAACATACTTACGTTAATATGATGTGCATTAGTTCTCCGAGGAGTCCATTCTGGTGTGTAAAAGGAGTGTCAGCGGCTTCACAGATCGCCCTCAATACGCAAGCTCTCCCACTCAGTCCATTACTACAAAAAAATTGAATAAATTTAAAAATTTATAAAAATTTACTTTAAAGGAACATTCATCAAAACAACTATCACATAAAATATTCATGAAGATTTAGATTTAGTTTCTCCATTGTATTGTATTGTACACAAAGTTATTTGTTTTCTTTAAATTTAGATTTAGATTGCTGATCAATGTTCGTGAAAACGTGAAAACTCGTATTCAGGGATACCTTGTTAAGAAATGCTTAAGACATGAAAATGGAACTTTCTTATAAAACATTCAATATTTTTACAAGTAAACGTTGCTCGAATTTCGCAAAAATCTTTAAGGCTGCCTTATTTTGAATTGCGGGCTCTTGTATCCAAAATATGTCTAACTCAGTTTGAATAATAACAAAAAGGCGTGTGTACTCACTGCTCAATCATGCTTTCTAAAATTTTGTAAATATTCCAACGTGTTGTTTTTGGAAGCTTTGCTAATTTTTCTCTCCTCTCCTTTTCCCTGCTTTTGACTTTCATTAAATATCGTTTGTAATTCTCATCCTCCCAATCAGCGCTGATTGTTCCTCCCTCTGAGTAAATAACGTTGCTTTTGAACCCATCTTCACGATTTTCCACTGAATTGTTACCATTGCCGCTTTCTTCAATTGCATTATTAATAAAAGTTTTTTCTTCTTCCGCTTTCATCTTGTTTTCTATTACATTATTTCCAAAAAAATTTTCCTCCTCTTTTTCTTCAACTTTATTAATCATTTCGGACACAGAATTATTATCTCTCAGTTCCCTTCCTTTAAGTCTTCCGATGTCTGGATTTGATGTGGAGTTCAATGCACTCTTAGGATAATTTAATTTTCTTTCTCCCTTTACTTCTTCATTATCTCTATTTGCAGTGTGATTGAATCTTATTTTATTAGTTTGTGGACTTCTACGTTTTCTCTCAGCGTCGTTTGCTCCTTCGTAGGCTTGTTTAGAATAGTCTGATGCTTCTTGTGGGACGTGGTAAAGGAGCTTGATGACATAGCCAATTGTGACTGATTGATCAGCAAGATCGAGGGGTAGACCAAGACCGATAATAAACTGAAAAAAAAACAAAAATACGTCAATATAAAAATTAGAAGATTCGCAAAAAACTAAATTTTATACCTACTAAACAAATCCATTGTATTGGGAGACAATTTAACACAATAATGTAATGATAATATTTTAATGGGAACAGTTCTATCAAAAATAGCTACAGAATTAATTCGTCGTTTGGTAATTTTATTTAAATATCCAAACAATATATTCTTTAAAAAATATCAAAATCTTACGTTTTGTAATAAATCAAAAAACGATCTCGTCATTTCTCCAGAGGCTTTCATAGTTTGAAATAACTTGGTTTAAAAAAAACAATAGCTGCGTGACGATAAGTCAATTTTAAACAATTTAAATTGTGTGCTTTTGAAAACCTCTTTCATTAAATACGTAAATAGAGTTATTTTTCATCAATTTCTAACTTATAGGATATTTAGTACGTTTATTTTGTGACAAATCAGCTTAATAAACAGTTGTTGGAAAATTATAACAAATGTATAAAACATGATAGTGATTGTAAAAACCAAAAGCATTTGTTAAAGATAGAAGAAATAGAGAGAGGTTTAACACTGTTGTCGATTGGCATCATTTTTGCCATAATGGCAATCTCTGTAAAATTCTGAAAAACCATGTTTGTTGGTACTGAATAAATATTACGATTTTTTTTAAAGAAATTACTCCTCCTCTGTAAAGTTTAACAAAGGAGGAGTAATTTTAGATAACGGTTAATAGAAAATAGGATATTTTTTTAGAGAAAGGCAACCAAAAAATATGTGATCTAATGTTCCCACTTCTGGACCACAGAAAAATAATCTGGGGAATCGAGCATATGAATTTTGCAAAAGGTGAGAGGGAACGGAGTAATGTCCAATTCTAATTCAGTTCTACGATAAATAATATTTGTGGTTTACCTACATTATGTGCATTGTGTAAATTATATTCATTTGTAAACATCTTTCCTTATTTTCTGTAACTAAAATTTTCTATGTAACTTATTGTTATGATTTTTTTTTGGAATGTTTGAAAAAAAAAGGATTTTTTAAGTGAGAGATATCTCGACCTTTGTGTCTTTATATTAGAACCAGAAGACTTTTTGAACTCACAGAAATAATATTCTTATATTACGAACCAATCTGTGTTTTAAATTCAGGTAAATTATTTAATTTCTGTCGTGTTGTATCTTAGATAAATATCATTTAAAAATAACCAGGAAACCAGGAAGAAAAATTATGCAAGCGAGTCGAAGCCAGTTCACAAGAAAATATGATCTACCACCTCAGTTATCATTACATCCGAAAGACTTTTATAGGTTTGGAAAATCTGACATCAGATTGGATAGTAGTAAGCTATCTACATCCATTTAAAATTTTCCGCTCGAAGACACGCATACAATAATTTTGCTAAAACGGTTAAAATAAGCGATAATAATTTATTTTAAAATTAGTAACTTTATGATTATTAATTAAACACGCATTGGCGTCTTAATAAAGCGATGTTGATGTATATTAAGATGAAGAGTTATTGTCCATTTGTTAATAACGTATGATAAAAGTTTTCGGATTTCGACCCAAATCTTCCACCATGATAACTCACAACGAAATAATGTTCGAGAAATGTGACTAGATGGCGCTGCGCGTCCTGACCTGACAGGCTGTGATTTCCCGGGCTGACGGTGTGGATGTGAAAGATTCCCCATCAGATAAAGGCTGCATTCCACAAATGGGAGAAAACAAGCTTTAGCGACTCTCCAATTCGTAACTATCGGTGGCTAGTGTTAATAAGCACATGTATTTTATGTGACCGGACAACTCGGAATGAAACAAACTCAGAACCATCTCAAATAAGTCAGAGTGATAAAAAAATACACATAAAAAATTGGTTAAATAGGTTACGTTATGTTAGTGTTACCGGCTAATTAAAAATTATTTTTTTCATATTAATGACTTTTTAAGGAGGTGTTGAGTTGACTTTTTTCTCATTTGGCATGGAATCGTATTTTATACATCTGAGGCTATAAATCCTTATTCCAATAGACTGGCTTCGTTCGCATCATTCCGCTCTCTGGTTTATATTGATTACTAAGTATCTAATTTTTCTTAAACATTCTCAACATGTCTGAAATTCGATATTATATCGCGGGGTAATTACTACAACCAGGAGGTAATTCTGAAATCGGCTTTGTTGGGAAATTGAATTATAAGATGGTAATCAATCTGATATTGGTGGTTGCAAATTTATGCTGATAAATATGATTAAATGTGTTGTGAACCGTAATACTTTTATATTGGAAATAAGAAAATGGACAATCATTTTTTATGCATGTATGTATTTACAAAAATTGAATGTCTGACCTAATTGTTACTAAAAAAAATTCTACAATTTCAAATTCAATTTCAATTTCAATTCCACAAATTTTAATTCTACAACCAGCTGAGTGTAGTTGCCAAAATGAAACATGGAAAAACACTTGTGATAACTAGAGTTAACTAATTGAGCCCTAGCCCGGAAGAATGTTGTATCCAACAATATTCTAGTTCCGAGAAAAATTGAAAAAACGAAACCAGTTGTGTTTCATAACATTTAATATTTAAAATACATAAAACACAATTCTTAAGCGTTTTATTTGAAAAGTCGTCTAGAAAGGCAATTAAATTAGAGTTTATTATTAGATTTTACGCTGAATTCCTGGAAGTATGTTGTATGTGAACACTTTCACATGCAACATTATTCCGCAAAACGTTTTTTTTTTACTCTTCATATCTTACAGAAAGCAACATGTTCTTGTAACACAAATGTACACATGTAATTTTTGAGCTTAAAAAGCAAAAAAAAAACGATATGAATAAATTAAACCATTGACGTTATAGATAATGTCTTGAGATCAACTAACAATATTATTCCTCAAAACTGTTTCAACGGCTAAAAAAGAGAGTTAATAATATTTTTCTGGACAAATTCTACTTTCCTGGCATTCTTCAGTTTATTGGTTTTGAAGACTTTCTAGTTGATGCCATAAAACGTTCGTTTTATTCATTTATTCCCATAAATTAAACCATACGCCGTGATTTTGATAAAGGGCGTTATACAACATTCTTCCACAAACCAAACTTTAAAAGGTTGCCGCGGGCCTAAAAAATTTTTCATTACCATATTTCTTACCTTAAAAGATGCCTATTAATATGCCCAACATTATTCCATCAATAACTTAACATTGATAGTTTTGTTGGATACAACTTTATTTCGAGCAAGGGCTCAATTACAGAACTAAACGATACCGTTTTTTTTTTTTGGAGACACCCACAAAAATATATTCAAGTAACATGATGATTCCAATGCGTTACGACTTTTCTGTTTGTAGCATTCATTGACGAGGAAATAAAGTTACGCTTTTAAAAACGCTGATTTCGGAGTTACCTAATTGTAGAAATTACCCCATTATAATACATAAAGTTGGTATTATTATATGTTTGAAAGGCTGTATTGACCAGTAAGCAGAACAAGAACGTGCTCAGATTGCTAGCACTGCAAACATTTACCAAGGACCATATTAATATATTACAAAACTAGAAAGGGTGCAACTAAATAAGGTTTTAACAAGGAAAGTTAAATGCGTAAAACAAATAGGCGTATACAATATTAATAAAATTATAATCATAGAGATTTTCAAATACATAAATATAGTACATCTAACTATATAAACGTCATGGGGACTATACATCAGTTCCAGTCTTCCCAGTACTCTTCTATACCTATTAAAAAAATCACATCGATCGGTCGCTCAGTTGCGACATGAAGGAAGGACGAACAAAACACAATTTCGCATTTAGAGTATTATTTAGTTAGGGTTATTGAAGGAAATGGAGTGTCAAGTACAAAAATTAACATGATATTTAAGATCTGACCTATTCACTTTATCTTACTCAGAAATTTTTCACATTTTCCGCAATATTAAAGAACGTTGCTCTTTAAAAATAACACCTTGTCGAAATATGTTGTTTAAAGGGGGTGGAATTCAAATCGAGTGTGCTTGGGGCATTGCATGAAAGAGGATACTACTAACACTTACCAAGGACCATAATATATTACAAAACTACAAGGGATGCAATTGAATCAAATAAAGTACAAAGAATTGACACTTCTCACAATTTAGATCTGCCCTAATCTCTTTATCTTGATCAGAATGTTTTCAATCAATGCTGCTTTTGTTGGTATTGGGAATCAATCTTAAATATCAGGCTTATATTAATTTCTGGATCAAACGTGACGAATTATTAATTTCGTCAATAATAAATATGAATCCATACCTGAACCCTAGCTGGATCTCCATCAGGGTATAGCAGATACCTCTTATGCCTCTCCAGCGCCACGTGGTGGTTAATGATGTCGCCTGGCGCCGTGTGGTAGATGCTGGCGCCAGGCACCAAGTGTGACGTCACGCCGAAGACGAGGGCCAGGCAAACCAGGTAAAGTTGTAAAATAGTCATGATTGAGTTAACTGGAAGATACAAATTGATTTATAAATTTACTTTTTATGGCAGATTTTAATAATTTGACGCAAATATCACACCCTAAAATCTAACAGGCGAACAAGGCATATTAAAAACGTCAAACATTGACATATCACTTTATACGGATGGATTGTTTAAAAAAATTTGAACAATTCATCAAATGAGATACGTTTTTAGATTTTCACGACCAAAATTATTTTCCTTATTTGTTTTTGGGGTGTTGTGCCGCAACACGGCATAACACCCCAAAAACTCTTTATCTCCTTCTATAGCCAACGTTTTTTTACAGTGTCCGAAATGTTGGCTAAAGAAGGAGGTAGCGCAACACGGCATAACACCCCAAAAACAAATAACGAAAATTCATCAAATATTTTAAGTTAATTTTCACGCTCTGTGAAGGTTCTATTCAACTTCTGTGATTATTTGAAGTTTTATGAAGGAACAAACCTATAATGATACAATAACAGAACTCGAATATAACTTACACAGAACGTGAAAATGAACTTCAAATGTTTCATGAATTGTTCCATTTTTTTTTAAACAACCAACAAGTTATTTTGGCGAATTGTTTCAATTATTTGGAGGGTTTATGGTTTAGCGTTAACTTACTTAATCATTACTGGCCCCCTAGGACAGTTTATCTATAAAGATATCGACAGGATAACTATCGGTAACTTCTCATCTTGCTCTAGGACAAATGCAGATCGCAAACGTACAAATAACAGTTGACATCGAATTTATTAAGAACACTCAGTCATTGTGCACTGTGACTTATTTGTTAGCGATCTTCAATCATGCTAGGGAACTATGAGAATTAACCGAAAGTTATCCTATAGATCCTTATCGACCAACCAAGACCCCTGGAAGTATGACATTCGGAATGAGAAATGCATCCAAACTAAATATAAAAAGCTCAAACAAATCTTCCTAAAGTACAGGCCCAGTACCTACTCTGTATGTCGATCTATCAAAACTTCAGATATTAGATACACGTAACATAAGCATAACCGATTGGCCACAAATAATTGAATTAATTACTGGTTTAATGCAACACATAAACTTGCTTTTGCAACACACAAACCAATGATCTGCAAAACTTTTTTTCTTTAGTATTATCTATTTGCAATTTATCAGCTCTTAACGGGAAACAATTCACCAAATAAAATAATGGTCAAATTCTTACCTTATTATGTTGATCCAAACAAAATATCATTCGGAAGAGCATCCAGAACAGCCCTTAACAATTCCCCTAAATTGTAGAGAATTGGTCATCTCTAGCTATAGTAATAATAATAATTCCTACTAGTTGTACTGCTACTACTAGTAGTTTAGTCGGTTCCGGGGAGAGCTCGAATGGTTGGTTTACAATAAGCACTTTGGAAACAAGGATGAAGCCGAACTAGGTGTCGAAACACTTCTGAACAGTTACGTTGTTCCTAATATGCTAACGGTTACTGTAATGGAGGCAGGACCGAATTTAAGGACCAACAATAAAATATTATTTTTATTTAACATACAAATCCGAGTTCGTACAATATGTTTGTTATTCATACGAATCCGTGTATCGCCCCAGGCTCATAGCATACGGTCACCAAATAATGTGGATGATGAACGAGAGAATGCATTCAAGGTTTTGAATTAGGAAGAGCACAAGAAATTTAACTTGAGCTTGTTTCGTTATCCAATTAGTCATTTAAATTTCAATTTCAGAACTGTGCATCGTCATCTTCATGAAATTTAAATGGGATGGTGAAATATAATGTCACAGCGCAATTTAAAACTTTTTCTCGCTTTTTGGTGATTTCAGACATTTTTTGGTGATCATTTTGAATATTTTCCGCCCAAATTAAAAAAATCATACCTCCGAATTTTAATTCGCAGACATACAAACTGATTATAGTTCTATATAGCCAATAAATTCATCTATCTTTTATTACATGTTCGTAGGATTTATAAAAATATGATATTATAAAATCGTAAACTCCTATTTAATTACTTATAAATTAAGGAAAATTTGCCAAAATTGGCAGCAAAGCAATCCGAGGTATTTTAAATATTGCCATATTGTGGCAAAATGCGCTCCAAGGGTTAAGAGAGCAAAGCGCGTGCTAAAAGTGATAGATCCAAGGGGTATTAAGTCAGTAACGATATTGGTTTCCATTCAAAACTACTTTGAAGGCATTTCTAGGCGTAATATCTATTTAGTGGTGCCAGGGTTCAAGCAGCCGAAATGAGATTTTTAAGAGTGGTGGGAGTTACAAAACATAATCGAATGAGAGCCCCTGAAGCTACTATTCATAGTTGCAATGAAATGGGTAGCTTGGTCATGAGCAGAAGACCAAATAACACTGAAAATTTTAATTCCAGATGCAGAGGAAAGTTGTCAGGTGGGCCGCCAAAACAAAGAAGGTAAAAGCAATTCCAGAGGCTAAGCGAGGAGAGGCTGGGTCTACTATGGAAGGAGGCTGCAGAAAAAGCGCTGGACAAGGAAGCCTAAAAGCCTAAAAGCGCGTGTCAAGGGGATGAGCCATGGATCCCCGAAAGGACAAGTTAAATGAGATGAGGTTTAAGCATTTTTTATGAATACACATGGGTGTTTATTGCTGAATAAATTTATTTATTTGGTGCAAGATTTTTAAAGCACGCACCATGCAGATAATATGGAACATTTATGCGATACTTATTACACAATTGTAGACATCAAATTAAATTTTTTATTCTTGCGTTAAAAGGCGAAACAAAGGTGAGTTTTTTGCCTTTCAAGTCGTCAACTGCCGGTTGCAGATGGGTAGGAATTGCAAAAATTAATAGAAATGGATACTTTTCAAAGGGAGACCTATATCGAAATTTGAACTCCAGAAGGAAGATAACCACATTAGAAAAGCACGCGAGACCATTATTGCTAAGTCCTGAATTCAAACTCTGAAACTACGCTAACCGGGCTTCTGCTCTGGAAGTCTTTTTTTCAATAGCAAATGTTTCAGTAGCAACATCGTTCACCTTAATATTCAAATACCGATACGTTTTATTGGAAATAATTTCAAAGAAACATCTTTTAGAAAAATTGTTTTCAGAAATATTACTCTTTGCAATGCTTAATTAATCTTACTTTACAATAAAAAAGCTTAAAATTTAATTACTCTGCAGAGAACGGCATTGTCGGTATCGTCTTTAGAGAGAGAGAGCCTAACGTTTAGAATAAGAATCAAAACCTTTAGTAACTAAATCTGAATAATGGAAAATTTCTAAAACTTATTCTCTCGCCTCCACCATTCCTTATCGCGAAAATCATGGCGTAGTAGTAATATCTAAAGTGGATTAAGACATTGGATTCGTGTTAAAATTTTAACCACCTATGTGTAGGTACGCAATAAAATAAGAATTTTGCCAAAATTCGGGTCTGTGAAACAAAACAATTATAATACTTTTTCAGTAATTTTAAAATTGTTTTGTGGTATCATTTTAAGTAAATAATAATAATTAATTTGATTTTAATCAAATAATAATAATTAATTTGATTTTAATCACTATGTTTATAATAAAACAAATTTATTTATTATATTTCATTATAAATATGTTCAAGTTGGCAATATTGACGATAAAAACTTTTTAAATTTCTTCAAGACATTTTTTCTAAATTTCAATAATTAAATAACTAAATAACACTGAATAACTTGAAGTAAATGTTTTTTTTAATGTGAATACCTTAGTTTCAATCGCTGCTACAATCTAGATCCAGTGAGACTATGGCATCCCCAATTGGAATATGTTGTGAGACTGAAGGTGGTGGAGAGTAGAAGGAAATGGGGAAGAGGAAGGTGGGGTAGTACCTGGCTATCAGATCTGGTCATCAAACACGGCTAAAGCCATTTCAAGAAACATTTCTACTAGGCGTTACTGAGAGTATCATCCTGAGAAGAGCCGCAAATATACTATATGAATTTTTAATTAATTGCTTTAATTTTAATTTAAATTAGATTGCTAGTCGAGATCCTTACCATTCGAACACGGAGGCCATCTATGTGTTTCTGTGAGTGTGAATTAATTAAAAGAAGCCTAAGTTATGTGTTTATTAAGAAAGTATTATCAAATAATAGGACGTGAGTAAAACGCTAAGGGCAAATATTAAATTTGAAGTAAGATAAGAATCAATCTGGTCCTTTTTGTATTTTTCCCCAATAGCTGTATAATACTTAGCACTTTTAGTGTGACTATGAACAAGTAATAAAATGAACAAATAAATTTTAGAGGTGACGCTTTTTCATACATTTTTGCCATTGTTTCTTGCATGTTTTATAATTTCTCTAATATTTGTTCAAGACGTAAAATAAAAAGACGAAGAAGTGTATGTTTCTAAAATTTGATGAGGTTTTCAACTAATTTAAAAATACGGTTATAAGTCCTATTTTAGATATGTAATTTAAAACAAAAACCTCTAATTTTGGAATAAATTCTTGAAATATTTTACTGTTTGTTAGTACCTCTGCTGTTTGACCTTCATGGTTGAGCGGGATCCTAAAAAATCGAGAGGTCGCGTACATGCACTTTTTTGTTTGTTAAATAATTTGTATACATCTAAATATTAAATTAAATTAAAATAAAGTGCGTATACAGATTAAATTTGAGATTTTCACGGCCATAAGTACATGTATGTGTGTATTATCGTGATTTATTTTGGATTATTATACCGTGTGCGCTACCTCCTTCAAAAGCCTAAGACAATCCACTTATCCATCTCCTTCCCTCCTCACTCCATTCAGCCGCACAATGCAGTAACCCACTGGCTCCAGAAGGTAAGGAGAATTTGTGTTGCTGAAGGTACTGATATAAAAAAAAATTGTAATACTAAGCCCATCCGCTCATGGAGCAACTGTACACAAACCAGTTGGCAACTCAACCGCTATCCACAGGAAAATAACTTGCGAATTTCATTGCCGGTCCACACTTCTCAAAGACTAGTTGTCAACGCCGACCCAACCAGTCACTCGCAACTCGACGTGCTAGTCACGGTGGCCGGTTCGTTTCAGTTGCCAGGTTGACAGGTTACCATGGTTGCGCCTTACGACCTGTCAAGTTTTCGAGTAATTTGCGATATGTCCGAGCAGGAAAATATCGATTTTGTTCAGGAGGTTGATAAATTATTATTATATTTTAAATAAATTATATTTTTGTTAAGAAAGTTGATAAAATTACTGAAATCCTAAAGTTGAGTTGCGCCGTGAATTGAATTGCCAACCAGTTTTAGTTTGGTTTCGGTTTCTCCTTGAGCGAAGGGCCTTACTTAGAGCTTTGCAAATAGGTCGCCTGGATGTTGTAAAATCTTTAGGTTTTTCTTTGCTATTTATTATTATTTTTCTCGACTGCATTGTCGTTTGGCGTTTAAGTACTATACTGTCATGTAACATGATTTTGTGGTGTTAGTGAATAATCCGAGTACTGTACCAGATAGTTGGTACACTTTTACATATAACTCCATACTCAACTGAAATTTCGATTTTTCGGAGATGTCTAATGACAAATCAACTGGACGATAGATATTTTAAGAAATACACTTTTCCGATATTGTACTTAAACGAGTTTTTTTTCCAAATTATCTTATTTTACAAGCAGTGGCCACAAAAATCCATTATTCGACGACACCTTAAAGAGCAGACAAAACTCGCTAATGGTCCGATCAAATACCCATTATTCAGGAGAATTGTTACACAGTGTCCGGAAACTAGTGGTAGGTACAAGCGGGAAATTGCTGAATCTACGTCAAATGGAGAACTGAAAAAACTTTTTTTTCGATATAAAGGGTTAGCCACTAAGCTTGTTTTCAACGGCTGTTAGCAGTCAAGTACAATAAACTTGTTTTTCAAGCTAACGCGTGTGTTTCCACAGAAATGGTTATAACTCCGTTTTGTTCTGTTGACAACCTTAATGCAAAAATGAGAATATTTATAATAAACTGCGATTCACATCTCTATTCAAAGTTGTCCATAGAAATAGATAAGAAATACAAATTTTGTAGAAACAGTTTCCACCCGCCAAAACCCGTTAGACTCAGTTAATTTTTTATTAAATATTTTTATATGAAATGGTAAAAAAATGAGGTGATCAAATTATTTATTATACATTTGTCTAATAAAATAAGTAGTTTTTTAACGTTAACCGTGATTTTAGTATTGTTTTCACATAAAAACATCACGTTAGTAATTTTTACAATTTTTTCTGTTTGCATCCTAAATTTTAATATTTATTTGAAATAATACAATTTTAAAGCGTGTTTCATCATCTTTCAAAAACAGTTCTTAGTATTTGACTATGTTCAGAAATATTTAATTTGTTGAGCTTTAATTTCAAAGCGGAAATAATACATTTTTTTATAAATCTGATAATTCGTATAAGACAAAAAACTTGTACAAAGGCGATAGATCGGAGTGGTTAACAAACTTTTGAAGTCGGGTCTACACTTCCATTGAAAGTTGGAATTTTAAATTGACTTGTAAAATTCCAACTTTGGACTCGATTAACTCTAAAACTTCAATCAAAATAGCTGTTCCAAGCCAATCTATATCAATGTGATATAGATTCCCGCAGCACTTGTTTCTGGACAACATGTACAACGTTACACGTCGGGTGCAACGTTTCCTCCGATCCGTGGCGTTTTCTGTCTAATTCGTCGCCTGTTATTTTCATAATTTCTGTCCGAGTGTAGCGCTATGTCGGCTAACGGTGACAGCGAATCCTCGCCAACATTCAGCTTAATTGACAAAGACGCGAGCGGGATTCGTGCCTTCGCGATATGCTGTTTAATTACACCGTGTTTGCATTGTAAGTAGAGTTATTCGTACACAGATTAACCAGTGTCTGATAATTATGTGTGACCCGCGACAGGAGAGTTAGCGATGATCGAGGATCAACGGGACCTGTGCTTACCGTAATGGGGTGGTTTACCTCGTGACGCGGTGGTTAATTAGTGTATGTGCGCGAAACTCCGTGTATTGTTCCGTGAAATTTCTTGATAAAATCTATTCGGGAATTCATTTTATTTGATTGTGTTCGAATTTTTGTTAAATCAGTTGTTATTCAAAGCTTTCTGAATGTGTGAAAGCTTTAAAATTAAACACATTTTTAAACTTTCAGTAATTTATAACATTCTCACCATTCAACTTTCCTTAGTTGCGATTAATTCTCTAATTCGATGATAATAATAAAAATGCTCTTTTAAAATTAGAAAACAAATATTTTTATTGTTATTGTACGAAAAGCTTGCAATTGTATTTGGTCGGTTACTATCAGATTCTTCACGGGGATAGTAATGAGTCAGGGGGTCGCGATTTTTTCAATTATTCTTTGTGTATGCAATCTTTCTTATTGACTTCTTTGTTGTGTCCATGAATCATTTAAATTAATGTGCATCGTTTCAGAATGCTAATAGCAATGGCCAAAGTTAGCAGTCATGAATCAGAGAGCAGGTCGAGGACAAAAAGGTTCCTCATAGAACCTTTCAATACGCAAATGGGGGTGAGTTTTACAAGATCTTTCACTTTGCAAGCATTTATTTGCCGAACTGTCCCAATGTTATTACAACTCATGATAATTACCTATGTTTTTTGTATTATTATAAGTATCATCTTTTTAGTTATTTGCAACTCTATCAGTTCCCTTGGAGTATAACAAACACGTGTCGGTGGCGTACTTCATAGAGGGAAATTATTACACCCTGCAAAATGCTTCTTGGGTGCGGCCAGCCTTTGAATCCACTGTAAGTTTTATAATTATCACAATAATATTATATACGCGTTTTGTTATTTCACATTCACCGTACCTTCATTTTCATTACTTTCTAGAACAATTCACTAATTTTGTTCATCTTTGATAGCAAATTTTCATGAATGGAAATAAAGGGAGGCATGTTTGATGTTATTTTACGCATAACAAAGCTGCGGAGCACTACAATATATCCTTAATATTGTTTTCAAAGATTTCTCGCAATTTAATCATACATTACGTGAAAGCGTGGTAAAAAATTAAAATAAATAATAAATAAAGGGGAATCGGATAAACGAATAAATGAAGCAAACTGTAGTATCAAGTAGATTTGAACATGCCATAAAAACGATAGGCTGAGAGCTAGAGAGAGGACACTTCGCTCTGTAGATGCGCAAATTTATTTATTGCATTTTGTGTGTATTCGTAGAACTACATTTAATTTTTCGAATGTAATAAAAATAATAAATTTTTCGAATGTAATAAAAATAATAAATTTGACAATGACAATCAAGCTCCGCAAGTATTTTATAATGCATTTTTGTAAATTTTGAAAGGTGCCTAAATTGATTTATTACCGGTTAAACCAATTTGTAAAATACTTGCAGAACTTGATAATAACATTATCAAATTTAATTTTAATTTAAAAAAAATTTAAATGCACAAAACTCGCCATTTAGTTATGCCTAAGAGCTGTTCTGCATGACCTTAACACTTTTATCGCATTTCTATTGGGAAATGTAAGAAAGAGGAACATTTAACTTTATCATTTTTTCATCTTTTCATAATATTTTTCAGCCAATCATTTACAAATAAATTCAATTTTGTTGTACTTTCCATGGACTCGCATAAAATTAAGAAATTCATTCAAGACATACATACTAAAACTACCTTTCCAATTCGTGTGCCAAGAGTTTTCGATTGTTTTGGCAAGCAGAGTTGCTTCTTTTACATTAAAAACACAAAATACAAAACGGAAATTGGCTCTGAAAGTATTCCCAGATTGCTGTCGAATGATAAGGCTTGAATAATTATTTTCGTTTTCTCCTGTTTTCAGTTTATGGAGGGAAGGGGAAAGAGAAATCTAGAAGAAGCGGAACCTTTCAGCATCGTAACGAGGAGATTCGCTTATATAGTTATGGAAAAAAACATACAAAGGTTAGTTCATTCATAATTTTATTTGAACATAAAAATACAAATACATTATAAGAAAGCTTTTACTGTCCAACTAGGAGATTTCCCGTAGAAATAATTGCATAATGTTTTCAAGCACAAAAACTGTAATTAAAAAATTAAAATTAAATGCAACAAAACTTTCGCTACACTTTTTTATCCCGTTCATAGAATTAAAAAAAAAGTTAAATAATAAAATATGATTCTCCGAGGGAAACTAAAAAAACTAACCTTTGGATTCAATGACAGCTGATTTCTTGAATTTGTGTTTGTAGAATTAAAAAAAAAAGTAATATTAATTCACCGAGCTCAACCAAAATATCTGAGGTTTAGGATTAATATACGAATCAGGTTTTGGATTAATATATAATTTCGCAATATACGATTTCTTAATTTTGTACTTATCTACACACGCGTAAGGTATTTTTGTCATTAAAAAACAACAATTTCATTGAAGCGTTATTAAATTAACACAGTAAAGGTGAATTAGAAAATAATCTGTCAGTAGTAACCTAAAGTTTTCCAGAAACAAAACTAAATTCACAACATGGCATTATTAATCAGGTACGCCTTAATCTGAAGAACTATTTTCTATATTTTGTGAGAACGAGACCGTTCTCCCGCGAGATGTCCTGTCAGGTTTGTGTGATTTTCTATGGCTGTTATTTGCTTTTTCTATCGGCCGAGGTCAAAATTTCAGTTCTGAGCTGTCACGTATTTTAGTTTGGGTCGTTTTAAACACGAATTCCTGCAAGTATACATGATTATTTATTCATTTCAGCTGTAGAAAATCACACAAATCTGACAGGACATCTCGCTGGAGAACGATCTCGTTCTCACAGAAGTTAGAGAATTAGCTCTTCAGTTACTTCAGGTATGCCTCATACGTCATACGTATGTCTGGTAATGTTTAATTGTCGTGTTAACAAGCTTATGGTTATGTGGTTAACCACTCGAATCCATAAGCTTATTAAGGATTAAAACTGACCAAAAATAACACAAAAATAATAGTTAATATATGAACATATAAATAACAGTTTCTTAATTTATTTAAGTATTTCGAAAATCGATGAGAAATTATTATTTAAATAATATAACTAGCTGGTACTCGGCATGCGTTGCAATGCAAGAAATAAATGATTTTTCCCTGCATTTCCTTTCCCATGCGTCCCCGTTCCCCTCCCGCGTCCCCTTTCCCCACGTTCCCCTTCCACCTTCCACGCCTTCCCCTCCCCGGTCATCCCTCCCGCTAACCCCACCTCCTTCATTACCATTCCCCACATGCCTTCCCCCCCTGCCACTAGCTAACTAACTAACTAACCATCACGCCGTTTCCCCGCAGGGGTAGGCAGAGAGGACGGACCGCCAAACAACTCGGTCCTGGCACACACTCTTTGCTTCACTCACATTCATACATCGTTTCATACATACTCTTCTATTATTCTGGCTTTTGACATGGCCCGACTCAAGTATCTGATTCACTTGATCGTGCCATGTCTTCCTCGGGCGTCCCCGACTTCTTCTACCATTCACATTTGCGTCATATATTCTTCTTACACTACTTTCTTCGTTCATTCGCTCTACATGCCCAAACCATCTGAGGGTCCCTTTCTTAATCTTACTCATTATGCTTACATCAGCCTTACATTCTTTGCGGATCTCCACATTTCTCACACGATCATACATGGTTTTACCACACATACGCCTCAGGGATCTCATTTCTACAGCATTCAGTTTACTTTCATCCTTCCTCTGCCAGTTCCAGGCCTCACTGCCATACATCAGGGTAGGTACCAGGACTCCATTGTGGACTGCTAGTTTCGCTCCTTTTGACAGTTTTTTATTAGCGCCAACGGCATTCAGTCCTCCATTAACGGAGTTACCGGCATTTACCCTTCTTTCGATATCTCTATCAGCCTTCCCATCTCTCGTAAACATACTACCCAGATACACAAACTCATCCACCTGCTCCAAGTATTCATCGTTCACAACTATATCACACACTGTTCTCGTACTTTCTCTTTCAAACACCATGACTTTAGACTTACTTACATTCATCATTAACTCATTCTTCATACATACTTCGTTCATCCTAGACACAAGAGACTGTAAATCTTCCATAGTGTTAGAAATCAGCACCGCATCATCAGCGTACAACAGACAACATACTTTCAGATTACTCAATTTCGCGCCCAATCCCAACTCTTTCAATTCTTGCATACAATTATCCATGTATAGATTGAATAACCATGGTGACATTACGCAGCCTTGCTTAACACCTTTTGTGATGTCAAACCACCCCGTAAAACCACCGTTCACCCTAACACACGCAACGCTTCCCTCGTACAGAGACGCAATTGCCTGTATGAGATTTGTATTCACTCCATACTTGGACAATACCTTCCATAGCTTTTTCCTGTCAACTCGGTCGTATGCTTTTTGTAGATCTACAAAGGCGCAGAAGAGTTTCTGGTTTTTCGCCAGAAACTTCTCAGTGAGCATACGCAAGGAGAAAATCTGGTCCATGCATCCCCTTCCACTCATAAAGGCACCTTGCACATCCCATATTTTATCCTTTGTTCCCATTCTTACCCTTTCAATCAATATTCTTCCGTACAGCTTGCCGACAGAACTTAGCAGGCTAATAGCCCTATGATTCCCACATTCCATACGTGACCCTTTACCTTTGTATAACGGCATGATTACAGCCCTTCTCCAATCTAATGGCGTGTAACCCTCCTCTAAACACTGATTAAAAAGTTTGCACAACCATGTGAGAATAATATGGCTATCTCCTTTAAAGTATTCGGCAGCAATATTGTCGAAACCAACAGCCTTACCACTCTTCATGCATTTAATCGATTTTTTAATTTCATCCATGCTGATTTTGACAACATTCGCTCCGTCATCGTTCATACCCGATTCGACGCTGGACTCACTATCATCCGGGTTGCTTTCAAAAACTTCCTCAAAGTATTTCATCCATCTCTCTTTTATTTCTTCTTCATTCGTCAACATTCTTCCATCTTTCGATTTTATCACTTTCAGGCTTCCATTTTCTGGACTACTCCGGGACCTTTTGACCTCCTTCCAAAACAGTTTAATGTTTTCTTGGAAGTGTTTGGTCATTTTTATTCCCTCTTCCTCTTCCAGGCGTTTCTTTCGTTCTTTCACTCCGACACTTACTCTTTTCTTGCATCCCTTATATAATTCTTTCGCTCTATCTCTCTTTTCACTAGAAGCAGTGCCAGACGCAATCAGACATAACCATGCTTTCTTCTTCTCTGAGACCAGCGCTTTGATCTCATCATCCCACCATGCATCACCTTTCTTCCTACCTTGCGTACTTATTCCACACACATCTCTGGCAGATTCACAAAGACTCACCTTTATGTGGTTCCATGTTTCATCAATGCTTAGACCGTCCATCTCCTTCTCATTCAATCTCATCTCTGCACACTTCTCATACTCACTTCTGACATTAGCGTTTTGCAGTTTTTCTACTTTGATTCTTGTTGGAGTTGATACCGTTTTCACTTTAGAGCGCCATCCACGAAAGAGGTTGACCCTCGACACCACCAGAAAGTGATCGGTTTCAACCTCAGCCCCTCTGAAAACTCTTGTGTCCTCGGTAACGGCTCTCAACCTAGAGTCAATTACTACAAAATCAATTATTGACCTTTCATTTCCTCTTTCCCACGTATATTGGTGGATACCTTTATGATCGAAAAAAGTATTCGAAACAAACAGGTTCCACTCTAAACATACTTCAAGAATTCTATTCCCATTGTCATTCATTCTTTTGTCCCCGAACTTACCTAGGGCTGAATCGAATCCGTCACGCCTAATTCCCACCCACCCATTCAAATCACCCGCCATTATGATCCTCTCATTCAAACTTTTTAATCTCATTACGTCGTTCACACCAGTCCAAAAATCATCTTTCACTTCGTCGCTTTCAGAATTAACAGGAGCATAGCAAATAACAAGAAACACCCTTGTCAACCCAATTTTGAATCGGATCCACATTATTCTCGGACTTACACATTCATACTGCAACATACATTCTACCATTCTGGGAGACAGTAGCGCTGCAACACCCTGACAAGCCCTCTCCGTATCTGGTCTACCAGACCAGATGACGAACCTATCGTTATGCTGCATCGTACCGCTCTCTTTTTTCATACTCTCTGTCACACAAAGTACGTCCAAACATTTACTATCCATTGCATCGCATAATTCATTCATCTTTCTATCCATCCCTCCTCTAATATTCCACGTACCAATTCGACATTGTTCGCGTTCCGTCCTCCTCTTTGCGCTACCAAAGGGTTGGCGATGTGATGGGTAGCGAGCCTCATCGACACCTGTGTCGGCCATTCC
The DNA here is from genome assembly GCA_936435175.1 of Glyphotaelius pellucidus. Classification (NCBI taxonomy): domain Eukaryota; kingdom Metazoa; phylum Arthropoda; class Insecta; order Trichoptera; family Limnephilidae; genus Glyphotaelius; species Glyphotaelius pellucidus. The sequence continues at coordinate 17,955,032 of OW386546.1, forward strand.
CTCCCAAAAACTACATTTAAAAACTACCTTAACATTACAAGAACACCGTTACACATATTCAAACCTATCTCTAGTAAATATACAACACTTAACAACCAATAGTGAAAATCAATATAAATAACTTACTGCAATAACAACTTAATTAACTAACACTAAAGAAAAAATGTATAGTGTCTTATCACCGAAAAATATTTACATCATCGTAAAATGTTTATACCTTTGAAAGTTTATCTATACTAATATTATAAAGAGGAAGGATTTGATTGTTTGTTTGTTTGTTTGTTTGTTTGTTTGCATCGAATAGGCTCCGAAACTACTGAACCGATTTGAAAAATTCTTTCACTGTTGGGAAGCTACACTATTCCCGGGTAACATAGGCTATATTCTATTTAAAAAAAAATTAGGGATCTTTACTAAAACTACAATAATGTAACCCAAGGTGTAAAAAAATTACCGAAAATATTATTTAAATCACGTGCGCTGCAAAAACTATTGATGATAGAATAAAATAAAGTACTACAACTTTGTAGAACACATCATTATCTACAAAAAATGTCGCAACAGCATATGTCTAACTATTATAGTTATGCCACAATAAGTGTTCTTTTATTTAAAAAATTTAATTGGAATGCCGCCGCTAGAAAAGACTCTTTATTTGTATCTTGATATTAATTCTTATCAATATAAATTATTTTATATTCGAGACTGCTTCAATGCCTTTATATAACTTTTTGAATTATTCAATTCGGACATCCCATTCAAAAGATATCACGAGTTTAAAAATGTAAGTATTATACAATGTTAGCGTCACTGGGGTACGGGCCGTACGGAAGGACACCAACAAACAATCAAATCTTTCCTATCTTATGTATAAAAATCAAAAATTGTTTGTTCGTATTTTATACGCTGTCATACCGTTCATCCGATTGCGATGAAACTTTGGTGATTTGTTGTGCGCACGCCCGCAAAGGGTATAGGCTATTTATAATGGTAAGTTCTGGCGTTATCGAATTTGTATTAATGAAAATGTGCGTATTTCATATATTTTAGTGGCAAGGAGGAAAGGCAGGGGGGAGGAGAACGGGGGAGGTGGGGTACGTGGGTGGGAAGACGAGGGATGGGAAGGCGGGGAAGGTAGAAGGGAAACGCGAAAGGGGAAGGGGACTCGGGAGGTGAACGGGGACGCACGGGAAAGGACATTCAAGGAGAATCAATTGATTTCTTTGCATTGCAACGCAAGCCGTGCTTTGTGCTTTGAGTTTTAGCTTTAAGCTTTGAAATTTAAGCTTTGAGCTTTGATTCTTGAGCTTTAAGCTTTGAACTTTATGCATTCAACGTTAAGCTTTACGTGTTGAGCTTTAAGCCTTGAACTTTAAGATTTGATATTGAATTTTGAGTATTGAGCTTTGTGCTTTGAGATTTGTGTTTTGAGCTTTAACTTTGAGCTTTGAGCTTTAAGCTTTGTGCTTTGAGATTTGTGTTTTGAGCTTTAACTTTGAGCTTTATTTTTAAGCTTTGTGCTTTGAGTTTTAAGCTTTAAGCTTTGAACTCAAGTTTAGAGCTTTGATATTAAGCTTAAACTTTGGCCTTTAAACTTTGAATTTTTGCTTTAAGCTTGAGCTTTAAGATTGAACTTTAAGCTTTTAGTTTAATATTTGAGCTTTATGCATTCGGCTTTAAGCTTTGAGCTTTATTTTTAAGCTTTGTGCTTTGAGTTTTAAGCTTTAAGCTTTGAACTCAAGTTTAGAGCTTTGATATTAAGCTTAAACTTTGGCCTTTAAACTTTGAATTTTTGCTTTAAGCTTGAGCTTTAAGATTGAGCTTTAAGCTTTGAGTTTAATATTTGAGCTTTATGCATTCGGCTTTAAGCTTTGAGCTTTGCGCAAAGCATAAAGCTTAGCGCTAAAAGTTTAAAGCTTAAAACTTAAGGCTTAAATCTCAAAGCTCAAAGCTTGAAATTCAATGCTTTAAGCTCAAGGCTTTAATCCCAAAGCTTAAAGCTCAAAACTTGAAGCTCAAAGCTTGGAGCTCAAGGATTTAATCTCAAAAATTAAAGCTCTAAACTTAAATTCAAAGCTTAAAGCTGAAAGCTTGAAGCTCAAAGCTTTAAGCTCAAGGCTTTAAGCTCAAGGCTTTAATCACAAAACTTAAAGCCCAAAGCTTTAAACTCAAAGCTTAAAGCTCAAAACTTAAAGCTTAAAGCTCAAGACTTTAATCTCAAAGCTTAAAGCTCTAAACTTACATTCAAAGCTTAAAACTGAAAGCTTGAAGCTCAAAGCCTAAAGCTCAAGGCTTAAATCTTAAAGCTTAAAGCTCAAAACTTCAAGCTCAAAGCTTAAAGCTCAAAGCTTGAATATTAAAGATTAAAGCTCAAAGCTTAAGGTTAAAGCTCAAAGTTTAACCCTTCAAAAATTTTAAAGCTCAAAGCTTGAAGCTCAAAGCTTAAAGCTCAAAGCTTAACCCTTCAAAAATTTGGCATATTTTGTCAAAAGGTAAAAATGTTTCGATATATATCGATTTCGCAATAAAAATTCAAATAAATGGAATATTTGTAAACGTATCGAAAAACTAAATAGGTACTGGTTTTGAAAGGTGAAATACGCTTAAATAAATGGTATTATTAGAAATTACAAAAACATTTTTTAAATACAAATTTTTTTAATGTAAACTTTAAAAAAATTTAAAAATACTCAACTGACAATTTTGATATTAAAATTGCTGATCTATAGAAAATGTGTTTGTTTCTGTCTATGTTTGTGAGATGTTTTGCGTTGCTAAACCGTTCATCCGATTGCAATGAAACTTTGGGGATTTGATGTGCGCATTCCCGCGATGGTTTATATACGTGTAAAGTGAGTTCTGGCATCATCTGGGACGAATGGGAAAGGGTAAGTAGAGCGATTTTTTTTCTTTATTAAGTGGCATAGCATATGCCGGGAACTCGCTATTGTATTTAAATGCCTGTGTCAGAATTTGGTAAATTGAATTATGTAATAGAAAGTACCTACCCTAAAATTCTAAATCTATACTAATATTATGAATGCGAAACTGCGTGTGTTTGTTTGTTACGCTTTCACGCATAAACTAATAAACCGATCTTAGAATTTTTTTCACCAATAGAAAGCTACATTATACGCGAATAATATAGGCTATATATAATGGTAAGTTCTGGCGTTACGAAATTATAAATATTAAAATATTATATTTATTTTACGTTTTCTGTCGAAAAAGGCGGGTTATTTTTTTTTTTTTTTTTACAGTTATTTTTTTTTTTTTTTACAATACCGCACAAGAGTCCCAACTGCTCCCGTGTGGAGCCAGTGAGACTATGGCATCCCCAATCGGGGTATGTTGTAGTCTTGGTAGCTGCATAACATAACCAACTATATAACGGTTATTTAAAAATACCCACAACTACGCTAGCGGCAGCTCGGGTATTTGGTTATTTGGTTGTGGCGGTTGTGGGGGTTGTTGGTTGTTGGCGGTTGGTCAAAAACTACATGATACCCAATACCCATTCCCACCACTGAAAAAACCAAAACCTACACAACCATGATAACCACTGATAACTAGAAAACTAGATAACTATCACAACCTCATACGTCATACATAACCAGTAGTTGGCAACTGGCAACTGGCACCCTAAGCCATCAGTTGTAGCTTCACGAGCCGGCGTGGCGTGCGGAGCTATATTCTTGTAATATTATACTATACTGAATTTCTTTCGAAAAATCTTACGATTGCGGAATTTTTTAGAAGTAAAAAATAGTGTTTAATTATTTTAGTTTATTGCTTCGCTTAGAATATTATTAGTATATTTAGGTATTTTTACATAAGTGTAAAAGTTTAAAACATTTTGTTTATAATTTGTGAAAGTTTTGTTAAAAATTTGTGACATTGTAAATATTGCAGGCAATATTTGGGCCGATTTGACAAACATAACGTGGATAAAAAAGCGCCGTGTAAATTGTGTAAACTTGTTCTGAGTTATAAAAATTCAACGGGAAATTAAACTTCCCATCTAAAAACAACACATATTTCTGCATTTGCTGAATTAAATGCGTTTTCACCAACTGAAATCAAAAGTGCTACAGTGCCGAACGCCATTATTAAAGCGCCCAAAGCGTTTCACTTTATGATGCTCCATCTACTTCATCAGGACCACCAAAACCCAAAGGTAAATGGATGCATATAAACCAAAAAAGAAGAACGCACAGCAAAAGGGAATAATCGACATGGGTTTGCTCACCGATAGTTTCCAGCCTTTTTGCTTGGTGGAAGAAAGTGTGTTTATTGTCGGAATTTCCCATCCTAATTGCTAAAGTATTTTAACTCCTCGATTTCCAGTAATTTGATAATTACTCTGGCCGGAATATTGTTCATAATAATAACTTTTTGCCAACATATTAACAATCTATTTACTTGTTGCGCTTGGGAAATAACGTACATAAATATAATATTGTTTTGTAAAAATATTTGTAGTTGATATATGCAGGTTTGTTTCACATTGAAAGAAAAAATAATGGTCCGTTATAATAATAGAGTGATGCCGTAAATAAAATATTTCTGAAAGTAATAACTACGTAATAATGGCAACAAGCTATCTACCTTCATTTACATGTATTTCTTTCGAGAAATTTTCAGTTCTTATTTATTGTAATCTTTGTTGTGTATAGCAGTCGTGTGAAATTTCACTACATTCGATTTATCAGGCATTGCAATAAATTTACATTTTTACAAGCTTATAATATATTTTCCATTGGAGGTATTTATTTAAAATTTAATTTAACTTATTTTATTCCCTTCTAAAAAATTTCTGATTGCTGCCCTGCTTGTAACTGGTGATTATATTCGTTAAAAATCGACAGCGCCATACGGGTCACATGTTTTGTCTTTATTTTTCTTTGGTGAGGTGGAACGGTAATATTAGATAGTTCGCACAGCGTTGTCCCTTTTCGTGGGTCAAAAACTCACCCGATACCCAATACCCACGGACAAAACCAAATACCTCCATTACCTAGACAACTAGCGAGCATCAACTGTAACCGGCAATAACTGAGATAACCAAATAACCGTTTTATAACCAGTTATCTACATACTAATAACCAGTTGGTTATGTTATTGAATTTCTGGCCAGTTACCCAAGACTAGTATGTTGTGAGGCTGAAGGTAGTGGGGAGGGGAAGGAGATAGGGAAGAGGAAGGTGGGGAAGTACCTGGCTATTCAGATCTGGTCACTAAACACGGCTAAGGCCATTTCAAGCAACGTTTCAATTCTGAATGGTGGTCTTACACCAGGGCGATACTGATAGTATCTTCCACTCTGGAACGTGCCGCAAATATACTATTTATTTTAAATGAATAAATTGTGAAATAACACAAATGAATCAAATAAAATTTATTTGCGCACGCCGGGTTCGAACCCGCGACCTTCGGATTGTGAGTCGAGAGTCTTGCCTCGGGACCACGGAGGCCGGCAGTTATTGCTAACGTCAGAAGAAAAGCAAAACAAATCGTTGCCGTAAAACCATGTTGATATATATTTTTTAAATCAGTCATCGTAGTTAATATTTATCTCTAAAAAATGAATCGCCGAAATGTATTTACGCGCATGACTGACTTCCGAACAACGGCACCAAATTGGATTTTACTACTGGTGAGCTCTGGCATTATGAAATATGCAAAAGGTGGCATGCGAGCTGTTTGAAAACTGAATGTACCGGGAAAGAATGTATGAAATGCGGGAGGGGGACTCGGGTAGGGGGTTCGCAGGAGGGGGAGGAGGGAAACCCGGGAGGGGGAGGGGAATCTGGGAGGGGGGAGGGGAGCTTGGGAGGGGGGTTCGCGGGATGGGGAAAGGGGTATTGGAGTGGGGGGAGGAAAGGTGGAGGAGGCGGAGTAAGAACGCGAGACGGGAAGAGGACGCGGGAGAGGAAGGGGAGGCGGAAGGGGAACGGGACGAATGGGAAAGGACACGCAGGAGAAAATAATTTATTTATTAAATGGCATGGCAACGCATGCCGGGTACCAGCTAGTATCTTTGTAAAAATGTTTATATCATTTAATGTCTTATCACTGCAAATGTTTATAATATCACTCAGAAAAACGCAGAAAAAATATACGGGCTCCGACCGATGTCATCCTTCTGGGGGCGCGGGCGCGGGGGCGGGGGCAGTTCGTAAAATATTTACGAACAAAGTTGAGGGCACAGTCCGATGTCATCCTTCCTTGAGCGCGGGGGCGGTGGGGCGGGCGGCGGGGCAGCGGGGGTGCATTAGGGGTGCAGAGGTCGCCAGATGATTATTCTGAGAACGGCCGCTTCTGCGGTCCTCTAGCACCGGCGAGGCAAGCACGACGCGGGCAGCGGGTGCGGGGTAGGCGAGTATCGGTGCGGGGTATGCGAGGGGCACAACCCAAGTACCTAAGGGTCGAAGGGATGGCCACATCTGGCAAATGTTTGATGCCAGTTTCAGATTTTGGTCACTGCATTCACATCATATCGTATATTTCACAATATTATTTTTCACACATTTTTAAGAAATCGTTATTCGTCTACACTATTCACAGAAAAAATATTTTAATGCACTTTACACAACGTTCACACAGTAATGAACATTTTCTGTTGCTCTTAAGAGCTAAATATATAAAATATCCGCCTTAATTAGTAAAAAATACCGAGACCGACCAAAAACACGCCAGGCTGCTCCGAGAGCCCGACGTTGCGGCCTGCCACTAAAATATATAAAATACACTCATTTTCATTTTAACAAATTTCATAACGCCGGAGCTTACCATTTTACATAGCCCACAACCTTTGTGGGCGCGCGCACAATAAATCACCGAAGTTTCATCGCAATCGGATGAACGGTTTGGCAGCGTTTAATATACGAACAAACAAACAAACAAACATTGATTTTTATACATAAGATAGTAAATTGGTCATTAGAATAGAAATTATGAAGAAAAACATGATCTGAATTACACAAAATCACTAACCAAAACTGAGCTTTTCCGGCAAAATCATGCGCACGGCGCATGCGCCATATTGACCAGTACACCAAATGCAATGTTGCCAGTTCTTTCGCAGCACAGATAGTAAAAATGATTAGTAATAATTAGAAATAGAAAATGTACACTGTGTACTGAGTACACAGCACCAGATCTCAAGGGGAGGGAAAAAGATTTATTTTTTTAAAAATCCAACAACATTCACATCAATCATTATGATACTTTTATTGGTAGTATCAAAGTATATTATTGCCAATAATTCAAAGTAGATTACTGCCAATTTGTTTGTGCTGTAAATAGGTGACTTTGGAATTATAATAAATAAAATAAAATACAACAAGAAAGAAAGCAAAAAAAAAATTTATGTTCAAACAAAATGTTTGGTTTCATAATTATATTTTTCATCTAAAATCCCTGTGGTGTCACATGTAGCCAACTAATTATTGCAAGACGTTCAACATAATGTAATTAATAATATATATGTACACAGACCCGCAATGATAATAATAATACGTTCATCTCTCGGCAATTAGGAATAATAGGAAACGTCTTCAATTTGAAGATAATGCCGCGGCCTCCGAGCCGATTCAATCCGAGTCACGTAAAGAATAACGGGAAACGTAAGTAATAGGAAAAGCCAATTATAATAAACTCTGAGTATCTTTGATTACACAAATGTAAAGCATGCAGAATAACGTAAAATGCTGTTTGTGTAATAATAGTTATTGAATACCTACAACTTTTTTATGATATACTAGCTGGTACCCGGCATGCGTTGCAATGCCATTCAAATAAATAAATTTGTTCTCACTGCATGTCCTTTCCCGTGCGTCCCCGTTCACCTCCCGTGTCCCCTTCCTCTCCTTTTTTTACGTGAGCTCAACACAGGAGGCCCTGAGGAAAATAATTTCCCTTAGGGCCTATGTCATCTTTGGAGATGCTGTGTGGAGGATTTTTTAAAGAAGGATGGGAAAGTTCTGGGAAGGAAAAGGGTTTAAGGAGTGGGTAGGAAACTGGGGTTCAGTGTGTCCTGGTCATCCGCCTCCAAGACCTAGACAAACCTAACCCCATGACCCTGGGCACCCCTAAATCACCAAACGTAGCGAACCACTTGGGGTGACAATATGGCAGAGGTGTTGGTTATCCAATAAAGGTTCCCGGGGCGGCGGTACCCATTCCCGCCTCCCAAATTTCTGCGTTCCCCTTCCACCTTCCCCGCCTTCGCCCTCCCTCGTCAACCCTCCCGCAAACCTCAACTCCCCCGTTCCTCCCCCTCCTGCCTTTCCTCCCTGCTGCGAAAATATATGAAATACACACATTTTGATTTACACAAATTTCATAACGCCAGAGCATGTACAGCCTATAACCATTGCGGGCGTGCGCACAACAAATCACCAAAGTTTCATTGCAATGGGATGAACAGTATGGCTGTGTATAAAATACAAACAAACAAATATTGGTTTTTATATATGAGATGAATTTGTTTAGGAAACAATAAAAACACGCTGTTATCCGATGCTTAAAAGTTAATAACGTGCTGTAATCAATGATGTTACAATACATCTAGACTTGCTATTTTTTTCACAAACTCGAAATTAAATGTGGCAAGTAAGAAACACCATATGTTTTCAGTAAATTCTTAATTCAAACGTGGTTCATGTTTTACAAAGATAGACAATTAAAGAATGTGTGAACGAAATAAACGGTAGGACCGGGCGGCGTTTTCGCATTCAAAAGTCCATCGAATATTGCCACGAGGCCGACTAGAGTTGAAGGCCTGAGCGATTTTGAGGTGTCAAGAGATCAAGCTATAATAGGGCAACTACAGTTTGCAAATGGCAGCGATTGTTAATGAACTCGTTGTTACTGCAGATTTGTATGTTGTTTTACCGCAAGCATATAAATGGACTCGTTAAACTATTTTAAACAGTGAAGTTTACTTAGCTACCGCAATGAATTCTTAATTTTGGCGTTGCGCGCCCAGACCTCTACGCTAGTAGGCCTTGCATTTTCTGGTGACCGGACAACTCAGAATGAAACCAACTCAGAATCATCTCATATAACTCATTAAGAGTGTTAAAAAAAAATATATAAAAAAATTGTTCAAATGGGTTGTGTTAGGTTATCGGCTAATATAAAATTATTTTTTTCGTAGCTTTTAATGACTTTTCAAGGAGGTGTTGAGTTGGCATGTAACCGCATTTTCTAATGATGCATAAAATTTTCGGGCGGAAAAAAATTTATTAATTTAGTAATTTGCGTGGATTTACAAATGAAATGTTATTATTATTATTATTTTAATAGTGTTTGTCGAGTTATAAAAATATTTTATCATTACACATGACACTTTTGGATGGGAAAGAAATGGGAGAGAGGGTGGAAGGGAAGTACCTGGCTATTCACATAATAGGGTTACCAAATATAAATACAGCAACGTTTCGAATTCGAATGGTGGTCTTTCGTGACTTTTACCAAGGCGGTAACGAGAGTATCTACATATCCCCCCTATCTATTCCCCCCCCCCCCCCCCTCATACACACAAGCCCTGCTTATTTATGGGGTATATATATTATGTAACTAACTATTGTATAGAATCTGTTTGTAATATATGTATCTGTTTATGATTAATAAAAAAAATAAATAAAAATATCACCCTGTGTGTCTCCTTGCACGAATAAAATTATTTTCAACATTTCCTTGTCACGATAATTTGCTAAATGAGTATTTCAGTTTGAAAATTTGAAAGCCTACATAGCCAATATAAGCACGGCGCGAATAACCTCGTTTCTATATCATCGATGTACTTGTAGAATACAATACAATAATATTCTACTTTTTTTTAATAAAAGCAATCATCCCCGGGTTATGAATAACTCGACAATTTTTGAAAATCTCCTACCACCACCACAGAAAGCGGAAAATATTGCTTGCGTAGCGATGGAGAACTTAGCCAGTCGAAGAATTGAATTCACGACTCCCGGGTGGGACCCAGACGCGATGCCAACTCAGCCACTGACCTGTCAATACAATAAATTAATACAATAACACTGCAAATATTCCTGGAATTTTCCCTTTTACTCCTAACATTGGTTTTAATACATTTAAGAAAATCGTTTGCAAATGGAGTCGCTTGACGCCACTTGCATTGCAGTATAAATTCAAAATCAAACGGTGGAAAATGAACTTCAAACGACGCTGATGTCACGACTTTCTAGCCAATCACCGTTCTATCCCCTCGATGAGCTAATCTTGTTAAGTACACATTTTCTACGAATCTTGCATCTTACTGTCAAAGGATAAGACAAGACGCCATATTGTTTTTCCGAATAAATCAATGTATTCATCAATTAAATAATGAAATACAGTACCTGATGAAATCCAACAGTAAAATTGTTTACAAAAACTCAATATCGTAAAAGACACAGGGGTACTACAATACATTTTTTTAAGTACTGCTCGGTGACCAGCGAAACATATCCTCTAAATTTTATTATTCGCAATTGAATTGAGTAACATTCTTATACCACGGTTGAATTCTCCGCAATATAAATCCCGGAACTTTGTAAGCTTTCTTTGTATTTCTTTGATATTTGATTACATTATTATTATCAAAGATGGAATATATTTATTAGGAAAGCCTTTATTGGTAGACCAGTTCGCACAGCTGCGTCCTTCTAGAACGCGGAGTAAACAACTTTATTTATATTGATTGGGAGCAACGCCTTAAATGATCTTCTCGAGAAAATACTAATGTAATAAAATCGGTAATGTTGACTATAATACAGAAAATCTGTATGCTGCAGCAGCAAAATTCTCGACCGGGGAGGATAGTGCCAACCCACAGTAAATTTTAAGAAAATTAACAAGTAGAGTAGAAAAAAATGGAACGTTAAAAAAACGTAAATAACACAATTAATAAATAATCAATTATGTCGGGCGTGGCCTTGAGTGAGCTCGGGTCCAGCGCTCACTCAGGAGTGGCGTTTGGTGCTTCACCACCGTGTTGGAGGCCATTAGCCGTATCCAGGTTCCAGTGAGTGTCTCATCCATTCAGGACTAGTTCCGTAAATATTGTTGATGCGCTGCTGTACCTTTTGTATCCAAATATAATTCTGCACGCTTTATTATATTGGATCCGTAGCTGATTCGGTAGTGACACCATGTTTCACACGTTTTGTACAAAACACATTGAACAATTTTTTTACGTTATTGCTGCATTGGAAGAGTCTTTGGGCAATCATATTAGACAGTATACTGATACTTCTCCATCGTGTCATGTTACGCTTTCACGCATAAACCAATAAACCGATTTTAAAAATTCTTTCCCCAATAGAAAACTACATTATATGCGAGTAATATAGGCTGTATATAACGGTAAACTTTGGCGTTATGAAATTATAAATATTAATATATTATATTTATTACACGTTTTCTATCGCTAATAAAAGCGAGTTATTGCTAACGTCAGAAGAAAAACAAAACAAATCATTGCCGTGGAAACGATGTTGATATATTTGCGAGAAATTTTGTTTCAGGCGTCGAAGTTAAAATCTATCTTTAAAAATGAATCGTTGAAATGTACTTACGCGCATAACTTCCGAACGACTGCACCAAATAGTATAATTCTTTTTTTACTATTGGCATTATGAAATTTGTGCAAAAAAATTGAAATGGGTGGCACGTGAGCTGTTTGAAAACTGAATGTACCGGGAATTAACGTATGTAATGCGGAAGGGAGGAGGGGGGAGGGGAAGTAGGGTAGGGGGTTCGCGGGGGGGGGGTTAGGGGAACCCGTGATGGGGGAGGGGAAGGCGGACGCGGTAGGCGAAGGGGAGTCGAAAGGGAAACGGGGCGAATGGGAAAAGACACACAGGGAAAAACAATTTCTTTATTAGTGGCATTGCAACGCATGCCGGGAACTCGCTAGTCTTATATATAAATATTCGGAAGAAAATATCCTTTAGCTGCAATACCAACACTTGCGTGACTCAATAACACTGCATTGGGAGGAAAGGATTCATAAGTATCCGCCACTTCTTTCACTGACCCCAGATTCCTAAATTATTTCTTTATTTTAAAAGTTTCTCTATACAACATCCCCAAAGACCCTGAGGGAAGTTGTGTAGAGATTTTCCTAAGGGCCTCCTATGTGTGGATAAACGTTAAAAAAGATAATGAAAATGATGTAACAAATTGAATATATAAAAATTTAAGAAAATAATTTAAGGTTTCAGTATATTATTTTTTGTTATATTTGCAGGCAAGGTCTGCCGGGCCGGGCATGTCTGCTAAGAGCGATATGCGAGCACGCAGAAACACCTCTTCACCACAACGGAGCCATGGGGGATTTCCTTTACATCGTATTTACGTAAGAAAAGATGCAACAAGTTTTTTTTTTATTTGTACACGCTTAGAAGAGGCATTAAATGAAAATTGGGAATGAAGAAATAAACCTTAGTAATCAAATGTAATTCTATATCAAATTATTGCATCTCTATCCTTAATTATTATTTCACAAACAATTACATCAATTCTACAAGGCATCACTCTAATCTCTGATCAATCTCAAAAATCTCACATAACTTACCTATATATAATAATTTACATATCAAAACAATCAATATATTTTTGCAATTCTGTTATTATCCTCAAATAACATTTTGTTTTGAAAAGTTTTATTTTCTATATACATTTGTTACTTATTTTTTTTTTGCTACCGGTTTTGACACATCCATGCATTCACTAGCAAAATTAAAAATAACTTAAAAATTCTATGCATGTACAAAAATGATTAGATTTAATTAGGTGAGGATAGTGGGAGGCGTGATTTTGGGGGAGGGGAAGAAAGGTGGGAGGAGTCGACATTACATGGGAACATTGTTAAGGGGGGGTAAGGTTTTAAAGGCGAAAAAAAGGCATATTTTGATGATTTTTTTTTGGAGATATGAATAATGTTGACTTATTTCTTTTAAATACACCTTATAGTATGGCATCTGAAGTATCTTTGAAAATTTTTTTGATTAAAAATATTAATAAATAAGGCTGTGAGAGCGAATCTTCGGAGGCGCTTCGAAAAAAGGTGTTTCGCGGTGAAAATCATAACTCGTTAACGAATCATTTGAAACAAAAAAATTGAAATGGATTTAAAAGGTGATATGTTTTTACATAAGCGTTTTTTTTTTTGCAGCATGTTGAAGTCAAAAATGCGATTTTTGCTCAAATTTTCGGTGTATTTATTATTTTAAAATGGAAAAAAAATAGTTAAAAAAAACTCTCCGTCACTACCTGTTGATTTATGTGTAAAAATAGTGTGCAAAATTTCAAAAAGATTGGTCAAGTAGATTTTGAGTTATAATGTTTACGGACTAAAAAACATTGTTTGCCAGAAAATCAATTTAAAGTTTTGTTATACTCGAAATATACTTGAATAGAGCAAAAGGGCCCGTCGCTTGAAATGCTGTAACTTCGTTAGTTTTGCTCCGATCTACTTGAAATTTTGGCACAATACTCTCGATATATTGTACATTTAGAAAAAAAATAATTTTGAAAAATGAGTTTTAAAACCTTACCCACCCCCCCCCCCCTTAATAAGGGCATGGTTTTGACACGGAAGTGTCGAAACCGGAAGCAAATTTTTTTTTTAAATAAAGAAACAAATGTACATAGAAAATAAAAATTTTCAAAACAAAATGTCTAGAATTGTTACATAGTTAATACCCAAGAAAAACAAAAAACATTTTTACATCTACACGGCTCCACGACTACTCAACGAAGTGGCACCCCAACTTCAGCAAAAAAAAGTTTAAAAGTCATTAAAAGTGATGAAAAAATAATTAAAATAGCCCGTAACCTAACCTAACGTAAACTTGTTTAAAAGGGTTTTTTTTCATCACTTTTAATGATTTTTCAAAAGAGTGATGAAGTATTATTGAGTTTTCTTGTCACCATACATTGGTTCTACGCAACTCAATAAGTGGCATTTCAACAGCCCTTTGAAAAGTCATTAAAAGTGACGGAAAAATAATTAAAATAGCCCGTAACCTAATCTAGCGAAGCCTATTTAACCAAGTTTTTTTTCATCGCTTTTAATGACTTTTCAAAGGAGTGATGAGGTGGGACATTGTTGAGTTGTCCAGTCACCCTTCACTACATACACTTCATAACTTCTAGGATAACTTAAACACCTATGTTGAATATTAACAAGACGACGTATTAAAGATTCAAGAAAGATATCGTTAATATTAAATATGTTTAAAAATATATCAGAAGCCATAGATGATAGAAACAAAGTGGGATGTGGCATGGAAAGGTACCGACTGCAGGGGCCAAATATAAGAGATGTGCTATCGGCAGTTTTAGTCGGTGGGACTGTGCTTCCTGGTGTCAACGATATTGTTAACAAATACTACTGCACACTTTAAAAAAATCAACCAAATTCCGTATTCAAATCAGGACCATTAGATCGTAGTCCGCCGATAGTCGGGCAGCCATCATAGCATATTTCTTGTATTCAATATCTTTGGCAAGGACTGTCAAAACAGCGGTGAAAACCGCTGTGCTTTGCAGATGCGGTTTGCAGAAGTATTGGTGAATGATGTTGGCGACACTTGGTTTCATATTAATAATGGTACGTGGCCCATCTCCCTTGTTTCTATTATATATGCCAGAAGCAAATTATTTCAAAGGCAGTAATAAATGTTGGTTAATATGTTGTTTACAGACCATCGGCGTCTATTGATGAAGATCTACCCGATGCATTCTACGAAGCAGAACACCAAGGAAAATATGGAAACTGCAAGCGGTTTAGAAAAATGTGTCCCATAAGTATTATTAATACCATTTCTTTCGTCCATGATAGTTTAAATTAATAAATCCATTGAAATTGTTTTTATACGATAAGTCGATTTCACTACACGTGTAATAATGTGCAATCCATCTGTAACATAACGTAAAATCATGGAGAAGGTCGGTATATTTGTTTAATTTATAATTAACGAGGTAACTGATTTTGCGTAGTATTATGGAATTAACATATCTTTTTAAGAAAGACAAACATTTCTGAGTTATCTAAAAAAAAAATTTATTTCAATACCAGCAAATAGCTAATAGCAAACGAAAAAAATTGCTCGTGTCTTGATGGAGGACTTGCCAACTGTGGAATTGTGGTGGGTGTTGAGAACTTGTGTTGGGAACCACAATTGATTGAAACAGGATTTATCTTCTTCTATCTTCCATATATATAAAAATGATTGTATGCTTTCTTGCTTGCATGTATGTATATATGTATGTATGTTTGTTGTTTACGCATTGCTATATTAAGCGTAGGAAATATTTGAAACTTTCAAAATACCTTATAACTTATACCTCAATACCACCCTCACGAAGGTTTCTGGGTTATTAAAACCGCATGACAATGCATCTGAAAATTTTTTTAATCGTTACAAAAACTACTAAGAAAATGTCGTGTACCTAAACCATTCATCTGATTGCGTTGAAACTTTGATTGTTTGTAGTGTACATGCCTGTGAAGGTTTCTATATAATATAGCACAAGTAAGCTCTAGCGTTATGAAATTATTACTATAACATTCATCCGATTGTGATGAACCTTTGATGAGTTGTTATGTGCACACCCGCGAATGTTTCTGTACACAACAGAGCGCTCTGGCATTATGAAATTTATATTAAAAATAAATTACAATAAGTGGCACGCAAGTTGTTTGAAAAATGGCGGAAAAACAAAAATATTTTGTATCCAAAAGAACTTAAAAAATCAGAAATAAAACAAATATTTTATTGAGTGGCAGCGCAACGCATGCCGGGTACTCGCCAGTTATATATAAATATTTATGCCGATGTATGATCTATACCTTTCTACTATATTAATTAAGTATATGTTGCTCTGGCAAATCTGTAATAATAGTGTTTAAATTAATAATATTTTCATGGTTGAATGAAATTATTCCGAATATTGAATACTTTCTAACTAGCTAATACCTAATTAAAAATACGATTTAAATCTTGTTTAGTTGACATAATATTTAAGTCTTTTTATAGTGACATGATTGGTTTGTGACAAATTACGGATTGTATATGTAGGTATTGTTTTGAGTGTAGTTTACGGAGACCAATTTTAATTTTAAATACTTACTTACCATTAATTTATAACATTATGCTTTAAAAATTCTAATAAGGTATTTCAAGCAAAATATTTTTGTATTTAGTTATTTTTTTTAATGCAGATACTTTCGTAAAATCATGGCACCCATAATAGGCCCTTCTTCCAGGGGGATACGCAAGTATCGGACACTCGACGACTCAAGTACTCTTGACATGCATCTGCGCGGAGGTTCGTACACGTTCCCACTCACGTCATCGATGAAATAATTTTTTAAACATGATGTCACTTTTGTCAGGCATTTTGTAATAATGATTGTGCTTTGGATCAATACAGTCAGCTAGAAACAAAACAGTCAACATATAATGACAGAATATAAAAATGACAACTACAGCTATAACTGTTCGGTAGTGAGTGGGTTATAAAATGATTGGTGCGACGTGGGTCTAGGGATTTCAAAAGCGACATGTACACTAGGGTGGGTCACGACTGTATGGGGAAAAAAAATTCTTGTTTTGATTTGTCTAATAGTGATAAAAGGGTGTTAAATGGAGATATTAAATCAGGTAATTTTTTTTTAAATATTTGGATATCATCTTCTTCCTCCGAATTGACTTTGAAATTTCACATAATAGAGAAAAACCCACCCTTGTTAAATCTTAAAAAAAATGTTAGATAAACCATTAAAAATTAACTATTTTTAATAAAACACGAAATAGAGGGAATATTTTGATTTATTTATATAAAAATACATATTTGGATGTAATTCAAATTATCTCATGGCAGTGTATTCAAATACCAGCAAAATTCTTCTTACTCTCAAATTTCGGCATTATTTTGCGAGACTCAATTTTGGGACTTTTTGTAAATAATTTCGTCAAAATATACTACATTTGCTACGGAAGATTACTTATTAAGGATACAGACTGTTCAAGACCTTGCTTGCGACGCGAGTATCAGAAGCTTGCGTAATGCGTACTCCTGTGAAAGAAGGCCCTAAAACCTAAACATTATGTATTATTTTGGTTTGGACTTTTGTGAAGTTGAGCAGAGTCACGCTTCTGCCCATTTCTTGATCCGAGGCTTCGATGAGCCTCACAATGTCCATCATCAAAAGTCAGTCGACACAATATTAGCCGCGAAAACCTTAAAACATTTCAGACGATTGTGGCTAGTTCAGTGATAAAAATATTGTTTATTTTATGAAATCTCTACCTCCATCTAATCAGGGTATCCAATATTTATTCTACTCTTAAGTTAAATTGATATTATGTGAAATCGGAGTATATAAGATTATAACTTGTAAGTTTTTTCCTTTTTGCATTAAATGAAAGCAAATTTGACAAAATAATTGAAAAAAGGTTTGAAGTTGATTGTTGGAATAATGTATAGAGGAAATTATTGTAATTAAAGACAAAAACAGGAGAGTAAGAGTCAAAATATAATTTTAACACTGTAAGCAGGTAACCGTATTACAAATATTAACAAATGTATCTTGAAATGACATATATAATTATTATTCTTTTACATTTTGTAAAGAAATAAAGCAATAAAACTTGTTTCATTATTTCCTTTTTTTCATTTTATAACTAATCCCAAATGAGTAGCGTTATTACTTCTCGTATGCTAGGTAATGAATACAATGCTACACGTATACGTATACAAAACAGTAAAGACCGAAAGTAGGATAACGGTTTACAGCGCAGTTCACTGTGAGACTTTTCTGCCCGGCGGCCTGAAATGGCACGGGGCATGGTCGTTCCGAACTCTACGTGTGGGGGGGTGCTAATGTCGCAGACAACAGCGCCCTCCTTTTTCGCCAACTTATACGTGTAGCACGGTAAAACTTATTAAATTTCTTGATAACTACCCTCTTTTAATTTATTTAATTACCTACCTACTGTTTGCACCATTTTTAATATGCATTTTTAAGAAGATCTAGCGGGTCTATCATTTATTTTTGTGTGTTCCGCATCTTGGTTTTCTTCATTCAAGAAGGATCCAAACCAATAGAAGATGTATTGATTTTATGGGAGTACAAAATTTTTCTTGGTCGATGTCAGCATGGTGGTCATAATTAGTATCTTATGGTAGCAAAAGTACTTTCCTTTGAAATGAAAAAATATGATTTGTAAGGCTAAAAATACCTTCACTACTTAGCATTCCTTTTCCCAATGTTCCCACAAAATAATAATAATAGCGATAATTGTCCGTAACTTAAATACAAATTTTAATTTAGTGTTCCGTGCAAGTTGTTGTGATTTTAGTCTGCAAACCAAAGTAACTTCATTGGCCCTGGTAGAAATAGGAAACGATAAACATTATTACTAGGTTGCAAGTTGCAAACTGAACACTGAACAAGTTGCCGAAGAGATACTGTGCTGCTTAGCTGGAGCATAATTTAAATTGCAAATCTCTTCGTTAATTTGGGAAACCTTGAAACATATCGTACCACTTCCTAATCTATGTTGTATTCAATATATAATTATACGAAATGATCTATGGGAAGTACTTAAGATGACAATATACCCTAAAATATATTCAGAATCTTAATGACGTAAGTAAAGGAGCCGTGCACACAAATTGTGACTCGCGACCCGTGTATTGGACGGACCTACTGTCGAATTTGCTCTAAAAGAAGAAGAAGACAAATAATGTGGGAATCTTAACGATGTAAGTGAAGAAAGCGTGTAAACAAATGTACGCCCGCGGCACGGCTAAGATACTGTCAAATTTGCCGTAGCGGGCCTGGAGATTCGACCTTTCCGCCGCGTTCATTTTAATTAATACTGAAGAACGTGTTACAAATATTTAAGATGTTTTTTATGGATCCCTCCCGAAGTTATTAATGCATCATCCAGAAAAATAAAATCTGGTGCTCACCGTTAACTTTGTAGTTGAAAAACTAGTTATAAAGTTTTGAAATAGTTGTACGTAAAATATATTAATGGTAAGGTATTGTTTTTATTAATTTTAAATATACAGAACTTACATCCCCAGGGGTCTGTTGGAATAAAAAAGTTATTTTAGTTACGAATTCGCCGGAAATTGTTAAAATGTGAGTTTTGGGCAAACAAAAATTATTAGGGTTGTGTACCGCCTTAAGGTGAGGGAAGTTCCTCAACACTACACGTACATCATTAGAAACCTGCGCAAGGAAGGACACGCATGTAGCAAGATTGTCACTCATAAATCGGGCACATTTAAAGTGATGAAAGGGGTACGTGTCGACAAACAAAAAAATATTAATTTGTATATATATTGTTATTGAACCAGGGGCCTTTGCCAATAACAATAACAACAGTCCCACCGCTTTGGGAATTCGTATACGAACAAAGTGAGAAAATCGTGAAAAAGAAAGCCTTCGAATAATTAGGATCTATCGGCCTAATGACATACAAATTACTGGGCATCACATGACATCATTTCTTTTTGCCACGTAAGGGTAAGCAGAGAGGAAGTAACGCCCTAAATAAAATCGTGACACCGCGTTAGTTGGTAACACATAACGCTCAAGTGTAAATAATCAACCACGTAGGTACCAATGTTATGCAGGGGCGGTCGGTGAGCTTCTGAGTTTGTAAAACAACTTTGAAAATAGCCGGAGTGAGGGAGAGGGTAGAATTTTCCCCGCCTCCCCCTTTCCGTCCGTTTTGGGCATTAAATTCTTGATTTCAGCATTCTTTATAATATATTATTACAGGTAAGTACAAACATTTAAAACTGGCTAAATTCTGAATCAAGTGTTGTGGCACCGGTGTAAATTACCCGAAATTGGGTAAAAATTTATTTCTCGATAGATGCTCAATAAAAACAGCAAGCAGCTAAGTTAGTAATTAGACTGATTTATTCCAGAATTCTGAAAATCCCGTGAGTTTTCACGGGTCTATACTAGTTAAAGGATTTATAATATATTTGCGCAAATAATAATTTGTAGAGACAAGTTACTGTATTCTGTAATTTTCGTACAAAGAATTGTAATGATTTTATTCTTATTTTAAGGTTTTTTATGTTTTCGGGGTACCACAGAATTTAAAGAAAATCTAAGCATGGCTTATAAAATGAGTAAATTATCATAATGCTATACTGTTTAAAAGCATTTTTAAGGGGGTCTTTCCTCACTTTCAATACATCATCGTCTTACTCATGTTGTAAATCTATAAAAACCTAAGAACATTAATATATTCTTCATGAAATTCGATCATTTTGGATGAAAAGTTAGAAAAATTATTGTCTTGAAACGTTTAATATTGTAAAAGTTTACTATATAGCTTATGCGTAAACCAAGTAGTTTTTCGCCTGTGAATCGCAAGCAATGTATGAATATATATTGAGGCGGCTTAAAGGTCCACTATTCGAATTTCGACCGATTTCTTACATATCTCCCTTAAACATTTGAAGTTTTTAAGCTTTTAAAAAAATATAAATTATTTTTGAAGATAATATCTAAATACGTTCCACGCCGAAACGCAAATTATATGAAATTTCTTCGATAGAAAAAAATCGCAAAGTATGCTCCGAAAATTATTTAAAACAAGTCTATTTCTATTATTTTACAAGTTATATTTGTGAAAAAATTCACTATGTTTCTTTAAATGATACTTAAGAAACGTTCCACGAGATTTTTGCTCTATTTTAAACGAGTCATGTTTTATTAAGCTTTTTCGCCATTTTCGCTGCGATTTCATCACTTACAATATTAGCGCGCTCTGTCCAACATTCGTAATTACACATTCTCCATCTTCTTATTTTTCAGCCGAATAGCGCCGCCTTAAGAGAAACCACAACTAACAACGGTGCATTTGTATTCTTTATATATTATAGTGCATGCCAAACTTTAATACCGAGGACGTTGATACATAAATCGTCGTAATAGGCGAGTTTAAGATCGGAAAAGCGGCATGCCTCCCCGCCGACGCCCTTCTATATCACGTATGTTTTACGCATCTCTCTATTTCGCTTACGGTCATTGTAAAGTCAGTAAAATGACCACCTGCTAGTAAGAATGGATTGTGTCAAGCTCAAGTCGGCATTTAAGTTTGGCGCGTATTGTACCTACATATTTTTATATGCTATTTTCCATTGTTCATTTATATATTTATGTTGGTAAATTATTACAATAAAGATATATATTATTTTCATTGTATGTATATCGTCCGTCCCTGAATGTTTGTATATCTTCAGTAATGTAACCTGAAAATGTAACGCCACCTCATCTACAGTTAGACATTTCTCTTCTCAGCAACACGCCTCGATACTTAACACCCATTATGACGTGTAAAAATCTATTTAAAAATATATGTTTAGACAAACAGCCTCTAACCAGGCTAATCTACATTGTTTGCCCATAAATCTAAACTGACAAGTCATTTCATCTCACAGGCTTGGTGAAACTGAAGTGATGTTAGCATTTTGATTTTCTTCAACTAAGGCGGGAAGTGTAAAACTAAATTTTTAATGACTTATTTATATTTAAAATGTTCATGTGAAGTTC
Organism: Glyphotaelius pellucidus; assembly: GCA_936435175.1. NCBI lineage: Eukaryota > Metazoa > Arthropoda > Insecta > Trichoptera > Limnephilidae > Glyphotaelius > Glyphotaelius pellucidus. The sequence goes on from OW386546.1 coordinate 17,976,651, forward strand.
GTTTTACTGTTTCAGTGATATAAAAAAATTGTTGATATTCGTGATGCGTTATAAATCAATGATAATGAAGTGTTTGCTAAAGTTTATGTGGTGAGTTAATAAATTGCAAATGCTGTTGGAGTAATGTTGTTTCATTATCATTAGCATTCACGATGATTTAATGTTATTTGATCCGTAATCGGTGTTAATATTCACAGTTTGTTTTCAAATTTCAGCCTTTTTCTATTAACTTTCTCAAGCGTGTCTTGTAACAAACATCGGAAGGAGAGATCGATCGTGTTTCCACTCCGAAGTTTAGAAGGGGTTAGTATATTATTGTATTAAAATGTGCACATGATACATGTTCTTTTATATTGAATTAATTTTTTAAATCTCAAAGGTGTTACGTAGTTGAGGTAGGTAACTATCTGATAGCTCACATTTGATATCATTAGCACAATAAATTAAATTCGTATGTTGATATGGAAATGGAGTTTTGATAAAAGAAACATGTTTTATGTTGTTTTTTTTATTATTTCAAGACATCTTTTGTGGTTGTGGTCATAATCAATACATGTCGAATTTTGTTCCGAAAGGCAATCGAATGATGTAAGCAATAAGACACTTGCATCACATTTTTTAAATTTTTTTCCGGTTTAGGCAAATATTCTAAGACATTCCACTTTTTTTAATTGTATTTTTGAAACCCTGGCGATTTTTTTTAAATTTCAATCCGAAAAATCGGACCACTTTTTATAAACCGGAAAGACGGAACATAATTTATAAAGTACTTGTAACGAAGTTCGCAGGCAATAAAGCAAGTGAAGCTACTCCCACAGCAAGTGAAGCTACTCGCTAACCTTCCAACTTCGAACTCCAAAATGGCGGACACCGAACAGCTGATCGGCGCTGTATCTTATAGTTGCCTACAATAAGGAACTCCAGTGAAAAATATTATGACTTTAAAAAAATTAAAAAAAATTAGACTGGAGTTCCTTATTGTGCAGGCGATGCTTCTGTTTCTATAATATTGATTTCGATTCGTAAAGCTTAAAAAACTAAAATTTTAAACAATTTTTATCCGCTACAATAATATTTTTTACCACTCTCCCATAATAATATTGCGCAGGCTGGATGTGTTGGGCCAAATCGTCCAAACGTTTGCAGTTGGAAGTTGGCCCCAGTGTGGCCGTACCATTAGTGTCAAATTAAAAATTCGCCGGAAATCAAAGTGCTAAAAAAAATTATAAATAAATTTTTTAAAATCAGTGTGGAATTTTAGAAAATTTATTTAATACTATCGTAGACGGAACATTTTCATGTAGTAACGTCACGAGCCCAAAAAAACGGATTTATTTAATTAAAAATAAATAAAAAACTATTAATTTCTAAAAAATTTTAGCAACATTTTCGTAATCTTGGTAGAAAAATCTATCCACATGATTTTTTCCAAGTCGTTATGAAATCCATGCAAGTGACCTATTGCTTAATTTTTGTTGTCTCCCACCTCTGAGAGACATAACAACCCCCCACTCTCCCTGCCATTTTCCTTTTCCCATTCGCACAAAACGCTTTGATTGTAAATGATTCGTTTTATCGGTTATGCTCATAACTATCTATTAAAACGTATCAGTACCGGTATAGTGCAAACTCAAATTATCTCACCATCTGTATGGTTCCATGCCAACTGGGAATAATGTCAACTCAACACCTCCTTGAAAAGTCATTAAAATCTATGAAAAAAATAATTTCAAATTAGCCGATAACCCTAACCTAACATAACCTATTTAACCATTTTTTTATACATATATTTTTATCACTCTAAATGACTTATCTGAGATGGTTCTGAGTTGGTTTCATTCCGAGTTGGCCGGTCACCCATCTGTATATACATACATTTTGATTAAGAATATTTTTTCAGCTTTTCATTGCAATAGCTGTCCCAGTGGATCTGCCAGATCAGAATGTCTTCGTTTCTTACAATTTTGAAGCCAACTACTATCTTCCTTATAACACCTCAGAACTGGGAAATGACTTGACGCTGTTTGCTCCAGTAAGTACCTCATCAAGAATAACCTGACAATATTATTTGAATCCCTCCTACCTCCATCGTAATAAGCGTAAAAAGTAGCTCTACAATGATGGAGGAATTAGCGAGCAGAAGATTGAACCTGCAACTGAAAGTGCGGGCGGGACACACTCAGCTGGTATCATGGTCATTTTTAGACTAAAACTACGCCTGAATAGTACCTACTATTCTCTCTTATCAATGGAAAAATATGAATCAAATGTATTTGGATAAGAAAAAATTGCATTGTTGACAGGTTGCCATGGTAGCGGCTCACGAACTGTCAAGTTTTGACGTATCAGATCAGAAAATTACAGATTTTGTTAAGGAGTTAACTGATTAATTGATTGGCGTCGACAACTGTTTTTTTTGACGTGATAACGTCTTATAAATCGATGAAGGCTGACTGCATTCCCGAAAAAGCGTGACTCATTGTCACGATGTCGCGTTGTGCCCGAGCCAAGCGTTCAAGCGAGAACGCAGAACAAGCGTTCGGCTTGTGACGCATCTATCTCTCTTCCACTCCATCGTTATTATATGACGTTATCACGTAAAATTATCGTCCGTAAACCGACTTTACAGACAACCAATTTTTTTTTCATGAGCGAAGGCCCTGCGGATTTTGATTGTTTTTTTTTATTATGCATTTAATATCACATTGCTTTCAGGTGACAGATGTTGCTAGAAGCTTAAATCGAAAACTCGCATACACTATTCTTGAGGACAAATTCAGACAGTAAGTTTTCACAAAAATAAAATAACTCGTTCATTTGGGTTTTATGTCATGAAAACCAAGTTGTCGCAAAGTTTATATAAAATAAAAGTTTATCTAAAGATTATTATTATTATCATTATTATTATTTATTTTATTTATTATTATTATTTATTAATTTTTATGTAGATTGCTTCCCACAGCCTTACTGCGATCATTGTACTATGCTATGATTCACTCCCACTTGGCATACCTTTCGGTTGTCTGGGGTTTTGCTACCAAAAAATTGATATCGGGGGTGCAAATATTCCAAAATAGAGCCCTACGTAACATTTTTGGCTTGCCTTGGGATACACATGTTAAAGATATTTACCGTCACGCACTTGTATTACCATTTAAGAATGTTCCTAGCTTTGAGATAACAAACACCACCTTAAATATTATTCAGTGCAACACCCACACAAATATAAAACTGAACTATAACAACGACGTTCACCAATATAATACACGACAACACAACAAACTACATATATCAAAAATACACTCAACAAAGTTTGGACTGAAATCATTAGAATACATTGCGTACACTAACTATAACAAATTGCCTGAAGAATTAAGACAGGTATATGCCTCTAACAAATCTCGAAACGATATATTGAAATCCTATTTTTTAAAATGTTATTTGGAAAACGAGTCATAAGTAGGTACAAACTCTGTTCATGGGCGCAGTTTATATCTTTTTTTAAATCTTATCATGTATTTTTTTATGTAAACATCTTGTATTAGGTCTGTGTATTTTTGAGCATGTACCTTTTATTGTATTTTTCCTGATTTGTTTTTTATGCATTTCTATAGTCCATCATGGAGGATACTTTATTTTAACTTTGTGACACAAATAAATCAAATGAGTGGTTATAATATTATTCATAAAATTCTATAAGACATGTTTCTGTGAAATATTTGTAAAGTGATTCTTCATATGTTTGTGTCTGTATGTTGCTTCTGTAAAATGTTTTGTACAATTTTTCTTCATTTATTGTGTCTGCATATCGGGTTGGTTTGGGTTTATCTTTTCAAATGTACCAATTGGCGATCCCTTAATGAGTTTTGATAACTCATGGGAATGCAACTTCGTTGTATGTTTTATTTAAAATAAAAAAAATAAAATAAATCACAATATTCGTCAAATCACAGGCGGCCGTGGGGGTGACCGGTCATGACAGATCAGACAAGTGTGCACGAGCCAGTGCTGTGGAGTGATGACTGTATTGACTCAAAATATCATCAGAACACGACATGTGGATGTGAAGGCTCGCCATTATGTCAGAGCACATCACGACATGACACGTCAGGCAAATGTAAACCCACCATTACACCTCTCAGTTATTATACTAGTCCCAGCAAGAGCTCCTAAATACGTCATCGATGATTGTCCTCTTCGTTCTCAAGCGCATTGTATCAAAACGAAAGAGACAGAAGATACTAGAATGATGACGTCACATACGATCCTTTCGCTAGGACTCGTATATCCGAATGCTTCACTGAATACGTGCATCACCGAATACATGGCTCGTAAAAGTAAAGCTATGATTACATCAGACAATTTTTATTACAATTTCTTTTTTTAAATTAGAAAATTTTTACACTTTGTTAGGATTTTTTTTTTAGATAACACAGTGTATATGTGATATTATTTATTCTAGGAGTGGATTTTCCGGGAAGTCGTGTTTACTAAGAAGTATCTGTGAGGCGTCTGAGACACCCTTGGACCATCAGGGTGTTTTGGGAGGAATAATGCATGTCATATTCACGTATGTATCCATTTTTTAAATTAATGTAATTAGTCCTAGATTGCATTCTTAGTATCGTCATGAGTCATGATATTAACAAATTTGTTGATTTTTAATGTTTTATTTTTTATATGTGCGATATTAGTCCCAAAGCATGTGGGACAATGATATCAATCATTGACCTAGATATACTTGGTCGAAGATATCAATACTAAAAAGGAAAAAGAGTTGCAGAATAAAAATAACTAAAGCCATTCAAGCAAAGTTTGTTACCGATCTTTCATCAGATCAACACCAAAAATATCTTGCACTCTTTAACGAAGAAACAACATTTAACTCGATTAAAAATAATATATTGTTTGTGATCAAAACCCATGAAAGTTTATGTTCTTTTGTATTTGTGAATTTGGCGGCATTGATTTCACGCCAGGCAACGTCGGTGACAGCAGTCTTACCAGCAAGTGGCGTTTTTTTTGACATAATGACGTTGTACCCAGTTTAAATCGTTTCGTAATGCGCTGTTTGGGAATATTTGTAAAATCATTAATTGTGAATGAAAATATTAAAATTGCTTATTTTTAGTAAAATAATCAGAATCAGAAAAATATACTTTAAATCTTCCTTACATTTTTAATGGTACCTATTCATAGTTTATGAATAGGTAGTCCATTGTATTCTTTTTTCTTCTTCATGAACCTTGGTGTTGGACTTGGGCCCGTAGTTTATGCTTCGATATTCTTTCGAGAGTCGATATTCTTATATTCGAGAGTCGATATTCTCACATATCAAATCTACTAACCAAAGTTAATCAGTTATGTATGTTTATTTTTAATAACGGAAAAACAGAAAGTTTTCAACAAATAGGTTTTTTTTTGTTCTTTTTAACTTAAGTTCTGTTTAAACTACTCATTTTATTCTTCAGGCCCTCGTCATCAAAAGATGAAGAACTCCCATCATCCTACTATCAGGCGGAGAAGCAAGGGAAAGAAGGGGACTGCACGGACTATAAGAAAGAATGTCCATCAGGGTTATTTGATGTCATCACCAAAGTCGTCCACTATTTGCACAGTGATAAGAAAACTTGAACACTATTACTATTATTTATTATCCTAAATTATTATTTAATAAACAAACTGATATTTTTTTGGTCTTCCAATTTGCATCATAGTGTGGATCTCACGACTTTAGTATTCCTTCAAATCTAATCCTCTAATCCTCCGCCAATACATGAAATCGTAGCCGGTTTTTGATCTCTCCTGAATTGACTTACAAGATGGATGACTTTTCACTATAAAGTTTGTGATTTTAGAAAGCCAGCGGAACTATAGCATCCTGATTTAGAGAATGTTGTGAAAGGTAATTGAATAATGAACTCTCAGTATTACCCTAGAGAAAGATCACCATTTAAAATCAAAATTTTGCATGAAATAGTTTCAATAATATTTGGGATTGTGTAGAGCTGTTTTTATGAAAAATCGCCTTTAGCCAAGCTTGGTGTTCAGAACTGAAAAGCCAGATACTTTCACACCTTCCTCTTCCCTAACTCCTTCCCCTTCCCACTACCTTCAGTATCACAACACACTTTAGTAAGGAGCATATGTAATAATGTCACAAAAAAAGGTGAAAGAAATGGAAGTGAAAAAAACACATTGAATTTCAATTTCCCAAGCCAGGTCAGATATTCGAAACCTCTGGGATCATAGCCAAGGAGCTTATAACCCACAGAGGGCGTGAATATGTAATGAGTGCTATTAACATTGTATAAATTGTGAAAATTAAATTCATGTTAGGAAAAAAAATATCTTTATTGTGTCTTAGTTAAAATATTATATTAACCTAATAAACATCATTGTACATATTAACATCAGATTATTTATTATATCATTACATTTTATCACAATTTTGCCACAATTTATCATCGGACACTAAAACAAATGAAAATGTAAAAACAAATAAATATTTATGTATGTGGATTTTTATTTGACATGTACCCTCATATTTCTATAGTGGAAATACACAGGTAAGTGTCAAATAAAATGCATGTATTAGATTATAATTTAAAACTTAAAAACATACTTGAACTATTTCAAGACTTAAGGCCGATTGATACCTCAAATGGATATCAAAATTATAAATGGAGATTTTTATTCCGCTCAGAATAAGGTTTGTGAACTAATATTTATAAAAAGCTAAAAATAAAGCAAATTGATTTTTCGAGGATGCACAAAATTTTTAAATGATTCTTGAGTTAAGCCTAAAAAAAAATTGATTACAAAGGAATATAAATTTGATTCATATTTAGTTTATATAAATGCTAGTTCATTAACTTTACATTATTAAACAGAAAATAATGGAGGATTTAATTGAATTCTAACTAAGAAGTTCACTCTATTTTAGTTGTAAGCCCAATTCATATAAGAAGGTTTTCAGCGCAAAGCAATTCTCGCCATTCTGGTTTTTTTTTTTAAATCAGATAAAAGAGAACCTGTACGCTCTAGCGTCGTAGCCAGCTACAAATAAAGTTAATTTTAGCATCAATAATTGCATTACAAATTTACAAACCAGTTTTGCGAAGGAAGCCAAAAGACAAACTAAAAATTGAATGAGATGACTAAAACTGGATGCGATAAACAAAGTTTTTTGCATAGGTAGCCTCTGTCACTAGTGGCATCCCTGTCCCTCAACTTCATAGATAAGTTTATACGTGTCAGTGGCTGAGTTGACATCGCGTTTGGGTCCCACCCAGGTGTTGCGTGTTTGATTCCTCATCTGGCTAAGTCCTCCAACACGAAACAAGCAACATTTTCAGCTTACTGTGGTGACAGTAGGAGATTTTTCAAACATTGTTGGGTTATTCGTAACCCAGGAACGTTTGTCTTTCTTTTTAAAAAACAAAATCAGTGTGCTTAGACCACACAACTGAAGTAAAACTTCTTTATGCTTCATTCGCCTCACCCGATCACACTTTTCGTAACGCTCTCGTCACGCATTCACCAGCTTACTCCCCAAGTCAAGCGTGCATAAAGAAGTTTAACTTCAAAAAGTTTAGCAATGGTTGAAAATTTTAAATTATTCACTTTTAAAAGGTCCACCAGTACAAACGAATATCAGACTTGATAGTAATAATGCCTCAACTCTCCCTCACAATGACAAATAGTTCTGTGAACAGTTTACCTCGCTTCCAAAAAAGTATTTTTCTAATTTTCTCTCATTTAATAAATCAAAATTTTCTCTGAAATCACAATATTTCTAAATAGGAACATAAATTCCTACCTATTTAATTACAAACCATATATTTCATGTAACCTGCAAAAAAGTGTTTTTTACTTCAAATAAGGAATTAAACAATTTAACAAAAAAAGGGTCACTATTGTAATGACAATTCTTTTTTCAAACTTTCTTCAGGCAGGAAGGATCATAATTTTGAACAAATCGTCGCCGTAGATACCAAGAGAGTCAAGCCACAAAACCACAAAGCTGAGAAATCGGCCCTCAAAGATTTTTGGTGACACAAAAGTCATATTTTTTTGTTATAAGTTTTTGTTTTTAAAGATAGAAGGGTGAAACTTTGGACATAGATATTTTGCGATGTTATTTATGCGGCTTGTCATCATTGACTACTTTAATTTGTATTAAATTTTTCGAAAATCAAAAGATCTATGCGGCTTTTAGTCATCGACTGTGTCTTTTAAAAAAAAAAAATGTAATAATATTTTAACTCCTCAAGCAATTATTTTTAACATCTTTATATTTTACACTCTCCAAAGGGTGAATAAATTTAAGGGATTATATTTTGTAAAACTACAATTATAATGTTTCTATAATCTTTATAATTTTAAGTATAATTTATTTAACAGCGTGAAAATGTGAAAGAATAAAAAACTGGACTAAAAAAGACTATTTTAAGTTAAATGTTAGACTATTTTAAGAAAAATTAGAAAACTCAGTTCTTTTTTACTATTATTTAATTAACTTCACGGAGAAATCAACCATTTTTTTTTACATATTTATTCGGTGATTTCTCAATCAAATTATTTTACAGTTTATAATATAATAAGAAAGCCAAGTGTAATAATGTCCATCTTGTTCCATATAACAATCTTAACCAATTATATAATACGTAATTATAATAGCAAATCCATATCGAATTTGCTTTACGTAATAAAAAATGTAATTTACGCAGCAAGCATAAATTACTAAACTTTTGAGTTTTTTTAATTACGCAGACTAATCAAAATTTATGAAACAAAATAAATTTAAACAAAACATACAATATAAAAATAATTTTCGTAAAACTTTGCAAGATTTTTGTGTTTCCACTTGTGTTACATAGATTGTAAAAAAAGTATGTAAGATATCTGGTAACGTGTTCTGTCCTATTATGTTTGTCACTTAAATTGTGGTTGTTAATGTTTAGTTCATGGGGATGTATTCTCTCAGTTGTTGGAGAGTGTTGGCGTCGGAAGTTTGCATTAGCTGGTCGAATGTTGGCTGACCAAGTTGAACTTGTAATTCCGCCAACTGAAAAAGAAAAAAATAAATTATTTATGGTAAAAGTAGCTTCATATACAAATAACAATTTGCAAGTTTCCGTTAATGCAAAATCAAATAAATCTCTCTCCACTCTGTGATGGTGACGTGTCACTGTTACCCATGAACCTAAAAAGCCCTGGAGGGAGAATTAGTGTGATTTTGTATGAATGGCATTGAAGCCAAATCTAGGGTGACATCTGTATGACAAACTTTTGAAATAATTTGTATGCAATTTTTTTTTTTACATTATTTCCACACAGGAGGCCTTGAGGTAAATAATTTCCATTAAGGCCTACGTCATCTTAGGGGTTGCTGTGTGGAGGGTTTTTTTTAAGGAAAGGGAGGAGAGGAAGTTCTGGGAAGAAAAAAGATATGAGGGGTGGGTAGGAATCTGGGGTCAGCGTGTTCAGGAGTAACGTATGAATCCATGCCTCCAACTGCGGTGCAAAGCGATGGGTGGAGAGTCTGGCTAGAGAGGTCAAAAGTCCTTCTTCAACCAGTCTCTCTCCATCAGGCTCGCCACGCAGATGAGCAGACACATCGGTCGCCAAGACCCGGTCAGATCTCACCCCATGATCCCGGGCACCCCTGCTAAGTCACCAAAAGTATCGAACCACTAGGGATGGCAGAGGTGTTATCCAATAAATGGTTCCCAGGGCATCGGAAATGAATTAGGTGGCATATGTATATTCCCAAATGAATTAGGTACATATGTATATTCCCATCCACAAGCAAATGCTTTAATGGAAGATCTCTAATATTAGAATATGTACCATTTTTAAGATAAATATTTTTTTTTTTAAATTAAAAATAATGAACTATTTTAATTTTAATTTTGTAATTTTAGTGCAATTATAACGGCTTATGAATTTTATGGGTATTTTATGAGACAGGGAATGGGATACGTCATTAAAAAATTAAACAGTTTTAACATTTTTCGTACATTTTCCCCCTCACCCCACAGCTTAAAATTTTTCTCGAATAGTTCCATCCAGGGCTTATTAGATCCATGCTGTTACCTTTCGTAAACTAATCACTATTTACATAACATTTAAGAATTTGCCCTGACAGCCAGGTGGCCCTAATGGCAATGGAAAGTAACCGATGGAACTTCAGACTGCAGGACTATTCTGAAGAACTTGCTACCATCGCAGGACATAAAGGTATTGAAGGTAACGAGAGAGCGATGGTCTAGCAGGCAAAGGGGCGGAAGCATGGCTTGCGGGATCCGACCCGGCTGTAGGAGTGGCAGCTTGCCACACCAATGCCTATCGAAAGGTGGCTCAAATACCAGGAAGGAATGGGAGGGGGCATCCAGATTGAGACAATCCAAATTACTCATAAACGACCAAACCATGGACAAACCAGGCACCTATGGACAATGCACTCACTGAGGGAACTGGTAGGACTACTAATGAAACAGTGCTATCTCATGAGATTACACGCGGCTGTTGGGAGTGGAAAATACCAATAGATGCAGAATATGCAAGGAGGATGAAAAGACTTCAAGAATTCATCTAAGCCATCGTAGGTTCTCAACGTAGGCGATAACGCCGGAGTGGGTGTTGTGGGCGTTGGAGACATTCAGGGGGGCGGTAGAAGACCCAGAGAAAACTAGGGGGCGATGAGGAAAACTAGGGGGGTGTTGAGATGGTATGGTGAGGCATGGGCAGGTATAAAAATATGGTCTAAAAAAGACAAAAAAACACGCTCACCACATACTAATAATCTTATGTGTATTATTATTATTAAGAATTGACACTATACCATGAATTCAAGGAAGGAGGTAGCAACCCGGTATATATCTATATGTTTTTTTACATAAGGAAGCAAACTAAAATATCACCAATTGTTGGGTGACATTCTGCTGACAAGAAGAAAGATTAGATAGTGTTATGCGGAAAGGGTGGGCTCACCTTGCTGCCTAGGAAGGTGTTCATATCCACCGTGTGAACCACGTCCGTTTCAGCCAGCTGCTTCCTGCGGGCGTCGTGATGAGATTCTGCAAACTGTATGTGCTCGTTGCCATTGGAGACGCTGCATGGGGTGGGGGGAGCAGAACCCATGGGCACCATGGAACTGGAACATTTGTTAAAAATAATTGTAATAAACCCTTTCATCCCTCAGCTCTTCATCTTCCCAAAATTGTTTCAACAGAAATATTAAAATTGTTTCTTGGAGTGCATCCTCATAAGCTATAAGTACATAAAAGATATTTTTTATGAAAAATGTATTGGGTGGGTAGGTACCCCCGCGTAACAATAAAAATAAAGAAGAAGAAAGGTGATGGTAAGTAATCAAGGCTAACTTTTTTTTTTCTTTATGTGAATACCTCACACAAGAGTCCCAGCTGCTCCCAACCGAAGCCAGTGAGACTATGGCATCCCCAATTGAAGTATATTGTGAGGTTGAAGGTAGTGGGGAGGGGAAGGAGATGGGGAAGATGAAGGTGGGAAAGTACCTGGCTATTCAGATCTGGTCACCAAACACGACTAAATCCATTTCAAGCTAAATCCAGTTTCAATTCTGAACATTGCTTGAAATGGTGACCAGAGCGATACTCAGAGTATCTTCCACTCTGGAACTTGCCGCAAAAATACTATATATTATTTTAAAATTAATTGTGAAATAACACAAATAAAATTTATTTGCCCACGCCGGGATTCCATCCCGCGACTTTCGGATTGAGAGTTAAGAGCCTTACCCCTCGACCACGCCGGCCGTCAAGCTAACTGCATTATTGTTAAGATTTCAAATTAACAGATTTGATTATCTTCTTTGATTGAAAGCCAATTATTATGACATTAAAGTGAGAAAAGTATTAACCCATTGGCCACAGAATTAATGCGCTAAAAATTTGGCCTTCACCACTGAATTAATCTTATACCAAAAATTGAAAACCTGCATTGATATACTAAATCTATTGTAACTTTTGAACCATATATTCAAATGAACTAATTTCTTTAAATTTGTTTACATATTAGATTAAGATAAAGAAAAACATAAAAATTAAAATTAAAAAAATATTAAAATATGTGTAAATAAGGATACAAATATCTTTCTTTTTTTTCGTAAGTTTTTTTTCACATTTTTATTTATAAAGTTACAAAAAAACATAAATTTTATAAATTGAACAATTATTTTCTTGGTTTTTTACATACATGTATATTATCAACTAATAAAATAATTTGGTATGAGAGTTCTCAAAGCATTCAGGGACGGGCAGGGTCACTGCCAAAAGCCTAGAATCACTCGCAATTTTGAAGAAATTAAATGGCGGCTGGCTGCAAACAAAACTTGGAACCCAAATATCAGGGAAAAAATATAAGAAACATATTATTGCCAATTCTACGAAATTAATAAATAACTACCTACGGAGCAATTGGCATTTAAATTTTTTTTCTAAAAAGTCACTGTTGTGCTGGTTTTCCGTTTTTTGGCGGACCTACTCTAGCCCGGCGGCTCGCCGGCGTTTGTGGGTAAGTACCTGAGTTGCACACCCGGCAGGCTGCCGGGGTTTGTGGCCAATGGGTTAAGGCTCTGGTAAACAGGCGAGTTTTTTGGCAATTTTTTGCCGGCAAGATTGTAGAGTTTTGCCTATGGGTTGTTTTTGCACACTTTTTGCCGCTAGGTGTCCCATTAGATTGTAACTGTCAAATATCTTACTTATTCCATTACCATTTGAGATAATTTAAAGTTTTTGTCATAATATAATAACGTTTTCAACTTGTTGTGTTCCAATGTGTAATAATAGGATGGACATGTGTTTCCAAAAGATAAAAATTTGGAGGCGAAATAATGGATTGATTCCATCAAACGTTTCTTTTTTACAAACAATACAAAAGTTCTACGTCAATTTACTGTACTCAAATTACATCAGAGATAACAAAAGTAGCCTTGCCTGAGGAAGCAATCGATGTTCATGAAATTACCAAGTAAGTTCGAGAAATTACCAAGAAATCTTATTAGGAAATAATGTAATTTGTGCCCGTTACTTGAAAGGGGAGACAATTTACATTTTGTCAAATATATGTATGAAGCCTAAAAGTTTGAGTTGTCCAAAATAGGTCTGTAGGTGATGCACTAACAGTGATCAGGAATAATCTTTGCAATTTTCGCTTTTTATATGAAGATGTGTCATACTTTTGGTTGTTATTTAGTTGTCATGATTATATTGTTCAAGTTTGTAAAAGCATAGTATTATTATCTTTTTTATTATAAATTTAGAAGCCTCAAGTAGGCTCATTGGTTTTTAAAGAATTTTTGAGGTTGATTTGAAATTTTCCATTTTTGGAATCTTTGTTCGGTTTTTTATGTTCATTTTCAATATAAGAAATTTGTTAAGGAACTACAATTTTGAATAAATATGTTTTTGAAAAAATGTATTTTTGTGAACAAAAAATATATTTAAAAAAAACAGGGTCCCTGGGACTCCACCGGGTAAACTGTCAGTTTTACGCCAATGGAATAACTAAGGGTTTGATCTTGAATGATGATTTAGATTAGTGTCTTAGTTCTTAATGATGACCTCACGTCCATCCTCCTTGGTTATGTACTGATATTACAACAAATTGAAAAAATGGGCACTTACTCTACTTGATAGCCGTTGTCATCAGCCTTCATGACGTCGTTCAGTACCTCCACAAGGTTCAGGATGATAGAGGGGAAACGCTCCAGGACGCATGGGATTTGGGAAGACAGTAATGTAGCCAAGCCGAGACCTGGTGAACAGAACAAAAATAATAATTAAAATAACTATTAAATGTGAGTGAGAAAACTTTTCAGTAATCAAAATAATACAAAATAATGAGGTTTTTGATCCAGCATGGTTGCATGTATTGTGCAATATACAATCTATCATATTGTAGAAGTTTAATACTTATGTACATTTACAATGCAAAATAAAGCAGAACCCGTTAATTCAGAGTACATGGAAAAGGATATTCAGAGTACATGGAAAAGGATATCCACAGGACATGGAAAAGGATATCCACATGACATGGAAATCCAAATTTCGAATTAACAAATTCCCAAGTAATTCTAAATTTTTTTTTAAAATGGCAAAATTTCAATTTCGCAGCCCGCCCTTCAAATTCAGGTAGGTGTAGGTACTCAAAGTAAACTTGTACTAAGAAGACTTATTTCTATGTAAATCAAAATTTTGCAGCCGATTAGCTCCTGTACTGAACTCCATCATACTGTATTGTCCAATTCCCCACCATGGGGGTGGATAGACCCGGTCCCTGCATCCAGTCAGGTGGCAGAATTCCAGTAGGGCCGTCCCACTAACGCTTGTGCCTCCCCCGACGTCATGAGTGAGCGTGAGGAATGTTTGCGCGAGTCCGGTTCCCTTCCGTCCTGCCTCCGGTGATCCGAGGCTCACTTCATTCCCCAGGGTCTTTGGGAGTTTCTTCCCCCCCCTCCACAAACACTTTTTCAAGGGTACCCTTGGGAAACCGGCCAAGGGACGCGGATGCTTGGGCACGTTGCGGCCAGGCCGCTCGCCCGCTCATTCTCGCCGGGACTGCCCCGCGATAGTGGGACAAACTGCCCCCGATATCTTTCTTTTTATACCTATATTTTTCTTTGTTTTTAATCATACTTACACCTGTAAATATTTACTTTTTGTTTATTATTTCACACCTATGATGTGTCTTTATATTTTTAATTACTGCAAATGTAAGTGTGCATACATTTTCTTACTAACAATCATGCATGCAGGGACATTAGAGGGTCTAGATTTGTTTAAAAATAAATGTAGCTTCCCTTTTACAAAAAAATTACGAGTCCTGACGTGTGCGGCTAAGGAGGTTAAATAATCAGTTTCCTCACACGGCCGTTGGGAAAGTGGTGGGGTCCCCTCCAAAGCCGATTAGCTCTTCAAATTCAAATATTCGCAGTAAAATCATAAAAATTCATGGCAGTCAAAATGGCAATTATTTAAAATCAATATTCAATTAAAATTATACTGATGTCATGGTAAAGGCCAGATCTAAGGTTGCTAGCACACATAAATAAACTATTGTTTGATCCCCACGCGTTATCTGACTCCAAATGAAATCCAGCCATAACTTGAATGCCTCTTTAAATATGTCAACCTTTTGGAATAACAATGTGGCATCTGACGCAGCAATATAATAGGATAATGAAATCTAAGTCTGGAAATAGAGCAACTCGTACGTCGATATCTCAGTTGGGCTCACCTATAACCTTCCGTCTCTGAATCTGTGTGACCAGGTTCATTCTTTCGCAGCAGACGTCGAGGATGCGCGCCAACAGGTCGGTGGGGTCCCCCTCGCTCCCCGCCGCCTCTCGCACGGCCTGCAGGAACAGGGGCGCAGACAGTAGCAGCAGGCGCGATGTCAGGCTCAGCTGCAGGGCCAGCACGGTCGGCAGCTCTTCACCAGCTTGGAGGCTTCTGTAAACACAAATATGCCATTGACGTATTGTGTAGTTGCTTAGGACATCGTGGAGATCCAATTTCATTGATTGTTGAAGAGCATGGGCTTTGATTCTTGAAAGATGAACAATTAATTTCATACGAGGGTTGTCCGTAAAATAAGGTCTCCAAGATGCTACGATCGCGAGGAACGATTTTACGCGCAAACCGGCAACCTGGTTCCCCCACACCAAATGCACACCACGCTGCACTCTCTGTAACATTTAGTCTCGGCATGGTAGTCGTTCATTCGTCGCTCGCCGCACCAGCCAGGTGTAAATTACACTCTTAATTACAGAGTTAGGCTAGAATCATATTACACGCCAGTGTTGCTGGGTCGCGTGTAAAATAGTTCCTCGCGACCACAGCACCTTGGATACCTTACTTTACAGACAGCCCTCATATCATGGAGCCGGTCCTTTCTAAAAACAAATAACCTGAATACTGAAATAGCAATAGTGATAATAAATGTTGAAATAACCTCTTACAATATGCTCTATGTAAAAATGTTTTCATGGGTTTTAACATGGAGACTATAAAATGTTGTAAAAAAAAAAGTAGTCTTTGAAACAGGGACAGATCACTTGCGTTTATTTGACAAATTGATAAGTTTATCAATCTTTTCGTGACCTACGAAGCTCACAGTTTGACAGCTCGAATCGCGTGAAAAATGAAGGCTGGAAGTCATGGATTAATTTAATAAAATTTATTCTGAGTGGCTAGGTGTAATTTGAATATCTGTTACGTCAAGAACAAGAATGCCCCAAGCCATTCTGACCTTGTTTTTCATACATTTTCTTTATACATGAGGATTAAAATTGCATTCTAAGATTTTTTTTTAAATTTTATTCCGCGCGCGGCTGCGGCATAGGATTGGTTAAAAAAGGTTGAGGTTCATTAGAATGGGCTAGTTTATGTTGGTGAATTTAAGTCAGTTTAAGGCTGGATTACTCACACCAGGACCCTGACGAGCGTGGGCCAGACCACTTTCACTCCAAGGAATTGGTTCCTCTCGGGCAGTGGGGCCCGGATGCAGGCCTCCACAAGCTTCAGCACCAGGACTATGCCCTCCATCTTCATGTCGGACAGCAGGCTATCCATGATGCCCATCACCTCAGCTCCGGGGCCCAAAAGGAACTCCTCGGGCATGAGCAGCACGTAGGCCCGTGCCACGTACACCACCATCCAGAGGTATTCCGTCGTCAAGTCTGAAATTTAAGGAGAATCCAGTTGTAAAAAGAAAAGTTAATAATAATAACTTGTTCATTAGGGCACCAATGAAAAAATAAGGTCAACATTTTTTGTTAAGTTGCTCATGAATATTTACCACCGAAAGTGTGACAATGTGAGCATGGAACAGTGTATAATCCAAGGTTTAAACATTGCAGTGGTCACCCTACTTACCCTTACCCATTAGCATCGGCAGGTTATTGGCGAGCTGCAGCAGGCGGTCGGAGCAGGCGTGGTGCGCAGGGGTGCTCACCAGCACAGCCCTCCACAGCTCCAGGCCGTCCTCCAGGAGGTAAACATGCGCCGGGCCCTGGCTGTTGGTAGCCTCATCCAGCACGCCCAGCACTAAAGGACGCATGTCTGGCGTATCCCAGCTTCCCAGTGCCTGGAATTTTTTATTATTTTACTGAGATATGGATAAATGCTTCTTCTTCAGTACTCTTCTGATGTGTAACTTTGGAAATAGGCCTCCCTCAAATACATCCAGTTTTAATTGTTTTCAAGAAAGTTAAATAATAGAAAAAGCAATATGAGTATGTTTTACCTGTTATTAAATAATAGATTTTAACAGCCTTGCTAAAAAAAAATTGTGAATATTCTATTGATAAACGACCGTGTATGTGAAAACCCTACTAATTGGTAACTGACAAAAAATAGTTCATGGAAAGATATATACATGCATTGCTAATCCAGTCAAAGAGGATGGTTTATTAACTGGCTGCTTGTCGATTGCGCGCCGGCGCGCACCCTATAGTTGAATAAAATTTTTAAAAAAACTTTTTGAAATGCGATTTTAAACCTTATGTATAAAGAAAATGTATGAAGGACAAGGTCAGAATCGCTTGGGGCATTCTTGTTCTTGATGTAACAGATATAAGAAACACACCTAGCCACTCGAATAATTATTTTTGAATATCTCTGTGACTTCGCAAATGTCATTTCTCCCGCGATTTGAGCTGTCAAACTGTGAGCGTCGCAGGTCATGAAAAGATCGATAAACCTATCAATTCGTCAAATAAATGCAAGTAATGTTGTTTTTAGGCGTAGTTTATTGTTCAAGGAACGTGTTTCGGAAAATATTATATACGATAGCATAAAATAAACACACAAAATATTACGTCAAAGTCAAAACATCGCGAAATTTTCGAGTTTCATCCGTAAAATCCGTGGCATTTATGTGGTTAAAAAAGATAAATCATTATCAAATTTTCGTATTTTTCCAAGGTATTTTAAATGATCGAATCAAAAGATCGAAACAATTTTCAAAATTTAAAAAATACTTATTCTATGTAAGGAATTAGTAAGAAAACTTCCACTTCACTTTTTCCTTGTTCATCTCATAAAAAAAAATTGAAGTTGCTTTTAATTCACAAAAACTAACCTATATCTAAAAACGTTAATTTCTTTGATATGTTTACAGTATTAATTTATGTTATAAAAAAACATCACTGTCAAGAAACATTCTAATAAATAGATCTTAAAATTAAAAATTGACATAACGGTATATCTCCACCTTAGGACAGCATAAAGTTCAATTTACAATTACTTCATAATTTTTTTGACTAAAACTGATGAAAAATAACACAAACAAATATATTGAACTTGAAAATATTATAGTAAATTGACTGTTTTATGAAATAAAACATGATTCACAAAGAGATTACGGACATAAGCATCTATAAACCAACACTGACAGGTAACTTGCGCAATGATTATGTGATTTTAATCAATTTAAATTTGGACCAAACACTTTGATCTGACTTCAGTGTTGCCCATGTGAATAATATATTTCTTATTTTTTTATAGTAACAAATCGAATCTATAATTGCAAGGTCTTTGTACAATATGTAATTTAAACACTGTTTAACGGTTGGGAAGTGATTTTTTAAAAAGGCTGTAACACTTTATCCTGTTCATGAGCCTCACTGGCCTCACCTTACTGGTGACGTTTCGGAATAAAACTGTACTTTGTATAAAAATCAAATCCAAGCCGCTTGCCTCACACTCTTCTTTAATAAATAGATAGAAAGATTTTCCCACCTTGACTAATTGAACAAGTGTAGATACGATTGCACAGCGCAGCATGTTGTGTTGTTCGGCGTGTTCCCAAAGCAATGGCAGGTACCGCAGCAGATCCTCGGCGTGTTGGGACACGGCTTCTCCATTACGCTCGGCGATGAAGGAGAGGATAGTCAGGACGTGCATCTAGATATTAACAATTTAAGATGGTTATGTAAATAAAATGTTTGACTTTAGCGATTATGAAAACTCAGAGCCTTTCAACTCTCCCAACGAACAATGTTAGCTGAGCAAATTGTTAACTTTGCATTAGCGCTGTAAAATTACCATAAAATTTAAATGGAATAATTAATAGGGGTTTTTGCAAAATAAAAAAAAAAACGGTGACCCACAACTCAACAATGAGCAACTTCATCACTCCTTTTAAAAGTCTTTGAAAGAATACTATATTTCCGACTCTCAAAACCAGAAAAACTTGAAACTTATCTAGTGCAAAGTTATCAATTTGCACACACGACAATGCACGTTAGAACAGTTTACACATACAAGATATCATCACATAAAAAAATACTTTTTTCATAGTGCTTAAACATAAAATATTGTTTACGTGAAAGCACCGTGAAATAATAATTGAAAGATTTTAATCAGCGATTCCCGAGCACAATTGGATTAAAAAATTTTGATGTAATTTTGCCGTCTGATGATTTTTTTTCAATTACAAACAAAAAGCACATTTTCTATCACTTCGCCACTTGGTGCTTAGAGGGTGAAATGCACTCGTATCATTCCAGCAGCACCATACAGACGAGACGTATCAGGAATCATGTTATTATGTGCGACATGTGGTGATCAGTGACGACACGGGATAGAATTTTTTTTTCTTTTTTAAATCATCGGATGGCAAAATGACATCTACACTTTTTATTCATTAAAGGATTAAAGGTACATCTTTCAGGTACATGTTGATACATCCTATACAAGCTGCCTATAAAGAAAGTGGCCAAAACAGCCAAGTTATAAACCGCTGTTGGGATGTTATACAAATTTTAATCAGAAATTAGACCAGAAAATCAAATATGAACAGCATATGCAGACCTGGAGCAAAAATGAGATAAAAATAAATCTTTTTCAGCTATAAGCAACACTGTTCTGGTAGCATGTTACGCATGCGTAATGATGTATTCTTATTATTACTGTGAGCACAGTATCGCACATCTGATTACGTACACTGATGAAATCTGCTTATTATCAAGGCTTACCTTGGTGTCACACTCGTCCGCCTCCTTGAGCAGGTCAAACAGCAGCGAGAAGGCGGGTTGCAGGAAGGGTGTGAACTGTTCCGCGCTAAAGTTGAAGTCATCGATGGTGAGGCTGAGCGCATCGCACGAGGCCAGCCGCACCGCCGTGTCCTCACTCGGGGCCAGCAGCTCCAACAGCGCCTGGTACAGCAGCGGACGCAGGTCGCCCGACACTTTGACGCCTGACCATTTACCTGCAAATTATTAATAAAACACCATCAATAAACATATTATTGTATTTATACTTTTTCTTTTGTATAACTTAAGCAAATTGACATACATACCTATTAACCAAGCAACTCTTCGTCGGATAATTCTAAAATTGTTGTCCTTTATTTTTAACTCTTGCACTAAGCCGGTAGTGAACCACTCATCAAAATCAATCTGAAAACAAAAATACAGAAAGATCATGTAATCAACAATCAAGAAGCTGTATATAAGTTTTCAACAGAGTAATTTAGATTTGGATATATTTATTCACCCCACACGAAAGGTCGTGAAACGACACATCCGAATACAGTAGAAGCCCATTAATTCGAACACCGATAATTAAAAAAAAATGTGTAATTCAGTTTTGAGTTTTTTTTAAAGTTCTTCAGAAAGTTTTGCAAAAAAAAGTCCCCAGAAATTTTCTTAATTCGTAATATTATTTTGTAAATCTGAATTGATCAACATTGGAATGTCATATTTTTACAAATTTTCTTAGAATATATTAATTTAAAAGGCCAGCTACAGCGGAAATCGGCTGCAGAATTTTTTTTTCATAAAATTTCGAATTATTTACGTAGGAGTTTGTTAATTCGAAATTTTATTTTTGATTTGTGTTAATTTCGTGGTTTAACCCAGTGGATTTCGAATTAATAGGGTTCTACTGTAAAACATTCACCAAGTGTTCACTTTTCGGGATTATGACACATCAATTCGATTTTATAACTGAACAGCCAGCTCTGATGTGGACTCCTGAAAAAAACTCTCATTCCGCTATTAAAACATATATACATCGGTGGGAACGCTGAGTTTGTCCGTGATTCAAAGAAATTATGTGATTGATTCCTCTAACCGTTGCACAGGGAGGAAACACGCTACATGGAAAACATTTTTACAGTTTTTACAGATTTTAAAACAGCTTTTGCGTTTCCTCCCTTCTACAACATGATATTTCCTCTTACTCCTTCCTTTTCTTAAAAAGAACTTGTTCCTGTGTTTAGGATAATATAAAAACAATCAGAGACATTATTTTAAGACCATACACTGGAAAATACGGTAGCCAGATAAGGAGGGATTAGGTTAGATTTAAATGGTCGCATGCCATTGGTGCGCCGGTGCGCGCCCTATAGCCGAATAAAAAATAAAAATAAATATTTTTTGATATGCAATTTTAAACCTTATGTATAAAGAAAATGTATGAAGAACAAGGTCAGAATCGCTTGGGGCATTACGACTCGTTCTTGAGTTCAACAGCTCGGCTGTGGAACGATTTGCCGGCCTCTGTGTTTCCTCCCTCCTACAATATGGTCTCTTCAAGACCCATGTTCACTCCTTCCTCTCCTCAAAAACACCCTCCACACAGCATCCTCAAAGATGACATAGGCCCTGAGGGAAATTATTTTTTCCTCAGGGCCTCCTGTGTGGAGTTAATGTAAAAAAAAAAAAAAAATTCTTGTTCTTGACGTAACAGATATTATAAGGAACACTTCTAGCCACTCAAATAATTGTCTTTGGACATTTCAATGACTTTGGAAATGAGCATTTCTACCACGATTCGAACTGTCAAACTTTGAGCGTCGCGTGTCATAAAAAGATCGATAAACCTATCAATTTGTCAAATAAACGCAAGTAAAAGTGTTTGTAGGTGTAGTTCGTTGTTCAAGGAACGTATTTCGGTAAATATTATATACCATAGCATAAAATTAACCGACAAAATTTACGTCAAAAGTCAAAACATCGCGAAATTTTCGAGTTTCATCCGTAAAACCCCGAGGCATTCAACCGGTTAACAAGTGTTTGTTCTTTTTCTTCACTTTCTTCGTTGTTCTTGATTGTTATGGAACCGAAAAATTAAAGCTAGATTAGGTTAGGTAAGTTAGGTAAGGTTTTGTAAAGTGTTCACAAAACGAGACAGGGGTTTATTAAGTTAGGTCAAGTTATACAGTGTCAACTCAAATAATATATCACGAAACCAAATAATTCAGTCATAAAAACCTAAACACGTATTGACCTCGTCGTATAGATCGAAGGCAGCCAGTCCCACGGCGTTGTAGACGGCGTCCCTCCGCAACACCCCAGCCAGATCTCCGGGATCTGGATGCTCCAGGCGCACCAGCTGCAGCAGGCGCACCAACTCCGGGGTCAACACCGACCGGTACTCGTGGAAGAGGGTGAGGAAGACGGACTCGGTGCATGGCTGAAAGTCAAATAAATGGAAGTCAGCAATTTATTTCACAAAATAATTCTATTAAAAAACAATAGTTACTTCTGCTTATTGTTCTGCTTGGTACCGTACCCAATCGAAGCTTGGCTATCATCAGGGCAATTTCACCCCTGTAAAATGTAGTCCGGAAATCTAACCAGTCATGTAAGTTTCCAAACCATGATTTGTGACTCCTTGTACCAAGTTTTTTACCGAATATTCCCTGGATTTATAATCGGATAATCTGTCGACCCCCAATGATGATTTTTCTTTATTCATTAAATTATTAATTACATACATAAGCGGATAATCTGTCGACCCCCAATGGTGATTTTTCTTTATTCATTAAATTATTATTTACATATGTACATATGCGAATTTTTCGATCACCTATAATTCACCTAATACCACATTCGATCGATGCTAGGCACATGCCCGTGTTGTGGTGGTCTCCCTTATTTTTTAGTGAGTGGAGATTATCTTCCACTCACTAACCACTCACTTCCACTCAGGGTTCCCACATCAAAATGTAACAAACCTGTTGATGTATTTAGAATATGCATAAAGATAAACTCACTCTGAGGCTGCATTTCCAAGTGCCACAAGCCTCATCGGTGGCAAAGCTTTCTGGATCTGCATCCCACAGCGCCAGGTCATCGCTGGTCAGCAGGAAGAAATGGGTGACCAGGTGGCGGCACATGTGGGACACGGTCTCTTCTGTCAGGATACTCTGCTTGGTCTCGTGGGCCCGCAAGGTGGCTGAAACAATGGTCACCGTGGATTATTTGGGCCAACTTTTTCTCTTTGTCAGGTTCAGTCATTTAATAATATTATGTACCTAAATTCATCATCCTACAGGAAAATGATGGATCTGTTTCCCATTGATCGGGGACAGCCAAAGGCAGGTATAGATCGTTCAATTAGAGCTGACCTGAACAATACAAACTTGCATAGAATAGAATATATACCGGAGAGCACGTAATACATAGGTATTCCACCTCCGACAATGGCGTCCTTGCCGAATAACAATGCAACAGCATTTTGTCTTATTTTGCCTACTTATTGCTACTAGTGGTCGCCCAATGGTCGAAATTCGACCATAATTGTAATGTTTTTTTAATGTTTGACATTCAGTAAGACCATAGACAAATAATATTAAAGACAAACAATATTAATCTATTCTCAATTTGACCATAGACTTTAACAATAAACAATAGAGTAAAGACGCGAGTGTGTGTGTCAAATACATGGTAGTGTGTGTAATGTTTTTGTTTTTGATTTAATCTATTTTTATGCATAATTTTTAAAAAATATTAGCATTCTGCACTCCTCCTCTACATAAACTATAAGTGTGCGAAATTTCATGCTCCTCCGTCCGCGCAATTTTCGTAAAAAGGGGTACAAAGTTTTGGCTTCACGTATTAATATATTGATGATTAGTGACAATGGGAGAACAATTATTGAATTCAATCATCCAATTTGAGTATTCAAAAATGTTTTACAGATATTTCATAAGTTTTACAGTGCATTCTTTTTACAGGTGGTGGAGAACATTTGTGGAGATGCTGTGGAGATGATGAACATTGCTGGGATCTGTCGTCACGATGGATAAGTTTTGAAGTGTAAATTAGTTCAAACAATTAAACACACTACCTGGATCCTTAGTCTGTTCCATCACCTTAGCAGGTTTGTACTCCGCACACAGCAGCACGGCTTTGAGTAGACTCAGACACTGGATGGTGAACCTCTCATAAGACAGGTGAGCCCCCTGCTCCGTGAAACAGTAGAAGGCGGCAAACTCCAAGGTTGGTCCCACCAGGGGAACATAGGACAGCGGGTGGGTCAGCAGAGCTCCCAGTGCCACTTTGGTCAGGTGGATAATGAACTTTTCGCATAGCTCGAGGAGGTAGATGCCACGACCTTTCAGCAGCTTTCCTGAAAAAGATTTATTTATTTATATATTCCAAAGCTTCACAGTATCGTGTGGCAGAGGAAAAGATTTATCCGAATTATCGATCTTTTCACTACCCAATGGATCTAGCAAACGATTTTGTTTACATTTGTTTTACCATTATTTAAATGAAAGGTGCTCTGAGCATCGTTGTTCCCTTCAGCACCGGTGCACAACCAGAAGTCAAGTCACAAGAAATTCACCAGGTAAGATCTTTGTGATTCATTCTTCTACCTCTTGTACAGTTCAAATGTAGGGTGCCAAATTGTTACAAATCGGTTGAACATAATAAAAGTAGGTCAACCTACAAACCGTGTTATAAGCACCAGGTTTTACTATGCATATGTAGCTCAGGTTGCTAGTGAGAAACGTTTTTTTTTTTTTTCAATGATTAAAACTAAACAAAATTTGATTCGGAAGGCCATCCATGCCATTCCCAAATAATACATTATAACGTAATAAATACATTCACCTTGAAGTTAATTAGATTAAAAACATTATCAACAAAACTAACCCAGGACTGATCTAAATGAAGAGGCTGGCTAGCTATGTACGAATTGTTTTGACCTTCTGAGGTTTTGACCTTTGACCGAGCGGTGTCCAGCATAGTCTAGAGCAGATGATACAGAGAAGATGAGCACATGCATCTTTCTGAAATATCCCATATACATGTATACAGAAGGAAGGAATGGTTTAAAAGAGGCTGGGAGGTGGTCTCCAGCGCCATGTTCGGCCCTGGACAGCATCAACCCTCAAACGTGCCCGGAAAAGAGTTGAAACATCCTCGCAAGGTTGGGAATAGGGGTGGTCATCCAGTCATTAGAATCAACATTCGAATTACTTTGATAAGAGTCACTTTCACTCAGACAACACGAGGCAACACAACGTCATTCTGTTTTACTCACTTCTCGCTCGATCAACAAAAGAATATCACCGACATATTATTAAATAAAGATGATCAGCATTCATCCTCCTTCCAATATCTTCTCTTCAAAACTCAGGTTCAATCCTGCATTTCTAGGTTTTAGTTTTACAGAAAAATGACTAACATCAATTATATTATATTGACATGCATTGACATGTTTTAGTAATAACTTACTGCATTCCAGACTAGTCTTAGCCCTATCGAACACAACATTCAAAAAGGCTATAGCGTCCTGGCTCTCGTGGGGCTTCTTGAGCCCAAAGACAGTCAGCTTCCGGAGGATGCGCAGGGAGTAGAGGGCCTTCTCCAGATTCTCTGTGATTATTTCAGTAGTGGCGCCCTCTTGTATCTGCCGCAGGAAGGTTTGCGTGTGCTCATCCCAAATGCCCAGAATGTAGGAAAATACATTTGTGGTCAGTTCCTGAAAAAAATACACCATATGAATTAAAAATATTTCTTTGCTTTCGTCAACAATAATTTATTTATTTATTTATAAATAAACGCCCTTTTTCGGGGCTTTTACATATATAGCATAGAAAAAACATTTTATTGTGCGCCCCACGGTTGAATTTGGCAGCCACCTCTGGTCTGGAGTCCCAAAATACCTGAAAAAAACCCTCGACTCTGTGCAGAAACGGGCGGTCCGTTTGATAGATTCTCCTAACTTAACAAATGGACTGCAATCTTTAGAGCACAGGCGTCAGGTAGGAATGCTGTCCTTGTTCTACCGGTATTACAATGGAAGATGCTCCGAGGAACTAGCGTCACTGATCCCCCCGGCACCGGTGCATAGTCGGGAAACACGCCAAACACGCGCTCAACATTTGTACACGGTTGACATTAGTCACATGAGAACGGGTCGTTTCTACGACTCGTTCTTGAGTTCAACAGCCCGGCTGTGGAACGATTTGCCGGCTTCTGTGTTTCCTCCCTCCTACAATATGGGTCTCTTCAAGACCCATGTTCACTCCTTCCTCTCCTCAACAGCACCCTCCACACAGCATCTCCAAAGATGACATAGGCCCTGAGGGAAATTATTTCCCTCAGGGCCTCCTGTGTGGAGTTAATATAAAAAAAAAAAAAAAAAAAAAACTGAACTGCCTCAATAACAATATTTTATATTTATTCAAAGATAAATTGAAGATGTCCACTGACTTGGTATAATAATATAGAAAATGATGTAGAATGTGTGATTTGGACTGAACGTATGGAAAAGAAGGGATATCGCAACATTTCGGTAAAAAAATAAATCTTCAAATTTTAAATTAAATGGGAATTTGTTAATTGGAGATTTGGCTTTTGAGGTTTGGTGAATTTTAACTCTTCAATTCCCAGTGTCACCTGTAGGTGACAGAAGTTTAATATTTTTTTCCTACTACACGGAAATTTTATTTTTAAAATCTACTACTTTTATAGCAAAGGCAATAAGTAAATCTATTCGTAATTTTTTTCTGGCAGCACTAGCCACACGCCATTTGTCAAATCCATTATTGTGTTTCACGCGAAATTGATGCAGTCTGAGTTTATGTGAACTCTTGCGACATAAAGTGAAATAAAAATGCCTAAACCGTAAGTATTGTTTTTTTCTTATTGTATGCAATAAATGAATAAATAAGCTAAAGTGAAAATGTATTTTATGACAAAAATAATTTATAGAATGTGTGTTGCAACGTTGGAAATATGCCCTGTCACCTGTGGGTGACACTGGGCATTGTAACTATTCTATTGTTGTAACAAATCTATTGTTCGGAATTCATTCTAAGTAATAAGGAACTACACCGTTGTTTACATTTTGGCCTTATCGCTATGTTGTGATGGTGTTTTAGAATTTGTTGTGAACCTTACCAGGGTGCGTCTGGCCCTGAACTCAAGATGCAATCTGACTTAAGCCTAGGAGATGCTGTTATTTTAGAGCTTCATTCAAGATTACCACAAGAGTTAGGACTCTACAATTTATACTTTGATCATTTTTTCATGGGGTTACCATTGCAAAAATATTTGTGAGAACAGAATTTTGGGGGTACAGGTACTGTTCGGGAAAACCATCTAGAAAACTGCAATTTGCCACACTCAAAAGGACATGAAAAAGGAGCCAAGAGGTGAGCTATGTCATAAAGCTTCTGTGGAAATCATTTCAGCTAAATGACATGACAATAGTATTGTCACCATTGCATCTAACTGCCATGGATTGGATCCATTTGGATTTGGTTTAGATGAAGCTTGCCAAAAGCATGGCTGATCAAAAGACAGTCAGAAAACAACTGGACCTACTGCGATTTTCGGAAAAATGTCGCAACCATATACTTGCAAAAATATGGTAAGCCTCCGAGCCGCAAATCCGATTGTGGCGTACCTCTGCAGATAAGAGTGCCTATCGAGGTGAGGAGTGCAGGAAGTGCTGATGATCAATCTCAAATTGACTGCTCTCAACGAAGATGTGGATATTGCCACCAACGCACCAGAAAAATGTGTTCCAAGGGCAAAATCGGTTTGCATCTCAAGTATTGGTACAGCTTTCACAATAAATAAGTGCTCTGTTTTTTTTTTTTTTTTAAATATTCCTAAATATTATTATAAAACTTTATTTAAATAAATCTTATTATAAAACTCATTATCATTCATTAATATTTTATTCCTACCGTCAGAACAAGAAGCTGTATCCTCACATGCTGTATGCACATTGCCCATGCGATGTATGCACAGTGCCCAGTGTCACCTTTAGGTGACACACCCATAGAAAGAAGTGGGGGTAATAAATTTATTTTTTAAATATTTTTTTGTCTTAACTGTATATATCTAAACTATTTTATGTAAAGAGAAAAGAAAAATCTTTATTAACTTTGACATGGGAATTGAAGGGTTAAATTAAGAATGTTCCCCCGTGTTTACTACATATTACTAAAATTTGGAATGAAAAATAATGTGTTTTAATCACTCGGTCGATGTGTGCCAAGAAATCCATAGCCGTATTTTTGATGTTAGAAATCCGTAGTGGATTTGCTAGTAGTTTACTGCACTTGTCCTGATTTTATTGTATTTTATACCTTAAAAATAGTCCTGGCATACTAAAATATGTTTTATTCCCTTGGCAAGGTAATAGTGCATCGTAATATTATACTATCTTGTCGTTTCTTCATTTAAAACATTTTTATTTTGTCTGTAAAAAAGCACATCGCAAATTCCGAGACAAATGTCATAGTCCCAATTTTCAAAATTTATGCATTTATTTACAGGAAAGCTTCAAATGATTTATTTTTATTGTGAAGAATGCTTATTTTGCTGAGAAAGATAGAAAACTTAACAATATTTTACGTATTTCTTCAATATGTTTTGTTACTACATCATTAGAGAGAAAAAACATTTCTCTGAGAACATAATTAGCCCTATTGTAGACAGATTATACACAATTTTTTTCTAAATATGTATGTAATCACAGACGTAAGATGGTAAACAGTAAAAGTGAATTATTACGAAAATAGTGTCAGCTGGAGAAGAGTTTTTTACCCTGACACACTAGGGTTGTATTAGGACACGGGAGCCTGGCTTTCCAAGGGTTAAAATATTATATTACAGACAGTCACCTACTTTATCGCTTGTCTGAATTATTCTTCACACAAGCAGTTCAAATTTTGGAAAAGACACTTAACCTTCGACCCAAGGTTAAGCATATTTATTTTTATTTTTGGGGTGCTTAGCGACCCCGCGCGACTCCTCGCGTTAAGAAAAAAGGCGCTACAGGCGGAGGGTTAAATTTCATGCAAGAATAATGCACAGCACAGACAACAAATATGAGAATGTTTGATGAACTGAAAAATATGCTGCAATTAATGAATAAAAATGTAAGAATTTCCTGCAAATATTTGCCTATGATATATAACACTATCTCGTCACCTTAACCCCGTGTGGAATTATGTAAAAAAAAAAAAACCCATTGGCCACAGAATTATTGAGCTAAAAAATTGGCCTTCACCACTGAATTAATCTTGTACCAAAAACTGAAAACCTGCATTGATGTACTAAATCTGTTGTAACTTTTGAACTATAAATTCAAATGAATTAATTTCTTTAAATTTGTTTATACATTAGATTAAGGTATAGAAAAACATAAAAATATTTTTTTTTTAAATATTAAAATATGTATAAATAAGGATACAGAATAACCTCCTCTTTTTTCGTAAGTTTTTTTTTTTAGTAACTTCATGAATAAAAATTCATGAAGTTACTAAAAAACATAATATTAAAAAATCGAACAATAATAATTTTTGTTTTTTACATACTAATAACTAATAAAATAATCTGGTATGATAGTCCTCAAAGCAATCAGGGACGTTCAGGGTCACTGCCAAAAGCCTAGAACCAATCGCAATTTTGAAGAAATTAAATGGTGGCTGGCTGCGTACAAAACTTGGAACACAAATATCGGGGAAAAAAAATAAGAAACATATTATTGCCAATTCTACAAAATGAATGATAAATTACCTACAGAGCATTCCGCATTTAATTTATTCTTTTTAAAGTCACTGTCGTGCTGGTTTTCCGTTTTTTGGCGGACCTACTCTAGGCCGGCGGCGCGCCGGGGTTTGTGGTTAAGTACCTGAGTTGCACACCCGGCAGGCTGCCGGGGTTTGTGGCCAATGGGTTACAGCATACCCAACTGGGTGTTAAATTGAGATGGTCACAGAAATATCAAAATTGCCTAACAGTTTCCTGAGCACTTTTATAAATATGTTCAGAGAAATTTTGCCTAAATATATAGGAACTGAAAAATACTTCTTATGGCACTAATTGTGTTTAGCAATTAACAGTTTTCAGATCTGAATAGTCAGATACCTCCCAACCTTCCTCTTCTCTTCTTCACTCCCTTCTACCTCACAGCGTACTTCAATTGGGATTGCCATAGTCCCAATGGCTTTGGGCAGTTGAGACTCTCGTGCATGAATTCTGTTCATTTAATCTTTAGTGCAATGAACACAAAATTCATGTAGATTATTCTAGCAAAATAATTACCTGGAACATCCGCTTGTCCACAGCTAGTCTCTTGGCAGCGAGGGTCTTAACTATATCATGGAAGATGAGCAGGGCTCGGTGCTGCTCCAGTCTCACGGAGCTCTTCATCTTCTCCAGAAGGGTAGGCACCAGCTCTGGCCATTGCGCTGGGCAGTCAAATCTAAAGAATTCAAAAAACAATGTCATAATTAAGATCTTGAAAGAATAAGTGAAAAATAATAATAAAAAATTATTTTATTTCAGAATGTGGGGAGAAAATAAGATAATGTGTTAATGACCATCATAATGCTCTCTACTGGCTGTGTCCCTCACCATTCACCTTCAGTCTTCAGTCCTTCCTGTCCTGCTCCAACTCTTTCTAAATTCCACCTAATCAATCCATCTCTTACTCGGTCTGAAGAGACATTCTCTGTCTTTTGTGAGATCGAGATAGATCTCAGGCGAGATCTCCTGTCAGATTTGTGTGATTTTCTACGGCTGTTAGATGAATAAATAATCATGCATACTTGCAGGAATTTGTGTTTAAAACGACCTAAACTAAATACGTGACAGCTCACAGCTGAAATTCTGACATCGGCCCGTATAAAAAGCAAATAACAGCCGTAGAAAATCACACAAATCTGACAGGAGATCTCGCCTGAGATCTATCTCGATCTCACAAAAGATAAAGAATAGCTCTTCCGGGTAGCTTCCATTAACACCTAGGTATGTGGTCATTATTTTATGTCCCAATATCTGACCTTCTTCGTACCCACACATAGCAGTCTTTTGATCCAGTAATATAAGTCACTAGCTATAAGTCTTAGATGTAAGTCACTAGTTATAATTGTAAATCTTAGTCGCAAGCCAGTAATATAAGTCACTAGCTTAGCCTTGATGACATTGAGCGAGTTTACAAGCTACTATCTGGGAAATTCACTATCTGTTAGTAAACTCGCTCAGTGTCATCGTATTACTTGCTAACTAGCAGATTGTGGACAATCTATGAAAAAAGTTGAAAGGTTTAACTTCAACTTTACTCGCTACTCGCTCAAAATGGCGGCCTACCAACAGCTGATTTTGTAACTGTCAGAATTAGTTCGCGCGGGAGCCACAATTCTCGCTACTGGCTAGCGTGTAGCGCTAGCTGCCAGCTAAAGTTTTTTACAAAATGTCGACCGAATTGGTTAGCGCGAGAGTCGTTATTTTAGCTGCTACTGTCGCTACTGAGCGAATGGACAGTTTTGTGTGTCATCATGACAATCGCTTTTAAACTTTCCGGCAAGTAGCTTGTAAACTTGTTCAATGTAATCGAGGCTTTAGATGCCAATCACTAGTTATAATTGTAAATCTTAGTTGTAAGCCAGTAATATTGATTCTTTTATATATTTATTTGTACAGAGCCGATGAGGTGATTTTTCACAAAGAACGGCACTATATAAATTAGTCAAATAATATTATTATTATTATTACAGAATCTTACCATATTCAATTAGGCCACGTCCGCATAGGCAGGTGGCTTGCTTAGCGCCTAGAGCCTAGCGAGTCACCTAGCGACGTGCCGACAAGAAAATGAGCAAGGCACCTAGCGACCCACCAGGCAAACCACCTACAGTGCGGCCACCGTGTATCCTAGCGAGTAGCCAGGGTGCAAAGTTATTTGTTTTCATTAAATTTTATTCTGTTTGTTCCATTTTCTAGCATGAACAAAAATTAAACTTTCACATGGGCCCACAACACACTTCTAGCGATTTATTTTTTGGTGTGTGTGACAGATATTCATAAGCCTAACAAAAATTTTATTTAATTAAATGAAGACATTATGAGCGAAACTCAATTGAAAATCTGGAAACAGAAAAATCAGAAAAAGATATTGGCACCTCTGGGACTCGAACCCAGGACCTCCCTACTTTCCGGGTTGGGCGCTCTTATCCACTGAGCTAAGGTGTCGATATCAAATTCGGTCACTTTTAACTGTACCATACTTCGACTAAGAACCACCCATATTATCTTCATTTTTCTTAACGCATATTTTTATTGGCTGCCATCTTTATGAATGATTGCAAGATTCAACTCGAACTAAATGCAATCTAGATGGTGTCTGGATAAATTATTATCCATTTTATTTAATGTGCGACATCTATTGACTCTTCTAAACCAATATCTTCTAAACCAATACCAATATCTTTTTCTGATTTTTCTGTTTCCAGATTTTCGATTGAGTTTCGCTCATAATGTCTTCATTTAATTAAATATTACAGTTTGAGGTTTT
Source organism: Glyphotaelius pellucidus (assembly GCA_936435175.1). Lineage (NCBI taxonomy): Eukaryota > Metazoa > Arthropoda > Insecta > Trichoptera > Limnephilidae > Glyphotaelius > Glyphotaelius pellucidus. Next base: position 18,009,263 of record OW386546.1, read on the forward strand.
ACTCATAAAGTTAAAATAATAAATAATAAAAAATTTATTTGTAGTTTTCCCACCATAAAGTGAAAAGGAATATTGCCATGTCTCAAGCTGACTGTGATTAGTTTATTAAGTAATAAGAACAGTACATAATTACATTACAATATATTATTATTTTATTACCTGGCGATCTTGGCGATGAGAACAGCAAGCTGTGTTGCAACTTGGTTGACTGGTTCATTGACAGTGGTGGGGGTCAAGAGACTGACCCTCAACCTGCTTTTCTCATCCTCGGGAATGCCGCTAGGAGAATTTTTCCGCCAGTACCGATCCACACCATTCTTGAAGCACATCACAGCCAGCCATCGCACATTGGTGTCCACAGAGTGGTTTGAAAATATTGTCTGAAAACACAATATATCGTATTATTATTATATGCCTTGCTTCATTCATGTACAGTAGAATCCAGATATAAAGACCCTCAAGGGGCTGGCAATACTTAGTCGTACTAACCGGACGACGCACCAAACGGCCGGATAATTTAAGCTTGTTTTTATTACGATATACATATTAATGTTATTGTAAATATTGTTATGAAATATGTAATAGTATAGATAGATAATTTTCTTTTTAGGTAAATAAAACATTTAAAACAAATTATAACTTTATTGGTACTTAAACATTCCACGTAACAAACGTACTTAATTTACTGTAATCCAAAAAGATACAATGTACCTACATTCTATGCAAGTAAATATGTAGTTGCTAATGTAGAAAGTCTGTCATTTGAGATTTGTTTTTGGTCGATAGTAAGATTTTTGTTCGATAGTAAGAACTTCGCACAGCATTGTGAGTACGCGACATCATAGTTTTACACTGTAACAACGCCTGATCTATTTGTTCTTGAGTTGATGTCCTGACACGTTAACATTTCAAAACATTGGCATTAAACAGGGATTTCTATCTTATTTTTATTTTTTTTTATGGTGGATATTGTAGAATGAGGCACTCTGAACTCCTTCGCGAGGTTTACATTTGATTCACCGGCTTCTAAACAGTGAAATATAGCACTTTTTTCTTCAATTGAAAAACACTTTCGCTTCACGGAACTCATTGTGTCGAGCTTCCTAGTCACAACAGATGATAAACACTGACTGTGATGCGAGCGGGGAGTAGCCAGGTGCGAGCGGTAGCCGGGCGCGGGGAGTAGTCATGGCGCAGGGAGTAGGCGAGGCGCGGGGCGGCGAGGTATTGGTGCGTAGGTATTGTAAACAAAACACTGCGTGTCTTTCTACAATGAAATCGTACCAAACGTATACGTTTTCCTACTAAAAGCTATGAAACCCAACTTGAGATTATGTAAACTAATGTTGGGTTGTTGTCGCTAAAAACGGTAGGCCGTTATATGCGAGGTCGTTATATCTGAATTCTACTGCACTTACATCGTCTCATACAATATAATCTTGTTATTCTGACCCAACTGAAGTATTTATTTCAATTTATCTAATTGTTTGTTCTGATTTTATTCTACAATACAAATGTACACACAAACTTTGAAGATTGTTCACCAAAGCATCAACATATTGAACCGCATTATTTCTAAATATTAGAAAGATAACTTACCAATAAAAGAGAATAAAATCCAGGTTCCGTCTCCCATTCTTGCAGTTTCTTCTCAGCCGGCTTCAGAACTTCAATGTCCTGGTTGCATGCTCTATGCAGAGTATCGAGAACCAATTCATAGGCTGAATTTGGATCCATGATTTAGTTATATTTTAACCTGAAAAACAACGAAAAAATATTACTTCATCTTTGTCTACACCTTATGTCATACTTTAAAATTCAAAACGACAATTTCATTTGTTTCGGCATTGGTACTATTTTAAAATAATACATCGATAATCTTTATAATATAAACACAATGATTTCAAATATGCCGGAATACGTATTAACAAAATACGTATCATCCGAAAGGTGAAATGTCAAACGTCTAAAATCACAATAAAGACTTAATATTTTTCCTACGGTAATCAAAACATGTAAAGATATTACAGCACAGTTACATTATCATAAAGTTTAACTTGAAAATGGGTGATACCGTCTACGTAATAGCTTTATTCAATTTAAACATAATACATAAACACATGGGAAAATTTGTAGAAATGGCCTCTAAAGAAAACTCAGGCACACCTAAAGTATCAATATTCTCGATGTCGGTTCATATGCAGAATATAGATTAAACATTTCAATACGTACCGATAAAATTTTGGCAGGAAAATAAGTAAATTGAACATCTTTAAAACATTTTGCCCCCTGGCAGTAAAGTTGGCAGCTTATTTTGCTTGAAGATTGAACACCAAAACTAACTTCATCGAAAAATAAAATAGCTCGATCCCTCGATCAGCCGACTTTTGAAGTTAAGTAAAAAAAAGCACTATTTCACACGTATGCACAGCCTGAACGCTTGAAAATCAATATAACATTTTAGCAACGTGCCATTTGTCATAAATTTATTGGACATGTTTTTCAACCGAAAGCTGGTTCGTAAGGATCATTATCGCGAGTTCAAACAAGACAGTTTTTGGATTGCCATGCGAAATATGAATCAAAATTTTAAAAATTGGGTACCTACCTTAGTGATGAAAATGTAAGGCTGGAACTTACAAATGTAAAGCCAGCCTATAATATTTGTTAGGCTGGCTTTACATTCGTAAGTTTTTTCCCGTAATTCGCTCGTGTAAGCGAATTACGGCCAAATTAGCAATGTAAACGACACCAAAAGTCACTTAACGTAATTTAAAGCATGTTACAGAACTTCTTCTTCCGGAAGTTTTTTGACAGATCTAATCGCGGCCGCGCGAAATTACAGCCTTCTCACAGCTTATGAAATCAGTTTGATAAGCTGAGGGACTTTCTGTAAGAAATAGTACCAAAATGCGCCCTTGCGAAATGTCAAAAATCAAAAGACATTTGTTGTTATTGGACTTTTTTCTTATAAAACTAGTATTTATTTCCACTTAGTTGAGTTTTCTGAAAATGAGCATCCTTCTATTCAATTATCAAAATCAAAATCATCAAAATCAAAATCATTTATTGTACAAAATTTTCATTTAGTACAAAAGGTATAACTTATAGGTACCTACATCCTATTTCTTCCAGTTAACCTAACATGTTATACAGAAATGAACACAAATGAAATATAAATATAAAAGTGGTGTAATACAAATTGAGTTTGTTTTAATTTATTATATAAACATAAATATAAAAACAGTTGTACCTATGTGAGGTATTCACTTAATGTGTAATGAGACCTGTTCAGAAGGAATGTTTTTAGTGATGACTTAAATCTGAGTGTATCTGGTATTTATTTAATATCATGTGGAAGGTTGTTATATACTTTAATGGCCATGTAAAAGGGTCCTTTTTGGAAAATTGTTTTGTTTGCTTTTGGTATTAATAAATTTTCTGTAAACCTTGTAGCGTATTTATGTGTAGAGTTTTTTTGTGGAAACTTTTCTGGAGATGATCGCACTAACATGCATCGGTCCAAACCTTTATAATCTCAATATTTCTGTTTTTAAAATTACGTATTTGAATACGAAGTCGGTTGCAGTCGGCAGCTGTCAGGTAGCTGTCATTCGAATAAAATGAAATAAATCCATTAATTTTCGTCTTTGACGGCACTAAAGTGCGTGGAGAATTGTTTAATTAAAGCCGAAATCCATTTCAGCACTTTATTTGGTCCTTTTCGTCTTTATTAACAAAATCGCGTAAATTTGACAGTAGCAGGTCGTTGTTGAAAGGAAGCCATCTTACCGCAAATACATTTACAGATGTAAAAGGTCGCATGAGCAGTTACACAGGTCGAACTTCCGAAAAACTTCAGTGATCATTAATTACCACAAGTCAGATTCATATGTAAACGCTCCTGGGAGTAACCTGTCAAAATCTTACGTAATCCGTAATTTTTAATTACGAGTGTAAAAGGCCACTTTACATGATGGAGGTTTTCAGTCCGATTCCCGTTTAGAGACCAAAGATCAAATTTTTCGTTTTACACGGTCTCTGTTTTTCATCCATATTTCAGTTGGCAATGCTGGCACGCAACACATGATCAAGCTGTCAGTCAGCGCTGTCACTTGTCACGATTTTATATCGCGAGCCGTTGGGAGGGATTGGTTATTTATGTCGTGAGCTGTTGGTTGTTGTTTGATTGAATTTGAACCCTCATAATGATGAATTCGTGGTGAAATGGGGCAATAGAACTTGAGACGCGTCGGTTAACCATAACTTCAATAATCGTACAGTGCTGAAATAACATCGGACGCTCAACAAGCAGCCCAAGTGAAGAAAAAATGCAATATTTGCGTCTGTTTACACAACAGAACATTGAAAGAAAATATTCAAGAGCTTCCATGTCAAACAAAAGTGTAAATATTATTATTCAAAGTGTAAATATTCAACATTTTAATTCCGAGTGCTGTATTTATTAACTATAATGGAAGTTTAGAAGACAAACCAATAAACATCTATTCTGACGTTTCTGTGTATAAATAATTATGTTAGAAATACATTCTATGTACTTACATAATTTTAAACTGTTTTATAAATCTCTTTTATTTTTATTTTAGGGGGCACCTGCTACAAACCTTCAACAAAGAGATGGAAATTCAAGCAATTTCGCAGTGCCTGATTTACACTTGCAGTGAGATTATCCGGCAAAATACTGGTCATTTAAATTATTATAATAGGTACATTTAATGAAATTGATTATTATTTTCAAAAATTTATTACATGCATTCAAAAAGTAATGTCACAACCTACTCTAATTGAGTAATCTGAAAGTATGTTGCCCGTCGTGTGCTGATGATGCCGTGCTGATTTCCAATGGTATGGAAGATCTACAGTCTCTCATGTCTAGGATGAACAAATGTGTATGAAGAATGAGTTAAGATGAATGTAAGTAAGTCTAAAGTCACGAAAGAGAGAGTAGGAAAACGGTGCTCAATATAGTAGGTGGATGAGTTTGTATAACTCCATTAATGGAGGACTGAACACCATTGGCGCTAACAATAAACTGTTCAAAGAAGCGAAGCTAGCAGTTCACAATGGAGTGCAGGTACCTGCCCTGATGTATGGCAGAGAGGCATGGATCTGGCAGAGGAAGGATGTAAGTAGACTGAAAGCTGTAGAAAATGTGAGAAAAGTGGAGATCCGCAAAGAACGCAAGGCTGATGTAAGCGTAATGTAATGAGTAACATTAAGAAAGTATGTAAAGCGAATGAATGAGGAAAGGAGTTTAAGAAGAACATATGGCGCAAATGTGAATGGTAGAAGAGGTCGGGGATGCCTTAGGAAGACATGGCTCTACCATGAGGCAAGTAGTAGTGTGTGTCAAGACCGAGTTGTTTGGCGGTGTGTCCTCTCTGCCTACCCCTGCAGAGAAACGGTGATGGTTAGTTACTCTGCAACGCTCTTAGTCATGCCAACGCTTTTAATCTTTTTTCAGGATTCGATGGAACGTAGGCCGACAAGCCATCAGCAATGAACCATCAAAATCCTAAACCAACTGCGGCCAGACAGCCACCCAACAGCATATGTACGTATTCTGCTCATCTTAATTGAATTCTTGTTGTGCATTTGAACAGCATTAACATAATAATATTATATTTAAATGTTGGGAGGCGGGTATGGGTACCGCCGCCCCGGGAACCATTTATTGGATTACCATCACCTCTGCCATAGGTCATCCCAAGTGGTTCGCCACGTTTGGTGACTTAGCAGGGGAGTTCGGGTTCATGGGGTGAGGTTTGTTCGGATCTTGGCGGCAGATGCATCTGCCCACCAAATGGATGGCAGGCCGGATCGGGAGAGACGGTTGAGGAAGACCTGTAGACCTCTCCAGCTAGACTCTCGGAGCATTGCCTTGCCATTGATTCATACGTTCATCACACTGACACCCCTCATATCTTTTTCCTTCCCACTACTTCCTCGCCTTCGTTTCTCTAAAATGACTTTTCACACAGCATCCCCACAGATGACACAAGCCCTGAGGGGAATTATTTTCCTCCTTGACAGGGCCTCCTGTGCAGAGCTAATGAAAAAAAAAATATATATATATACATAAGCTCCATCCACAAGCAAATGCTTTTAATGGAAGACCAGTACTACTTTATATTTACCATTTTTGAGATAAACAAAAAAAAAAAAAAATAAATAAATATATATTAAAACAATTTAAAACTTTTTTCCACTTAATTTATTTCTGACTGTAAACGGTTTTAGTCTTTTAAGGCCACCTTCAACTATGGTTTATACACATAACATTATACTATCACAATCCGGGGTTGATGAAATTTTTGTAATTTATTAACAATTTGTAATCTTTTTTTAGGAATCAGGCGGAACGTAGATTATCAGAAGCCATATATATCCTAGACCAGCTGTGGCTAAAACCAGCAGCGTAAAGATTCTGGTAATTTTAATTGAATTCTTATTATGCATTTACACAGTATTATCACAATCTGAGGTATGCCTGATGCAACACTTGTTGGAAATAGTAAAAATATTATTCTTTTTTTTAGGTTTCGGCGAACTTTGATTATCAGATCACGTAGAACAACATAATCGTAGACCATCTATAGCTGATCAGGTGCTAAGCACCCCATCATTTCCACGTCAGTAGGTTCTCTTACTACAGAATGTAACAAACACAACTTTTGCAACATTTGTTGAGAGTATCTTGAATGAAATTGAAAAATATTGATACTTGGCATTGGAAACAAGAAGCAAAGTGTTCCAAGTTTTCACTGAGGGAGGCCCTTTGAAATTTTTAGAAAAACAATAACAATTTTATTTATTTTTGTACATTTATGTATCTTTATAAATTGCTAATTAATATAGTCTGAGTCATTATGAACTTTTTCTTTTCTTTTTTTACAATACAAATAACATTCACAATACTGCAATTCATGACAATATCCTGTATCAATGCAACAACTTTACTGAAGGACGCATAGTAACAAAACTGTATTTGGATTTCAATCAGATTCCACAGAGCCATTTATCATCCCCAAAGGAACTTTAAAACATACTTTATCTAATCTAAAACTTATTAATTTATTAACACCCTATTGCGCTTTTACAAGGAATTCTACATTTATGTAGTTACAGTAAGTAAGTATAATAACAGTATATCAAGTATGAAAAGATACACATAGCAGTGATGCACATTGCGTAACAGCAAAGCACATAAGTACCTGTAATAAAACTCAATGCCTCATGCCTATAATGTTTCATTGAAGAAGAAGATAACACTTATAATCTAAATGAAAATATGAAAGAGAACAAGTAGACGAGAGGTCTGGGTTCGAGTCCCAGTTGCGACCATTGTCTTTTTCTGTGTCTTGTTCTCTTTCATATTTTCATTTAGATTATAAGTGTTATTTTCTTCTTCAATGATAAATTACGTTGATGGGAATAACCTTCAAAAGTTATAAAAAGAGAGTTTTTCTTATAAAAAATTGCCTGTAATGTTATTCATGTGTGGTAAAAACCAATTAAAAACAAAAATAAGGATATATTAAATATTGACTCGTAACATACATAAGTAATGTAACATAATATGAGTCAAGATTTAAAAACTGGAGAAAACTAATGAAGTTACCTAATAATTGGCACTTTCGATTGGAATTACTTGCTTTTCAGAGATTAGCAAATTAAATTACCCAACGAAAATGTCTGTAATATAAAATAAATGTATAAAAAAAGGTTACAATTTTTTTTCTAATGTGCTAAATTTCAAAAATAAGTAAGTCAAATTTAAATTTTACTTGCAAGATTTTAACTAAACTATTGGTCGTCCAATGGTCGAAATTCGGCCATAATTGTAATGTTTTTTTTATTGATTTAATGTATTTTTTATGCATAATTTTAAAAAAATATTAGCATTCTGCACTCCTCTATATAAACAAAAGTGTGCGAAATTTCATACTCCTCCGTCCGCGCAATTTTTGTAAAAATGGGTACAAAGTTTTTGCTTCACATATTGATATACTGATAAACATGAACACTTAATACATACAAATGTGAACTGAATAAAAAGCCTATAAAATTACATCAACTTCTTAAAGTATGGGGGAGCCTCATTCAGCTTTGCTGCCCCGGGCCTCTGACGGGCTTAGTCCGCCACTGATGCTTACCATCTAGAGATCTAGAGCAACCAGACAATTTAGGAAATTCCATTTTCTTGAAATTGTTTGGCAATCTCCAACCACTCCTCTTCAGTCGAAGGTATCTGAAATGATAAATAATATTTATAACATTAATTATACACATAATATAGACACCCGCAGGGGCGTGCACTCCATATAGGCACATAAGCACTGCCTACCCTACCGTATTTGTAAAACATAAGCATGTAAATAATATTATAATTTATTAAATTATTGCTAAAAATAAATACACACTTTCAAGAAGCTGAGCAACTGAAACAACGCGAGCGCCACCAAACGGCATACTACAAACATGACATAAACTGTAACTGGAAACTTCACGCGCGCCATCCGACTGCCTCACTAAAATGCAGCCTAAGCAGGAATTATTTCTGCGTAGAGCTAACTTCATACAAGATATGAATATCAATGTTTACGAAACGCACAGAGCATACAGTTGGAATGTCGTTTTCAATTTGCTATGAGTTTTTTTTGTTAGTATTAGGCAGTGCTTTCTGGAACAAAATTACCACATGGCAATCAGTGTCGACAGTGATATCTGTTATCTATTTCTATCAAATAGTTGTCTTTCATAAATGCAAATTGTCTCTTCAAAAACGTTTGTCGTACTTTAATTGTGAATTATCTGATAAAATAAAGACATTTTAATCTGTGAAACTTGTCGTAGTGAAGGAAATAATGTGTGTTTAAGTAACCTAAAAAACAATGGTTGTTCCGTTATCTTTTATCGTAATATCTTTAATCATAATTTATTCGTGTTATAATTAATATGAATATATATTATAATAATATTCATACTTTTATCATAGGTTTTTCTACTGCCTACCCTGATCAAAAACTCTGTGCACGCCACTGTACACCCGATATAGTTTTAAATGACAAAATTAAAAAAAATAACATATTATTGATGTCGCTATTCCAAATTCCTGTAATATTAAAAAATCTGTTTCTGAAAAAATTGGAAAATATACTGATTTAGGAAATGAGATTAAAAGAATTTGGCATTCTCAGACTATAAAAATATTACCATTTGTTATTTCGGCTACTGGCATTATACCTAGTTATCTCATTCAAAATGTAGGCTTATTAGATTTGTCAAAGAATCTATATATAAAAATGCAAAAATCAGTCATATGAAATACATGTAGGGTTACAAAAGATTTTTAAAATATTTATATTGAGGGATCAGTAGGATTATCAGTCCAGTTGGGAGTTCTATCGAGCCGAACCCTCTGGTATGAAAATATCTGGAGTCGGTGAATTATTTTCCCATTTGGTTTCTGGTAGGTTGACATGTTGTTCTTGTATTGTTTTGTATTTATTATACTTATATAGTGCAATTGCATAGCGTGGATTGACTAGATGATCATTTGTGAAAAAGTGTGTGGGAAGGGTTAAGTTTTTCCTGTGGGGAAGATTTAACCCGGACATAAAGTCAAAAGAAAAATAAGTAAAATAATAGAATGCGTATTAACCATAATAAAGACAAATTTTACCTACAATCTTCCTTCAAAACAGCGTATACACTTCCGGAACAATTTTGCTTATGGTGGATTCATGTATTCTGGTGGCGTACATCAGGCTTCTATATGTTTCTCCTGTTGCCAAACATTGTAATGTTACAGCTAATCTGAAAATAATAAGAATGGGCACCTGCCATAAATGGGCCAAGGAAATATACCTACATACTTTTCAAACAATAGTTTGAGAATATTGAGAGACACAATTATGACAACGACAATAAATAATATACATTTGTGGGTACCTGTGCCTTGGCAATTGCACGTCTCATCATGGTATCTTGACGATTTATTAAAGGGGAAACCATCGCCAACAGGTTTTGCAACTGCGCCTCTGGCATTCTCAAATAATTTTTGAATAACTCCGTATCTTGAAAGCGAAGTTCGTTGTCCAACACGTCCAGGGTGCCGTGCTGCTCATGACGGCAGCTCACCATCCACCATCTCCGTTTGTCCACCATCTCCGATCTACTCTGCGACTCATCCCGTTTCTATTCATTATAACTTATAAAAGCGTTAATACGAAGCGTTAATAGCTACAATACGAACAAACGACAACAGAAGACGTCAGATGTCAAAAATACCGCCAACCATCCGCCAACTTTAAAACCAAATTTTTTCGAAAGTCGGCACCATAAATACACCAAACCATCCATGTCGGCACTACCAACCATTGGTTTGTCTATAGCCACCGTCGTTGGTAGTTGGTAGCGCCGTTTTTGGATTGTACCATGAAAAAACAACAAGTTGTACCAACCAACAACGTGGTTGGTGCTACTTGTTTTCAGTTTTCATAGTTGCCATAGAGAAAAAATAATAATATTTTGGGACCGTCAATAAAATGGCAACACCTTTTAAAAATGTCAACTGTCAACCGCTGACACCAAAATATGAAAATATTGTGAAAGCAAATGACTGGTTTATTTATGGAAAGCAACAAACAACACCATCATTTATTTATTTTTTGTTATAAAAATACAATAACAGTACAAGGAAGCTTTTGACTGTCCAACTAGGAAGGACGACAGTCAAATTGATAGGTTTCGTATATATCAGGTACGTGATGATTAATATATGTAGTGTTAAGTAAGATTGACAAATTCCATTTACCTAATTATAATATATGATACAGTTTTAGAATTAGTTAAGCATCGAATATACAACGTATAGTGTTTTCGAATTTCGAATAAAATAAAAACAGTAAAGGCAAAGAAAATAAACATTTCAACATTCCATTTACCTAATTATAATATATGATACAGTTTTAAAACAGTTAAGCATCGAATATACAACGTAAAGTGTTTTCGAATTTCGAATAAAAATAAAAACCGTAAATGCAAAGAAAATAAACATTTGGGTAACAAAAGAAATATAGTAAATAAAAAGTGTGTTTACAATAAAAACAGTAAAGGAAAAGAAAATGAAAGCAGTAAGGGAAAGGAAATAACATTTGGGAAACAAAACAAATATAAGGCGCTCGTAAGACATAATTATCTACTGAACCAGTAACAATTTTGTTATTTTTATTTCAATGATATCGTTGGAAACAGTTCCCTCTATGTAATGGTGTGTGGTTTGGTATATTTATGATGTAATGGTGCATCGCAGAATTTACACATTTTGTGTTTTGCTACGTACTTTTGTGTGCCATGCACATTGCACACATGACTCTGTATATTCTAGTTTTTACCAGTGCGTTCAATCGTTTCAATGTATGCTTTCTAATATCCATAGAAAGTCTTCCTGGATAATCTGATTTTTATTATTCTAAGCATACCTGATGTTGATGGTATTCCATTTATTATGAAAACAATATACATGTATTTTATTATTTTTTTTAAAGTATCTATATTTTATTCAGCTTTAAATTTTTACTTCTTATATGTAGTATATATCTATAGTATTATTCTAGTACCTGCGTACTAAAAATTTACTTGCAACGTTGAGACATAATCCTCAAAAAATTACAAGACTTTTAGCTTCCTTTACATTTACAGGGAGTTCATTGAATACTGTAAAACCCTTATAATGAATTTTGTTTTGTGTTCCCGCTAAATTTGTTTTAGGAAGTCTAAAATTGTTGCAGTTTCTCGTAGGATAGCGATGAACTGAACTATTAATATTTTTAAACATATAATCTGTTAATATTTTATTTTTTAAGTTATAAATAAATAACAGGATATTGTAGACACACACTTAAAATAATGATTTGGCGTTGCACGGTTTTTATCTTTTTTATATTTACTTTTTGCATTTATTATTTTGGGGCACTCATGTTAAATATGGAAGTTTTCCATGATTGTGGAAAATTCCCTTTAACAGAGGTAATAGTGGGCAGTGCTATAGAAATCATAGTATTCTGTCACAATACTCAAGAGCAATCAATGGACTTATCGTCATCCTGCAACAGTAGTAAGTATATATATGTTTTTGTAATATCTATAGAGTAATCGCTTTATGTTGCAGGTATACGTGCCATCCATTTGTTACCTTGAAAAGTTTGCATTCCTGAGGGACCACATTAAATTTAAGGCGACGACCTCCAACATAGAGATGGAAATTGAGTCAAATTTGCAGTGCCTGATTTACAATGGCAGTGAGATTATCTGGGAATTTAAATTATTATTATATATTTAATGAACATGAATGAAGTACATGCATTTAAACAGTATTATCATGATCTACTCTAGGCTGAGTTGGTTAAACAGTATTGTCAAGATCTACTCTAATTGAGTAATCTGAAAGTATGTTGCCCGTCGTATGCTGATGATGCCGTGCTGATTTTTAATGGTATGGAAGATCTACAGTGTCTCGTGTCTAGGATGAACAAATATGTATGAAAAATGAGTTAACGATGAATGTAAGTAAGTTTAAAGTTGAAAGAGAGAGAATGAAAACAGTGCTCAATGTAGTAGGTGGATGAGTTTGTATATCTTGGAAGTATGTTTACGAGAGGTGGGTAAATGCAGATAACTCCATTAATGGAGGACTGAACATCGTTGGTGCTAACAATAAATCGTTCAAAGTCAAAGAAGCGAAGCTAGCAGTTCACAATGGAGTGCTGGTACCTGCCCTGATGTATGGCAGAGAGACATGGAACTGGCAGAGGAAGGATGTAAGTAGACTGAAAGCTGTGGAAATGAGATCGCTGGGAATGTAAGAAAAGTGGAGATCCGCAAAGAATGCAAGACTGATGTAAGCGTAATGTAATGAGTAACATTAAGAAAGTATGTAAAGCGAATGAATGAGGAAAGGAGTTTAAGAAGAATATATGGCGCAAATGTGAATGGTAGAAGTGGTCGGGGATGCCCGAGAAAGACATGGCTCTACCATGAGGCAAGCAGTGTGTATCAAGACCGAGTTGTTTGGCGGTCCGTCCTCTCTGCCTACCCCTGGAGAGAAACGGTGATGGTTAGTTACTCTGCAACTCTCTTAGTCATGTCAACGCTTTTAATCTTTTTTCAGGATTCGATGGAACATAAGCCAACAGCAATGGACCATCACAATCCTAAACCAACTGCGGCAAGAAAGCGACACAGCCACACAACAATATATGTACGTATTCTGCTCATTTTAATTGAATTTTTGTTGTGCATTTGAACAGCATTATCACAATAATATTATATTTAAATGTTGTGATGCGGGTATGGGTACCGCCGCCCCGGGAACCATTTATTGGATTACCATCACCTCTGCCATAGGTCATTCCAAGTGGATCGCTATGTTTGGTGACTTAGCAAGGGTGCTCGGATTCATGGGGTGAGGTTTGTTCGGATCTTGGCGGCAGATGCGTCTGCCAACCAACTGCATGGCTGGCCCGATCAGGAGAGACTGGTTGAGGAAGTCCTGTAGGCCTCTCCAGCTAGACTCTGGGAGCATTGCCTTGCCTGCAGTGGGAGGGATTTATTCATACGTTCGTCACACTGACACTCTTCATACCTTTTTCCTTCCCACTACTTCCTCGCCTTCGTTTTCCTAAAAAGACTCTCCACACAGCATCCCCACAGATGACGCAGGCCCTGAGGGAAATAATTTTTTTCCTTAACAGGGACTCCTGTGCACAACTAATGTAAAAAAAAAATATATATTTAATAAAACATCTTAAAACTTTTTTCCACTTAATTTATTTCTCACTGTAAACCTTTTCAGCCTTTTATACATATATAGTATTATCACTATCCGGGGTTGATGAAATTTTTGTAATTTATTAACAATTTGTAATCTTTTTTAGGAATCAGGCGTTAAATAGATTAACAGATGCCATATACCATAATATATAACATAATCCTAGACCAGCTCTGGCTAAAAATAGCAGCATAAAGATTCTGGTAATTTTAATTGAATTCTTATTATGCATTTATACAGTATTATCACAATCTGAGATATGCCTGATGCAACACTTGTTGGAAATGGTAAAAATAATCATCTTTTTTTAGGTTTCGGCGAACATTGATTATCAGATCGTATAGAACATAATCCCAGACCATCTATAGCTGATGGGGTGCTAAGCACCCCATCATTTCCACGTCAGTAGGTTCTCTTACTATAGAATGTAACAAACACAACTATTGCAACATTTGTTGAGAGTATCTTGAATGAAATTGATGAAAAAGATTGATACTTGGCATTGGAAACAAGAAGCAAAGTGTTCCAAGTTTTCGCTGAGGGAGGCCCTTTGATATTTTTAGAAAAACAATAACAATTTTATTTATTTTTGTACATTTATGTATCTTTATAAATTGCTAATTAATATAGCCTGGGTCATTATGAACTTTTTCTTTAATTTTTTTACAATACAAATAACATTCACAATACTGCAATTCATGACAATATCCTGTATCAATGCAACAACTTTACTGAAGGACGCATAGTAACAATACTGTATTTGGAGTTCAATCCACAAAGTTTCCATAGCGATATTTATCATCCTCAAAGGAACTTTAAAGCATACTTTATCTAACCTAAAACTTTTAATTTATTAACACCTTATTGCGCTTTTACAAGGAAGTCTACATTTATGGAGTTACAGTATGTGAGTATAAAAACAGTATATCAAGTATGAGAAAATTTATATAGCAGTGACATACATAGCGTAACAGCAAAACATATAAGTACCTGTAATAAAACTCATACAAATAAGAAAAATACTAAAGCTGTGATGGATATTGATTTTATATAATAAGATCTGAACTAGTTAATACAAAGTAAGATAAAAGCAAGTTTACAGGCCTACAACGTTATACATATATGGTAAAAACCAAATAAAAACAAAAATAAGGATATATCGATTTTTAACATACATCGTAATGTAATATAATATGAGGCAAGATTTAAAAACAGTAGAAAAGTAATGAATTTATCTAATAATTGACACATTCGATTGGAATTATTTGCTTTTCGGAGATTAGCAAATTAAATTACCCAATGAAAATGTCTGTGTATTATAAAATAAATGTATAAAAAAAGGTTATAATTTTTTTTTTTTATTAGGTGCTAAATTTTAAAAATATATAGTTCAATAGGTACCCACTGGGTGGTAAACTCGTTCATTTCAGAAAAGTATTTATTAAAACTTTGTTTCACCACTAATAAGAAATCTCTTGGAATTAGGGCTTTTACAATTATACATAAAACAATACAATATATTCATGAAAATAACGAGAAAGAAAGAGAATTTAAAAAATTTTATCAGCCTTTTTATCGAAGCTCTTTTGCACACACAGAGTTAAACAATTACTCTATATAAATCAGCTCTATTCAATGACAAAAAACGTAAAGAAGCCAGCTTTTATTGTTGAACTAAAACCATAATATGCCCAACTCATTAATTTCCAGTACATAAATATTACTAATGGAATAATGAAAAATTATTGGATTGATTATTCGGAAAAAACCTCATAATTTGACTTGGTTTACGGTGGGTTGTATGTAGTTATTATCTTGACACCGCGTAAAAAGTATGAACAAGTTATTTGACAATATACGGCAAGCATTAACATTTCTTATTGTGTTGAATAATTTTAGAACATTTGTAAACATTAGGACATGAACATTATTGAAAATATACAAAACATTATGAACATATGAAAAAAATTCATTGCTATGAGTATGCCACTCATAGCAATGAATTTTTTTTATTTTTTTGATACATCGGAATAGGTACATACATAATAATATAAAATAGTAGCAAAAAAAGATCCCACAAAAGCGAAGCCTGTGCTTGGGTATTATATTATGTTTATATTAGACAGTGGCAGTTAAAATAGAATTTTAAAATATCTGTACATAGTAAATATAATGATCAAGATGATTTAAAAGAATTACAGGATTCTACATTTTACAGGAGTTACTGAGAATTTTCTTAAAATTAGTATACACCCATATAAGTACATACACTTGTTCATATTTACATGTATATATATTACCTCGTTTTAAATATAAATATACAGGAAGACGTGTAATATTTTAGGAAGTTATAAACAGATAGTACAAATTATAGAAAAAATTTACTCACTTCCAAATTATTTTTTACCCAGCTTTTAACATTTTTCTTATATACATTCAGATTTTGACTCGTGTTGATGGAATTGAACAATTTTGGGGCAATACAGGTGATTTATAAGGTGATATGCCATCAATGTTAACAGCAATCAAGCATTTGTCTTCAGGGCCAAAATATGTGATAGCTCTTATTAGTTATTATATTAATAAGTGAAGCAAAAACTTTGTACCCCCATTTTACAAAAATTGCGCAGATAGAGGAGTATGAAATTTCGCACCATTATAATTTATATAGAGAAGGAGTGCAGAATGCTAATAATTTTTTTAAATTATGCATAAAAAATACATTAAATTTCAATTAATTATGGTTGAATTTAGACCGCTGGGCGACCACTAGTTATATCAATTAGGCCAACACAGCATTGTTTTAATGGGATTTAGTAGAGGCTAATTATAAATTTTTGTATTTAGACATTGGCACCAATTTTCGTTATTTGTTTTTGGGGTGTTATGCCGTGTTGCGTTACCTCCTTCTTTAGCCAATGTTTCGGACAGCGTTAAGTAAGGAGGTAGGGCAACACGGCATAACACCCCAAAAACATATAACGAAAATACCTTTGGCCGTTAAAATCTAAAAAACTTATTATTGGCACCAATGGTCACAATGTCGCAATAGTGGGGTATACCATCAATGTTCACTGAATCATGCTATAACAAATGGTGCATTAAACATTCCACAGACAGGTGTGTTCACCTGGAAGTGAATCCTGCCCTGTGCCGTTTGTAATAGCTGCAGATGAGACATTTTTCCTTGTCTAATAATATTATGAAACCATACGTGCAAAATAATGATCCCTGAAAAGTGCATTTTCTTTTGTCGTCTAAGCAGAGTACAATGCATGGTTGAAAATGCCTTTAGAATTTTGGCAAACAAACTCAGTATGGATAAAGTTTAATCCATTTCGTTTGTGCTTCACAGAAGATAAAATAGCAGGAAATTGATGGAGCGAGATCACCAACCTTAGTTGTTATTCAACGTCATATTGCCAGGGAACAGCTCCGGCATCGCTCATAAAGTAATCTCTGAAAAGATCCCTGAAGTGTGAAGCACTTGCTGGAGGTCTGTTTCCTGCCTGGCTTCAACAATTGATCCTAAGGTTGGTGCTCTCGCTCTGTCGATTTCCACGCATTCTGCTATTTGTTATAGCACGATTCAACGAGCTTTGACGGTATACCCCTCCATCGTTATTGCGACCATTGGCGCCAACATCTAGATATAAAAATTTGTAATTGGCATCTACTAATGCCATTAAAACAACACTGTGTTGGCCTTTATAATTGAAATAATAAGATCCATCGCATCTTTTGGCCCTAAAGACAATATGCTTACCATCTAGTGCACCCAAACAATTTGGAAAATTCCATTTTTTGTTAAATTGTTCCGCAATCTCCAACCATTCATCTTCAGTCGAAGGTATCTGAAATGTTAAATAATATTCATAACATTAATTTTACACATAATATTATAGAATGAATATTAACTATAATAATGACAAATTTTACCTTTAAGTAATCTTCCTTTAAAACGGCATACAACGCAGCACACACTTCGGGAACAATTTTACTAATAGTAGATTCATGAATCCTGGTGGCGTACATAAGGCTCCTATACGTTTCTCCTGTTGCCAAGTAACGTAATGTTAGAGCTAATCTGAAAATAATAAGAATGGGTAAGTACCTTTCATAAATGGGCCAAGGAAATAAATATATACAGTACAATATCACTAAGCCAGCACTTCAATAGACCAATATGTCCAATAATCCGGCACCCTCCGCCCGCGCCTCCCGCAATACCTGCATAACACGGGCAGAAAAAAACGGCATATCAAATAAAGATATTATAATTCTTCGAAAAATGCGAGAAAAGGTTTTGCAAGGACTACAAGTTGCACAAAAGCAGACCTCAATCAAGGAGTATTTTAAAACTATGTAATTTCGAGAATGTTACAGTTAATAAAACCTGTCAAACAAGGACACAAATATGTACATACATTATATTCTCTTTATGAAATGCTTTGTTTTTTTTATTATCATTTTTTTCTCTATATAATCCAGTAATCCAAACATTCCAATAATCCGGCACCCTCTGGTTTTTAATAGTGCCGGATTAGTGAGATTGTACTGTATTTATACTTTTCAAGCAATAGATGCTTCTCTGGTTTGAGAATGTTGAGAGGCACAATTATGACAATGACAATAAATAATATACAGATTTTATAGGTACCTGTGCCTTGGCGAAATTGCCTTTCTCATCACGGTATCTTGGCGATTGATTCGAGGAGAAACCATCGCCAATAGTTTCTGAAATTGCGCCTCTGGCATTCTCACATAATTTCTGAAATACACCGGATCTGTATTACGAAGTTCATTGTTTCCAGGATATTTAGCGCGCCGTGTTCGTGATAACGGAGAAGCCACGATTCTCTCCACAACTTCCTATCTATTCTGCGAGTCATTCGCCTTTCTTAAATCACCGCAGCGCAAACTGCCGCCGATGCCAAAGCAATAGCTTTCAAAATCCCGTGTCTATCCGTCCATTATCCGCCTTATAGAAATGTAGACGAACATGACAGATGTCAAAAATGCCGCTATTACCAACCGTATCGTAACCACTACCAACCGAAAATAGAGCACAAGCCGTTTTTCAACCCGATTCCACAATCGGACTGAAAACCTTCATCGTGTAAAGTGGCCATTAGATAAACATTTTAAATGGATATCATTCGATACTTTTGATGTATCGATAGAAATATATCGATCATTCTCGTCACTAGTAGCAAGTGTCAAATCCAAGCTAATTTGTGATCTGACATTTTCCATGCGTGTAACAAAATATAACCTAATTTATTTGAAAATAAGAAGTTCTTTGATCAATAATTATCCATAAAACTTTATAAATGTCTAATTCAACTCAAGTCGTTAATTTACAGAATTACATTTCTGTTCCTTGGTACTCGGCAGAGGAGTGGCAACATGTTTTCAAATTAATTTTTGGACCGAACAGCAATGAAACATGCAAAAAGGATGCCCTGAAAATACTGCTGATTTGGAAGTCTCGCTGTTCCAAGCTACCATCTGGCATAGAGTCAACACTTGGCTTGTTGGAAGTTGATCTGCAAATCCCGATAGTTGAATCAGACTCCAGTATACCAGATCGTTTGCTAAGATTAATGTATTCATCAGTGATAATGCGATTCATCAATCATACTCTTGACGATGTATCGAAAAACAGAGGCCTGACCCTACTCCAGGCCGGTCCCGAGGTGAATATCCCCCAATGGGTAGTCAATTTGAGACATGAAACTGCCCACGGCCATGAACTTCCGTCTTTAAGTTTATTGAAAAATGCTGCTAGCTTTGCCATGAATTGGTTGTTCACATCTTATTGGATGCCTCATAACGAGCTAATATCCAACTTTGTGGTATCGAAGAATCTAAGCAATGATTTCGAATATGAACTGGCAGATCACATCAGTAATCATAATTTGCTGGCAGTGTTTTGCTATCATAAATTCAGAATAAAAAAACTTTTCGAAATTCCGGATGAAGACATGAGAAACAGCATATTGTCATTTATAAATCACCGTGTCACTAAAACAAAACATAAGATCTTTATGGATGTTACTATAAAAGATGCTTTAGCCAGCACCATTAAAATTATGGACAAATTTTTACAAAAGACTAAAAGAAATAAAAGTGACGATTGTTTTGCTAAATTAATGTTGGATGAACAGTCACTCTTTATGGCGACGGACATCGATGGCTCTGACAACAATGAAGAGCAAAGGCTGCCGAATGATTATGTTACAATTTGGAAGCCAGTTTTGACATTCTTACACGCAAGAGACATGTTGGCGGCACTTGTGAAGAACCTTCTCTCATTGGTGCAATCTGAAGCAGAATCGCCAGAGAGGCGATTGAGGGCGGCGCAATGGATTAAAGAAATAGCGATTGGATTGTATAAGTCTGCACTTTTTAAGACAATATCATTCGGGTAAGGAAATGTTACCAATAATTTTGTAGGATCAATTAACACAAGAGTAATTTTTACTGCTTTATACTTTCCGGAACAAAATTTATCATTATATTCTAAAAACTTTATTATTAAATTTTTTGTATCTTGGGTAATCTATGTAACAATTTCTAGACATTTTGTTTTGAAGAGTTTTAATTATCAATGTATAATTGAAAATTTAAAATTAAAGTAACAAATGTACATTGATAATTAAAACTCTTCAAAACAAAATTTAATGGCTCAATTTTCAAATCTGATTACATTGTCATAAATTAAAATGCTGAACGTGATTGTTATTGTTTATTTTCAGATTTAACCGCCAATCTCCCGATGTCACTGCTGAGTCCGTGCGTCACCTGATTCATCACCACCCCAACCAGAAGAAAGGTCTCACACTCGACCTGCTTCACCCGATCCCAGCTGAATTATCATCCAAAGATTTCATATTTGAGGTTATGACCAATACAACTCGTTACTTAAAGATTTACATCAAAGAAATGTTGGCCTTAGTAGACAAGAAACTACCACAGACATCCATTCAGAATTTGGTCAACCTTGTAGAAATTGTTTCCGGAAAGAAATCGGGTGATAGTATTAATGTAGATATTTACACAGTCAATGATATTACGATGGAAAATGGAGTTAATTCCAATAAAGATATGGATACAGATGAAACTGATGTTATCAATGGCACTTCAAACTTGGAGAAAGATTTGAGGGTGGAAAGTAACTGGAAGAGAGCTTCAGTTGATTACGAATGGGGGAAGTATCCTATTGGGGTTTTACCACAACAAATAATACAACATTCCATCAATCCTACATTGCCGCTCAATGCTTATTGAAATTTATATATTATTTTGTTCACCTTTCTTATTTGTTAGCAGTTGTTTTGGGCCATAATTTTGAGGCAAAACTTATAGTTATTATCAATCGAGATGTCTCTGTAATTACATCTTATTTCGGCAGTGAATATGTTTTGTTGCAAATTTATACTGACTTTTCTTCAATCATAAAGTGAATAAATAATTTTACAATTAAATGGAATTATATTTAGTTATTATTAGTCGCAAATTCTTTTTTGTTTTGTTTGTCAGCAACTCTGTGCGTGGTAGCGAAGGTAAATTAGTCATCATTTTGTGAAGCTCACACAGCTTGTTCACAAGAAGCCTATCTTTTACTAGCAGCTAGGGAGGCTGAGTCGTGAGTCGGGTCGCGTCATTAGTAGAAGTAACTTGTGATTGTGTACGAGAGGATGTATGAATGAGAACGAAGCAAAAAGTGTGTGCCAAGACAGAGGTGTGTGACAATCCTCTTACTCTCTGCCTAATTAGTTAAAGTTTACATAGTCTGCGACGATATTTTACAAAAATGGATAAATTATTTAAGTATTTTTGTTATTATTATTACAACATTTTCAAGCAAGCGTTTAAATAATAACAAAAAAAATACTTGTATATGTAGATATATATTTTTTTTAAAAGAATGATAAACATTCCCGAGTAACCTGACAATATTTGAAAATTTCCTACTCTACTACCGGTAGTAAGCGGAAAATGTTGCTTGTGTCGCGATGGAGGACTTGCCAGCCGAGGAATCGAACATGGGACGCCTGGGTGAGACCCAAACGCGTTGCCAACTCGGCCACTGACCAGTCTACCTACCTAAAAACAAGAAATAATGTCACAGTATCGCGTTCATTCATATTATTATTGCTTTTCGTATTATAAACTAAAAATTATTGAAACATGAATCTGCATTGACAAAAGTTCAAAATACCCAAGTCAGAAATAACGGTGGTTAAAATAAAGGCATAATCACAAAGGTTATCTATCGCTCACTAGTGAATGCTGTATACTCTTCTTTGATGTTTGATACTTTTTACATGTGTGTTAATTCGTCGATGCGGTGTATGTAATACATAATTGCGCAGTGGAAGGGGTGGGAATAGTAGCCCGCGATCAAGTAGCTGCCTGAGCGCCTACGCTTCATAGATCATATTTTTTGAAGTTTCTGCATGCTATGTTTAATTTCTTCATATTATTCTTAGATCATATGATGGATTTGTTTGCAAGAATGATCTGTGAAACACAAATTGGGGAATGACTTTGGGAGAGGGAGATTGTTCGAAGTGCTTCACACGTAAAAAACACATCGCTACTATGCAGTGTAAGGCCCTTCGCTCTCGGAGAAACTAAAACTGATTGTCAACTCAATTCAAGGTGCGATTCAACTTTACGATTTCAGTATATCAGCTTGTTTCAAAAACATAATTTATCATTTATCAATCTTATATATCAACCAATAATAATTTATCAATCTCCTGAATAAAATCGATATTTTCCTGCTGTCATAAGTATGAGTCGATGAGTGACCGGACTGACATCGCAAATTACTCGAAAACTTGACAGGTCATGAGGCCCAACCATGGCAACCTGTCTACCTGGCAACCAAAACGCGCCGGCCGCAGTAACTAGCACTGCGAGATGCGAGTGACTGGTTGCATCGCCCTTGAGAATCGTCTTTGTGAAGTTGCCTGTGTGCAGACCACCAATGAAATTCGCAAGCTGCTTTCCTGTGGATTGTGATTGAGCTGCTAACTGGTTTTTCAGTTGCCCAATGAGTAGATGGGCTTAGCAGTGAAGAGGTTGTGTGTGACGTCATCATTCTAGTATCTTTCGTTTTTATACAAGATGTTTCAGAAGGAAGATTTTTATGTAAGCATTTTAGGATGATCGTCGGTGATGTCATATAGTCCCAGAGAGGGGGACATATGATGTCCCCCTCTCTGGGACTACTATAGCATATTTGAAATGATTGACTTTGGTTCGCTAATTGCTGCCAAAGGCACTGCTATCACCAGTCATCCAGTTGGAAAAACTAAAGAACACCCAAGGTTCGCCGAATCACCACCAGAAGTGCTGTTATCATCTCTATCGGCAATCCAACATAAGGATTCAAAACATTTTGTTCGAAGAGTTTTACTTTTCATGTACATTTGTTACTTACATTTTAATTTTTGGTTTTGACGTAAGTTAGTTTTAAGTTTGTTAGAGAATGACATGGATGTGTCGAAACCGATAGCAGAAAAATTAAAATTTAAGTAATTAATCTTCATGGAAGGTAAAACTCTTCCAAACAAAATGTCTAGAAATTGTTACGTAGTTAATGCCCAAGAAATAGCAAATATTGTCGCCGTAGATGTCAAGGGAGTCAAGCCACAAAACCACAAAGCTGAGAAAACGGCCCTCAAAGATTTTTGGTGACACAAAAGTCACATTTTTTGTTTTTAAAGATAGAAGGGTGAAACTTTGGACATAGATATTTTGTGATGTTATTTATGCGGCTTGTCATCATTGACAGCTTTAATTTGTATTAAATTTTTCGGAAATCAAAAGATCTATGCGGCTTTTAGTCATCTATGTGTGTTAGATCTATTGGCAATTTTCAAAATAATCATACTTAATGGAGTATTTTATAGCTCAAATTGATTGGCCACTGCAGCTTTGAAGGTTTCAAAACAATTCTGCATACTTAAAACTCATTTTCGCCAAATTTGTGGTTTGGCTCCCTTGATATCTACGGCGACGATATGAGGATTCAAGCTTAGCTTCCTAACAACTTAACCTTGCCTATTATCATTATTTAATATGTGTGCTGCCTGTTATTATAAACATTTGGCATTTTATTTAACGCTACCATCAACTCTCCGAACATATAATTATTTGGCATTACTTTGAAAATAAAAATCAAAACTGCTAATTTCAAAAGTTAAGGTGTGAGGAATGACAATAAAGCGCAGCTTTTCAAAATAATTTCAATCAGTTTATTAATTTTTTGCCTATTTTACAAAATAATATAAACAATAAATTTTAATAAGAGTTTGGAGACAAGCAAAACATATTCGTTTTTATATAATGTGTGCTTAAAAACTTGTGCCAAATTTAGGTTTTACGAATATAATGGATGTTCGGCCTTATCAGTTTATAAGAAACATAAAATTAAGCTACATTAAATTAGATATTGGTAATTTAAATCATAAACGAAAGCTACGTGCAAAATATTCAATAAATACACTGACTTTAAAAATCATACAGTTAAATAACAGTCTGGAAAACATATCTTTTACAGTTCAATTTGCTATTATAAGTAACGAACTCTGTAATCAAAGTTGTCAAGTTTCAGAAAAACTAAACAAATTTGAAGATAAAATCAAGGAATTGAATGAATTGTTGGACTGCAAAGCAAACTCCAGGAATAGTACATATCTTTAAAAGGGAAGTAATAGAGTGCGTCTTGCTTTGTTTGCTAATATTTAATTGAAACGGGACAAGCGAAGGTGCTCGTCATGGTTTGATAACTAATTTTAATGATTATCCGATGCAAACACAGGGTACAGATTGGACTGAGTGTAGTGTAGAAAAATATTCCAGCTAGTTAGTTGTACTTATAAATGAAATGGACAAAACTTTCCCGATATCAGCTTTTGTTAAAACATGTTGCATTATTGCTGCTAATGATAATAAGACTTGACAAGTATACAATATGCGGGTATACAGTGTATTAAACGCTTTCTTTTCTTCATGAGTCAATGTCACACAAATAAAAATTCCTTTAATTGCGAGGACAACATCAAAACATTCATAATATATCATATAATATGTATATAGTTATCATCAAATAATATGTACAATTTATAAGTTTATCGTTAGCATTTTCTAAACACCTTAAAGAGTAACTTTTATACACTGAAACTTCATAAGTTCTTCTCCTATATAGGAATTATATAATATTTTTTAACACATAAGAATACTTACAAAATAATAAAATGTATATTTATGAGAGTTTCAAGAAACATTATGTCTACTTTTAAAATTCAGTAAACAATCTATGTGACTTTCGTAAAATTATTTAAAATGCTATGTTCACTTATGAAATGGAATGTCACATAAGCACAATATGCAATACGATTGGAAGATTGCAGGTTCTTACATACATAGCGTAGTAATTTACACATTACACAAAATATACTTTCCTATAAGATGCAGTAAAATTCAAATGCCTGTTATAAGAAGCAAACCTAGTTGGGTTTGTCCTAGATAAATCATGATGTGTAAAACATTGAACATAACAACCGATAGGTTTGGCCATTTGTATCAAATGGAATTGTAGAGATTTTAAAATATAAGTAAAAGAATATAAAAATATACCATTGCTTTATTTACAATATGCTGTACATTTACACATCAAGTAATGGAATAATAGTTAACAGAGATTGCACAATCTTCGTTAAATGCGTAGATTTTACTAAGAAAATGGACAACAACCTTATTGCAAACAAGCTCATTGGTTATTGAAGCTTCTACTACAAGAATATCATCCGAATCACAAGATCCCAAGATTATAAAGAATAATCCGCCCGTTCTGCCGGGACAGTCCCGGACTTGCAAATATATCAGACACAATAATAATATGTAACATTTTAATACATCTACATTAGAATATACATACATTCATATTTCGTAAAAACAAAATCAAATATATAAAAAACTCTATAAAAATTCAAAAGAACATTTTACAGGTGTATATTGTAAACATATATATTTTTAAATAAATGAAACACATAAGGTTAAAAAGAAACAATGTTAAACCTTACAATTTCTCAAGTACAGACCAGAATCAAAATCATTTTATTTGATAATGTATCATAACCTTTTGCAAAGGATCACAAAGTTGAAATACTTTTTGATAAAATCACAATGCAAGAATACTAGCATATTTAAAATAAAGGATGTTTTTAGCCATTCAAAAGCATACAATATACAATGTTATCAAATATTCTTTGTTTAAAAATAACTTTTCTCAAGAATATACTTATCGAATGAGTCACAAATGTCTCTAAATATATTTTCATCTTAAAACAATTTTAATAAAATAATCTGTAACAGAATTGGTAGTCAAATTAAATATCTCGCTGGAAGAAATGCAAGACACAAAAAAAGATTATTTAAAAATACATAGTAATTAAAGTGACGTTTTACACAATTTTCCAAATTTTCACCATGTATTTTAGAAGGTATCCAACATTTTAAGTGCGCATCGTGTGCAGTGTGTGTGTGTGTGCAGAAATTACTCTATTGCATAAAATCCTTGGCACTTAACATCAAGGAAATTGATGAACACTACCCACATACTGAAAATGTTGATACCAGCATCAAATACAAGATCACAAACAAAGAATTAAGAGTATTTAAAACTAATAGTATTTTCATAGAGTGAATATAAAATAATTGCTTACAGTCAGATCTCTTTATCAATTCACCTTATTCATAATACACCCAGTATGTAGTAAAAGTAGTCCACTGACTTAAATTCTGATAGTCTTCAAATGTTTTATTTTTACATGCGAAAAGAAATTTTGATGTTTAAACAATCACACATAGTCACGGCACTCTGCTGATATAGAAAGCGCGTGAATAGTCATAAAAAATGACACAATATCTGTCATTAATAGGTGTTCAAAGCAGACTAACACATGACTTTGTTGGAATGGCAATGAAGTGGCACTGGAATCAGGCTGTCATTGAGTGTCCAATTGAATTAGATGACTTACCAGCAGAGACAAGGCTAGTCTATATCAATTTAAAAAAAGCATAAAATCAAGTCGTTGTTCTACACAAATTGAGTTACGTTCGTTAATGGATAAAGTGTGATAAATATGTAATATAATTTCAATCCGTAAAAGTTATCCTATAACAAATTCAAAGGATCTTCACAGTAGATATCAAAAATGCCAAAATTCACTTTACAAAAATATAAAGCAAAAAAAAAACAAAAACTTAAAACTACTAAATAATAATTAGGATTAAAAATTAAATTTGCTCATTAACAATGTGTATTTAAGTGGCACTGAATCCTCATTTAGCAAAAAGTGAGGCTATCTTAAAACATGAAATAAAATGCAGATGAGATAATAATGCGCTAACAATATCTTAAATTGTAGATCGTTGATCTCTAAATAAAGTGAATGGTTAATAATATATCTATGGTGCCTCATATAGCTCCGATCACAACCAAAAACACTAAGGGTCTTAATAATAAACGTGTTTTAAATTTTACACAACTGATAAACAACCATTAATGTAGAGTAGGGTAGGGCGGGGCTAGCTAGCATAGGGGCAAGTTGTGCAATTAAAATAATTAAAAAACTATCACTCGCACGACAATGTTTCACATGCAAGAAAGAAGGGGACGAGTGATGGGAACATAGTGCGAGAAAGTCAATTGCCACACGGCGATCGACCGAGACACGCTTTCTTTTTTTCAAGCGAAAATTAAAAAATTATGTACATCGCGATTTTTCTCCTGGATTTTTTGGAACATATTATCAATGATAACGTTAGTGTTTATCTTTTACATAGTTATCATACTTCAGATTTTATATAGCTGTTTAGTCCCAGATCTAATAGTTTTTTCATAACTAACTTCAACTTCGAAATATCATTGCCAAGGAGGTGTGTAGACCCATCCGCCGCCAAGACCTAGACAAACCCCACCCCCTGTATCCGAGCACCCCTCAAGTCACCGAATGTAGCGAACCACTTAATGACATATGACAGAGAGGAGGACAGAGACAGACATTGTTGATAATAATATCAAATAAACGATTCCCCGGGCGGCGGTACCATATCCGCCTCCCAAATTGTAAAATAAATAAAATCGACTTATTATAAACGGTTGTTTAATTATTGTAGATGTACGCAGCTTTCGTAACAATATTGGGTTTATTATTTCTGTTGCTCAACGTGCCCCACACCCTTGCACAACTTGACCCACCCATGGGACAGGTCAAGCAAATTTTTAACTTTCTTACATATTTGTATTATTAATTATAGATATAATATAAATTATATCTATAATTGTGTTTGTGTCTGGAGGCGTTTTTAGCATGATAAATTGCCTGTTCAACAGTAAAGGTACTAAGTCAACCTGATGCACCATTTACTAGATATGACTGAATAAGTAAAAACTTGTAAATGGTTGTTTGTCAGTTGGGTATACAGTGAAGCCCTCTTAAGAAGTTCTCTCTTAAGACGTTTCGTGGCTTAAGGAGTTTGGTTTTTACGGTTCCTCGGCCCAAAATTGGCCCAATTTTTCACACATATAAGGTTTTCCTGCTTAAGAAGATTGGTTTTTCTGGTCCCTTGGAAAACTTCTAAAGAGGGTTTCACTGTATTTTAAAACACTTTCATTAGAAAGGGGATAAGCGGATATAGTAATTATAAATTCTCGGTGGAATATTAATAATTTTTAAATGGAACCATTTAATATAAACTGTCCATCGATGTACTTGAAAACAAAAAATACTATAATGCAGTTCAATAATAAATGTATCAAATTCTTATATAAAAAAAACAATATGATGTCTTATTATTTGATAGTAAAATATCATTACAAAGCTCCATAGTTCATGTTGGAAATGAAAAATGATTTAGATTTTTTTGAGGATATATTGAAAGTTCGAAGGTACGAATTTTGACCACCACAAGTTTGCAGCCAGACCTGATCACCACTGCCAAATTTGTACTCCTTAATTTCACCACCTACAGTGGTTAAGTATACAGTAGGTTTTATTCAGGAATTTTGAAATAGATTATTTAAAGTAACACTTTTCTTTGATCTAAAAATACAATCATATTTTTTTGGCAGGACAAATTACAAACGTTAACAGATTACAAAATATTCAACCAACCGACAGATTTGAAAGATAAAATATTGAATAAATTTCTCATTTAACAATGGCTACTTTAACAACTTCAACAAGATTTCACAATTTTCGTTAACGATAGATAATATATAATAAATGAAGTTCTAAAAATAGAATTGATTGAATCAACATTATTCTTTTGACAACACAACAACTTCCAAAAGTTAGGAGATAGATTAAACATTCATGTAGAAACATTGTAACGTAATAAATTATCTAAAGCTCTCTTTAAACATCAGAGCTTGATGGAACTGATAATATGAAACATTTAGGCCATCTTGTGGTGAATATTTCACAAAATGGTAGTACATAAAATCACAACTGTTAGTTATTTAATTTTAAATTTTAAAGATATTCTTTGATTTTAAATTACAGAAATCCTAGTTGTAACATTTATATCATCTAAGTCAAAGTAATATATTTATTAATTTTACCATCAAAATCAGTAAACCAGCCTTAGAAAATGGGTTTACGTAATTATCTCAAAACTATATTTTCAAAATGCACCGACTGAGAATCAAAATAACATTTTCACTACGTATGTACAAATTTTCAAAAAAGTGATCTCTGTAATCAAATCAAGAATAAATAAAGTTATGATATTATGAGAACATTGCCGATTAGGAGATGCTATCTTTTATTTATTTATTTAAACGCCCGTATAAAATATAAGAAACCAAATATAGGTTACACGAAATGTAAAATATAAGAAACACCATATAGGTTACATATAATGAAAGTTAAGTATAAATAGTTTATGAATTAGGTGAATGTAGACGAATTAATGTGAGTTAGTTATAAAATAAATACGAAAAGATTGTTGTTAATTTTTTAGAAAATTAATGTACACAATCTGTATTTCTTGATTATAATTTGCGAATTTGATAGTCACCATTTTCAGCATAAGAAAAACTAAAATTTTAGAAGTATTAAATTATAAAAAAACCTTGTTTAACCATTTATTTTAGGTTGGAATCGACCACTTTTTTGCAGACAACATATTATATTATGTGTCTTCCTTTAAAATTTAAAAAATATATTATCTATAATGAAAATGCACACAGACAAACAATGACTTTTTGACCTCGGCAGTTTGTCGAAGAAATATAAACGAAAAAATCTTATTTAAAAAAATATATATCGATGATGAAAGAATGAAGTTATGTTATTTATAAAATTTCACTTAGCATCTAATGACGGCAAATATATTCCACACACTTCAGTAAATTTCTTACTTATGATAATTCTTAATACAAACTTTATCCCAATTCTCAGCGGGCTCGTATCTTTAGTAAAAAAACAAAGGTCTGAGGTACTAAGCGTATAATTTTTTTTAAGATTATTAAAATATAATAGAAGAGAAATTATAGAATAGTAAATGTCAGACTAATGCTAGATGGACAAGGTTTGTCCCAGTACAACATTAAATAATGCTTTAAATCCCCAAAGGTGGACACATCACATTGTTTGCAAATCCTAAAAAAGAGGACAAACATTTTGTGATAATAATTTATGCTAATATTTCTACTGTAAAAAAAGTCCATCTTTGTTTGCTTAATAATATATATAAACGATGTAGGCGTGAATCATACAACATGTACGTGCTTGGTAAGACGTGTGTCAATTAAATTATTATATGTATCACAAATTTCGGAAAGAAACAAATCGCTACGGTGTTTATAACTAATCATAAAATGCAAAATGGTTAATGATTTTTCTTCTTCAAATATATTTTCAAAATGATGTAATAGTTACAATAAAGAAAAATTAAGAGACTCAGTATCAACGGTTACCAAAAATTATGTACAGTAAAACTCCCAGGGTTCACATTCAAACAGAGATTTAAAAAAAAAATAGCTCATTTTAACCCACACAAGGTTTTCCGGCATAAGGGTTTTTTTTATTCCGGTTCGTTGAAGAATTTTAAAAGAAAGTTTCATAAGTTTGATATGAGAGGCCTCAATTGGTCAAAATGATGTAGAAATAAATTATGAGATTCATCCAAAAACTCAACAGCTAACAAAATACATCAATGAAAATTGATCAACACGATTAAAGAGTGACACAATAATTCAATGTTGCTAACAAAATTATTTTAGTTAGTGCTTACAATCACAATACTTGCTCGTAAACAAAAAAACAACGTTGAATGTAGAGAATTGTTATACCCATTTATGAGGGTAGGCTGAAAAGTAATGCACACATGCTTGTATAGCGCGAACAAAATGACCTTCAGAAGCGCATTACGTGGAATATGGAAGTGACAATCCTCCCCTGTACGTACACGCAAGTTTGAGGTCGTTGAATTCATCCAGTATTTTGAGAAGCGGAAGTATGGAGACGTGTTTTTGTGTTATAAGAGAGATTTTGTGAGATTCATCGTCGTTTAAAGGATGTTTATGGTGACGATGCTGTTGATAGGACTCCTGTAAAATGATGAGTAGTAAAATTTCATGATTGGAAAAGAAATAATTGTTGATGAAACACGCAGAGGATGTTCAATCATTGATACAGACTGTATACAATCCAAACTCGTTCACGATTTGATTCAAAATAACCGGTGAATCATTCAAAATGACCAAAGTATCACAAACCATTTTGGAACATCCAAAGAATGTGTCGGCTGCATTGTTAAACAATTAAGATACCATAAAATCTGTAGATGATGGGTACCACGCCGTTTCATCGACGAGAACAAACAGCGTCGATTAGAGCCTCTGCAAAACCTGAAGATTGAACCGATTTCACACTCTTCTCACTCCCCCGATCTTTCGCCTTTGCCTTTTTTATTTTTTTCCTCTACTCAAGAGACACCTCAAGGGTAATCATTACACCTCGGAAGATAGGTGAAGGCAGCTGTCAAGTCCTGGATTAAAGAAATGTCGGAAGGATTTTAATAATGAAAAAATTTGTTACACATTGGGAGAAATGTGTTAGCCTTAACGGTGACTATGTTGAAAAATAAATATATGATTTTGAAGCTTAAGAATCGTACTTTAATGTAATTTATTCCGATTTTGCTATTCGTTTTTGTCTGTGTTTTACAAGCATGTGTGCATTACTTTTCAGCCTAACCTAGTAGATGTAAATAGCTATTGGTGTAGGAACACGGCTGATAACTCCATTGCGACGTCTTTTTCCTTAAAAATGACTTGTCAATATTAATTAGATTTAAGAGAAAGAGATTTGTTGTAACATTTCCGGCATTCTGAAGGTGCATTGGAATCTCTCGATTGTCTCTGTCACATGTGTTGTTTACGAGAATGATGACTGTTGTAAGATATCCTTTCTCGTAAACGAGAAATAATTGTAAGATCTCCTTTCTCATAAACGAAGCACGTCTGCAGAAAGAGAGTTTAAAAGATTCCTTCAGATCAGCTGTATGCTTTTACCAACAATAATTATTATTAACATCTAAACAAATCGCTGCAAAGATATCTAAAACTGTTGGTCTCTCTTAAACCTAAATGTTTAAGAATAATGAATTTATTTGAATGATAAAAGATTCCTCTAGTGGACATTCCTTGTTTCAGGGTGTTTCCTACATCATATCAAAGACGACTGTTGAGCTTTTTTGTTTAGGAGCTGTTGATATGGGACAATGTTGGTTGTTTGGTTGACACACAGGTTTAAGAGGTTAGGAGGATGATTCAGACCATGATGGGGTCGTCGGACGACATCTGGCGGTGCAAGTTGGACCGGTGGCGGGCGCTGCCCTTGGCCGGCGTGTGGCTCAGGTCGTCCAGGCTCCCGCACTCCCCGTCCAGGTCGGTGCTCAGGAGGTCGTCATCAGACGTAGCACGAGTGAGCGAAGGCAGCGCGCTGGTCAGGATGGCTTTCTCCTTCTGTATCTCCTGAATGTGGCCGACGAGGAGTGCTTCCTCTTCGTTTTCCGGAGCCGGGGGCTGGTGCTGGTGGTCCGGGTGGGAGGCTAATGCAGCCGCCGCTACCGAGTTGGGGTTCACGGCCAGCTCGTCCGGCGTGAACACCTTGGAGCAGCGGAGCGAGGATAAACGATGCGTGGCCGTATGGCACGCAGTGTCTAGAGTGGCTATGTCTGCAAGGGTGGCTGTCACCTACAATAATAGTAAACACAAAATGACACCGTAAATTGGTTTCTACAGTAAGTAATACTTATGAGCGACAAATATCATCATATGTAAGCGGGAGCTAGCTTTAAATGTTTTAAAAAGATTCAGAGACAAGATTTTATGCAAGGGAAATGAAAAAAAATGAATCCAGCGTAATTATATAATATAAGATCAATATCCAATTAATTTTGGCAGCTTCCTATCTCTATAGAAGATGATTTTTCACTTGTCTGGAGTCTTGACAGGAAGGAGGGTCGAGTTTAATCGATCGGTGTACATGGCAAACTAAGAAATTTGCGATGCGCTTTTTCACAGAAAAAATAAATACATTTGCAAGTGACGAAATGACAAGCAAGAATAAAAATAAGATTTATTTCATTGCCAAGCGAATAAAACAATTTTAGTATGCCAGGAGCATTTAATGTTCATAATATGTACCATAAAATGCGGGTAAGCTACTAGCATATTGGCTGGTGTTTAAGAGGTTAATTAGATCAACAGTCAAATGGCAGTTGGCCGACGTTGTAAAAAGTGAAATAATGAGGTACCGTCTTGATTCTCTCCGTCAGAATGGTTTCCACGCAAGTAGTCTGAGCCGCGATGTGGTGCAGACTGACCTGCGCAGGCTGCGGCTTGGAGGTGCGCAGGATGCATGGCGCAAACACGATGGCTAGTGCACCAGCGCTCATGCGGTTGGCTTGTTCGTGCGCCGCCACGCGGGACAGGTGGAACATGAGACGCTCCATCAGGTCAAAATTGGGCTTCGGTAGCTTTTTCAGGATGGCGAATAGGGTAGCCACACGGTCCTGGAAAATAAATAAATGTTTTTGTACGCAAAGTAAAAACTCCGAAATTCTTGCTAATCTACACTTGTGCAAAATACCAAATTGGTGGTCGAAAAGTGAAGATATTGGATGAAACCTAACTTTCAAATATGTACTTCAAAAATCACCACCCATATTAATTAATAATCATTAATTTATCAGAGGGACCATGTTCAAAACTGTCCACTCAAGTAAAACTCGCAACTGGGACCGTTATTAATTTAAAAAATTAATTAAGTTAATTCTAAAATTTTAAATATGAGATTTACAATTATGGCGGTTCAATGGAAGGTGGCAATGGCTGAATTGGTAAAGGCGCCCATCCCAGTTAGACGAGAGGTTCTGGATTCGTGTCCCAGTTATTTTTTTCTATTCTCTTTTGTTTCTTGTTCTCTTTCATATTTTCGTTTAGATTATTAGTGTTATCTCCGTCAATAATATAATATTACATTGATGGAAATAGCCTTCAAAAGTTATAAAAAAGAGAGTTGTTTTTAAAAAAATATATTTAATTAAAAAGAAAAATAACTTAGTTTGTGTCACTTTATTTATATAATACACAATCTACAAGTTTCGTGAACAATGTTCACATCATCAGGAGTAAAGCAATCATGTACACTAAAGTTGAAAATTAAATATACATAGATCACCTATGGAGAGGAGAAGAGATAGAAGGAAGGGGAAGGCGTAAGAGTGGGGGAAGTTTATTAGAATTAGGGATTACAATGTCGTTAGAAGGGAAAGACGGTTAAGTGGGAAAATGTTCAAAAGAGGGTTTATAAAAATTGTTGCCGAGTATATGTGTTTCGATATCAACATTTTTTCTTATTTTTAAAAATTCAAAACTATTAATTTGCGCTACCTTTTAACAGGTCGCTTGCCGTTGGCGCGCCGGTGCGCGCCCTGTAGCCGAATAAAAAAAAAAAAAATTTTGATATGCGATTTTAAACCTTACGTATAAAGAAAATGTATGAAGAACAAGGTCAGAATCGCTTGGGGCATTCTTGTTCTTGACGTAACATATATAAGAAACACACCTAGCCTCTCGAATTATTATTTACAACGGTTTCTCTGACTTTCTAAATGTCACTTCTCCCGCGATTTTCAACTGTCAAACTGGGTGCGCCGCGGGTAGTAAAAAGATCGATAAACCTATCAATTTGTCAAATAAACGCAAGTAAAGTTATTTGTAGGTGTAGTTTGTTGTTCAAGGAACGTATTTCGGTAAATATTACATACCAGAGCATAAAATTAACCCACAAAATTTACGTCAAAAGTCAAAACATCGCGAAATTTTCGAGTTTCATCCGTAAAAACCGAGGCATTCAACCGGTTAATCCTTTGCACGGGAATACCTAAAATACTAAAAATATATTTCGTGTAATTAAGAAGATATAAGAAGAAAAGTAATTTTGGGGTCTACCTTTGGCCCCAGTTGGCTGCGAGAGAGTTAAAGAGTAGATTGTGTGTATATAACTCGTCAAATGCCTTGGAGCAAATGGGTAAATTTCGCGATGTTTTGACTTTTACGTAATATTCTGTAGGTTTATTTTATGATATCTTATGTAATATTTGCCGAAACACATTCCTTGAACAATAAACTATTTATAAATACAACATTACTTGCGTTTATTCGATGAATTTATACGTTTTACGATCTTTTCCACGACAACGGCGCGGGAGTTACGCAAGCAAATCTGACAGTTCAAAGGCAGGAAAAATTCTTGGCCCAAGATCATAAACAATTCCACAGAAATAATTCCGCTGTGCTAGATGGGTACACGGTATCTTATACCTTATGAACAAGAATGCCCCAAGCGATTCTGACCTTATCCTACATACGTTTTCTTTATAATTAAGGTTTAAAATCGCATTTCAAAAAACATTTTAGAGTTTAATTTAGCTCGCATCTGGCGCGCGCGGGTGCGTAATCGGCAAGGGACCGGTTAAATAAAGTGATGTTAACTTGGTTATTTGTTTTTTTGATAAAATAAATAATGCCATGACTAAGTGAAAACCTTTCAGTACAAATTTCCTTAGAAAAATTGAAAATTATTATTCATATATAATAGAACCCCGTTAATTTGAGCCCCCATATGAGAAAATATGTTGTACTTTTGGGTGGCCCCAAAGAACTGGATTTCTGAAGAAATTTATTTATTTAATTTTTCTTAAAATTTTGAAATATGTGGGAATTTGTTAAATCAAAATATGGTTTTGATGTCCTGTGAATTTTGAATTAGTGGAGTTCTACTGTAATGCATAATAATCGGCCTGCATAATACTCGGCAAGAATCTCAACTAGCGATCCGGAGGTCGCGGGTTCAAATCCCAGCGTGCGCAGATAAAATTTATTTGTGTTTTCACAATTGAATCATTTAAAATAATATAAGATATATTTGTATTGTTTGGCACGTTCCAGAATGGAAGATACGCTCTGTATTGTCCTGGTGTAGGGCCACCATTCAGAATTGAAACGTTGCTTGAAATGGCTTTAGCCATGTTTGTTAACTAGATCTGAATAGCCAGATACTTCCCCATATCCTTCCCCTCCCCACTTACCTTTAGCCTTACAACTTACCCCGATTGGGAATGCCATAGTCTTACTGGCTCCAGACAGGAACAGTTGGGACTCTTGTGAGGTATTCACAATAAAAAAATCTATTCTCTAGAAATGGTGCTGCCGAACATGGAGGTATTAAATAAATATGATAATTATTTACCTGTTGATCACTCAAACTGGCAGCCATGATGAAGTCATCATAGCAATCAAAGGTCAACAGGGGTTCGGGCATTTCTCTGAAGAAGCACTTCAGCACCGAGGTCAGGACGTGCACCGAGTAGTTGTCCAGCTGGTTGGCGGTCTCCTCGGGAGTTGCATTCAATTGGGTCCGCAGCTCTTTAACCTGAAATAAGATGTTGATGTCAAGATCCTCAGCGTCTAATTGTAGTTTTTTAATTAATGGACAGCTGTTGTTGTCATTTCTTTTTCAACATTAACTCACGCCTTCTTCACTAAATCCTTCCTTACATATGCTGATAACATATAATTATATAAACAAGCATTTTTTCCACCTTTAGAATAAAATTAACATTCCATTCGTGTACGGATGCCATTTCTGTCAAAACAAGCGTTGCAAGCACAAATGCAAACGCGTAGCGTGCTGCCAGCACTTATAAACTACCTATATAATACAATCACTCGATTATCTCATAATTAGCCCATTTTGGAACGAAAAAGGAAAATTATCCTGATCAATCCGACCTAATCCGGCCGGATCACTGGAAATCCGTTTGGATTGAAAATGACCTCGGATTGTGACCTCTAGTTACAATAATTCAATCCCTTATTTCCAAATGAGAATTCAATTGAGCTTTAAATTGATTTAAATATGTTTGTAGCATCAATAACATGTAGTGGAAGTTTGTTCCGTGTTTCCGTGCTTCCGCAACCCTATTCGTTTATTTAAAAATTAAGAGAATAATCGGACATTACACACCCTGGAGCTCACTCCGCTCTTTCTGTAAATACCCTCAGTGTAGAGTCCGTACAGTTCTATGGTGGTGATAAGTCTGTCCACTACAAGTGGTACTTTGCCGTCGCCCGTGGAGAGCTTGTAGAGGGGAATGCCGAAGACGTGGCCGTTGCCTCCGCCCACCACCAGCGTTGAGTTGTCCTTCCTGCAGTGGGTTGCAACCTGAAATTGTCAAAAAGGAATTCTTAAAAAGGTGAATAAAATCAGGTAAGGAATACGTAACATTACTGCTGATAACAAACAATAGGATATTTTCCTGTTTTAGTAGTGTGTCCCTGAGTAGTGTTAGCGAGTCACGCCGGTTAACGGTGACAAAAGTACCGAAGGTACTAGGTCTGTAGAAGGCCTACATCAGTGATTCCCAAAGTGGTCCAGGTGGACCTCTAGGGGTCCACGGGAGACCCGACGGGGGTCCCCGTAGGCGCGATAAAGAAATGGGGGTTCACAAGTTGTAAGCAGGGGTCGATTGAGACCCATCCCGGAACCCATATCCATATCCCATCTCATATCCCTTTACGCCCCCTCCATAACAGAGCAACTGGCGTACATTGTTGTTTGTTGTACCGATTATGCATGTGTTATGCATGCACGCCCAGCTAGGCAAGGGGGGGGCGTAATGGGATAAGGGTGTACGGTACTGGGAGGGGAACACACCCATACCCCCCCCCGTATCATATCCCATTATGCCCCTTCCATCGTGGCAAACATAATCTCGAATACTGGTCCATTTTGCCCCCGTTTGAAAAAGTCGTAGATCTGGTACTGCTCCGTTGTGACAGACCACACCTCGCCATTCAATATTCGGTACAACGCATGTCGAGTTTTGGGAATATGGTAGAAATGTACCAGCAGGGGGTCCACCGTGACCAGTAAAATTTTGAAAGTGGTCTACGTGAAAAAAAAGTTTGGGAACCTCTGGCCCACATAAACAGCTCACGCACATTCGATCGACAACGGTTTTGTTCCCAGTTCAAAACAGATTAAGTTTTAAACAGATTTATTTTCGGACTGGATTTTTTTTAAAGACAAACTCTCTCTCGTATCATCTCGGTTTTAAAGGGGTGTGGAGAGTGACCCACCTTCATGTAGCACTTCTTGTGTGCGGCCAATTTGCAGGTTTGGCAGATGAGGGAGCGCTCTATGGGCCACATGAAGAAGGCCTTACAGATCTCACACTCGGTGGGGATGTTGATCATCGACAGGACAAAAGTGTGGCCCAAGAACATTATCGGATCGTCCACCTGAAGTACAAAAACATTGATGAATACGTAATAATAAATACTAGCAAGTTACATAGCTTTATAAACATATTTTGTACAAATAATCACAATAAGAACATATTTTATAATGGAATACTTTATGGAATCGTAGCAAATACAAACTACCATCACCAATTTATAGAAGTAAGTAAAAAATATGATTAAATCTATGATATCTTTTTTACTCAATAAAATTCATGAAATTATTCATGCTTTTTCTTTTCAAAAACCATTTAAAATAACCAAGGACTATTACAAAAATGTTCCAGTCCTCAGGAAATTTTGTAAAAAGGCTACAAAATATTTTTTCCAAACTACTCTTCGAATAAATACATATGTTTTATAATTCTTACATTACTGCTATGATAATTTTTGTTTATTTTGCTTGCATATATATTTCTGAACTATTGCATTTTGTTTGTTTTTTCACGCATATTTATTTAATTAACCATTGAAGTTTTAAAGATAAAGATATTTTTTAATATTTAGTTTTTTTTTACTATTTACAATAAATTAACCTTTATTGGAAAAACAGATAATAATGTGGAGATCTTTGTTTGAAATAACACTGACTTTAACATGTTCCTTTCGTAAATAAAGTAACATATTTATAATATTATGATTCATTATATTCATTTTATGATTCTACTACTACTCGAAAAAAAAAATAATAAAAAAAAAATATATATATATATTTGTTCCTCCGATAACGTACCAAATAAAATAATTTTTTTTTAAGTATTGTTTTAGGTTATAAATTATAATTTTTAAACCCTCAGGCTAATTTGTTCGCTTTTCGGAACAACTCTTATAAGGTTATAAATTATAATTTTTAAACCCTCAGGCTAATTTGTTCGCTTTTCGGAACAACTCTTATAGGTTTGTAGAAATCGTTGTCTCCCTTTACTGTCGGTAAGAAATATGATTTAAATGATAGGTAATTGAAAGAGAAAACACTCCGCTTAATATTCAAATTTAAAAGTTAACCATAAAAGAAGTAAAATGTACACCTTTATGAAACCAAAGCTCCGGATCGCAATTTGAAATTTTTTTTATGAAACTGGGAATTTTTTATTAATTATTTTTACATGGAACGACAAGATGAGGTGACAATAACTTTTATAAAACATTTGTCTAATAAAACATGTATGTGTTTTTTTTTCGTTATTAGTAATTTAAATTAGAAAAAATGTAAGGTGAGCCATTTTTAAAACTTTTCTATACTTCAAAAATTATAAGTTTATTTCCATTTAAAGCGTATATTATCACCTTTCAAAAACGGTTTTTAATTTTAGGAAATGTTCAGAAACTTTCAATTTATTTGAATGCTAAGTGGAAATATTTTGACCCTCTGACAAAATATGGTCGAGGCCTGAGGGGTGAATGACTAATTGAAAATAATGACGTATTCAAAATACATAAAAAAAAGATACAACAATTCATAAAAAAATATGTTTAAAAAGGTTTTGAAATTTAAGAATTGGTTTTCGCAAAATTAATGATCTTTGACTACGCATGTTTCTTCCGTCAACCCTTCATTTGATGTCAGACTTCATTTGACCAATCGTGGAGTATTTTTACAGTAAGTGTTTAAATCATTTTTCAAGAACGATTTATTAATTCTTATGAGTAAAAATATAGGAATATATATATGCGTATCCAGAATCGGTGTTTTTGATCAACAGGAACATATTTTTAAAAAGTGAAAATATTTTTTGCTCAAATTCCTTTTTCAGGAAAAGGAGTTCAACGACCTAGGACCGACCCAAACGACGACCCAAACAAATAAAAAAAATATATATCGAAGGAAGCAAATATTTTGGGGTGTAAAATTAAAATATATTGAATGAAAATATACATGTTGTAATAAACCACTACTTTAATTATTATTTAATTTTTTCGCTCATAAAAAGTGCATTTTTTCATTTTAATTAAAATATTTTTTAGTTATTAAATAGCCAAAAGATGATGCTCAGATGCAAAGAATTGTCAGGTTAATCTATTTAAACTTAATTTGGGATCAGTTTTCTCCAGAAATATATTTTTTTAGATAATGGAATATTTCAACAAAATGTAAACAAGTACTTGAATAGAAAATAAAACAGGTAAACCAGTCTGTAACTAGCGGGAATAAACTTCCCAAAACGAGACAGAGCAGAGAGCAGCATGCCTCCTTTGTTTGCAATCAATTAAGATATTCTAGCAGATTCAAAAACACATTATATTTATAGGAAAAATATGGCAGGTGTGAACGTTTGATGGATGGATAGCCAAAGGTACAGTTATTAATGCGGGCAAGTTTTTTTACCTTCCGTTTCTTATCCTTTTTCCTCTTGGTCTTGCTGGTCTTGTCCACCTCTTGGCGCGAGTTCATGAACTCGTCCATGAAGCCGCGGAAGGCGTTCACGCACATGGTCACGGGGAACGTGTCCGCCTGGTTGCCCTCCTTGCATACGGTCTCCATTACATGGTGGAAGTTTGCAATCAGGTCCTTGTATTTGAGGGCGGAGCCTTGCTTGTTGACGATGCTGTAAGTGGCCACCAGGTTGTCTTTGAATTCTTTGAGGGCGTGCTTGAATAGCCTATCCACCTGCCAAACAAAATAAAAATATTGATTAATTATCAAATCAATGTAGAATGATATGAATATGACAATTCCACTGACTGGAGTCCGTGGGACTAAGGAACCCGCAGTTTGAAAATTGTGAGGGGACGGAGAAGGGAAAGATTGAGGTTGGGTTAGGTTAGGGTAGAATAGCCATGTAAATCAAATCTAGGCGGCCTCCGTAGTGGTCTGGGTCATTAATGTGTTTACTAACGGGTATGATTTTAGATTTTCACGACCAAAAGTATTTTTGTTATTTATTTTTGGGGTGATATGCCGTGTTGCGCTACCTCTTTCTTTAGCCAACGTTTCGGGCAGCATTACAGTGTTATCATCAGGGCAGATGTGTTCTGCGTTTTGGTTGATCCACCCTCGTGATGAACACTGTAATGCTATCCGAAACGTTGGCTAAGAAGAAGATAGCGCAACATGGCATAACACCCCAAAAATAAATAACGAAAATATTTAACGATGTTTAAAACAAGAGATATAATGTAAGCAAATTACTAACCTCGGATTGCTTCCTATCCTCTGACTCCATCTTGTAAATCTTCCTCGTAATGAAGTCCTGCATAGCCTGCAACTCCTTGGCATCTGAGATGATCTTATCTGTTCTGTCCGTGAATTCAGAGGTGCCGGTCAAACTAAACTTGGACTGGACAGCGTTCTTGGCCGGAGTATCCTGGTTAGTCCCCCCACGCAGGGTCTTCCTGTGCTTGCCCCTGCCCCCCCCACTGGCCCCCGTGATGGTGCCCCCATTGCAGGGCATAGCGAACACGCCCTTGTTCTGGATGCACTTGGTGTGATAGAGCTGTTTGCAGTCGAGACACTTCTGACCCTGCGTGACAAATGCGTCCATCGCGTCATGGCAGTAGACGCACTTGTCGTCTTTTGAGAACCTTGTCCATTTTCTAAACCTGTAATTATTAATTCCATCGTCAAAACAGGACTCTGCTAACCTAGGTCAAATATATTTTCTTTGTAAAAACAACCTTATTAAACAAACGCAGTTAGAAATCATCTCTACAGTTGAGTGTTTAGTTTTCAACATCAATGAAACAATACATATTTAGACACAGAATAAAGAAGAACACAAGAAATGCATTGTGGACTTGTTTTTGATCCAAAATTTGGTCAGTGGGGCCTTAAATTTCCAATACAAAACTGTGCTAACGAAATTCAAGTGGGATGGAGATCTATGATGCCAGGCGAGTGTAAATGAGACAGAGCACATGCTAAATGGAACACTCGTTTCTATTCAAATTCGTATGGAAGGCACTTTTAGTTTTCTTCTTCTCCCTACGTATTTAAATATTTTGTTTCATACTCCAGTGGTTTTTCAAATCAAGTACAATTGCTTTTGCAAATTGTGAAATGTTGAGTCTTTGGGATCACAATTGACATTGATTCAGACATTAGACCAGAAAGGGTTAATAGAACATGATGCAGCCATGTCCATTGAAATTTTCAATAAATGATGATAAAAAATATTGGTGGTCACCTGTGCCCTGCAATCTTGAACACGCCATTGGCAGTAGAGCCGATGAAGTCCATATGCGGAGGCGGGGGTCTAGGGGGTGCAGGGGCGGGTGTCGGGGGCCCTGCGGCCGCGGGATCGGAGTTGCGCCGCCGGAGCTCCCCGCCCGGGATGGAGACGGTGGTGGCTCGGGGCCGCTTGGCATTGGAGGCCTGCTCGGAGGCCGCTCTGGAAATATAAACACTACTTTTAATAAACAAGTTGTTCCAATAAGCTCCCTATATAAAACATTGTACAAATAAAATATAATGGTTAATTTTAGTAATGGTATTTCTTAGTCCTCCTCACCAGGGGGTCGGGGTCCTGTGCTGAATCAGACTAAAGTTATTTAATTAAATGAAGACAATATAAGCAAAACTTGTCAACAACACTGCGCCGAGATGTCGATATCCGATTCAGTCATTTTTAACTGTATCATACTTCGACCAAGAACCACCCACATTATCTTCATTTTCATAACGCACATTTTATTGGCTATCTCTATGTATGATTGCAATCATTAATAGCTATTATTATTACTGTACTATTATTACATAATAGCTATTCAAACAATTACTTTCAAGCAATCTGAAGAAAAGGCTGATTGTATTTCAGTTCTCGCAGCTCAGAGGGAAGGGGTTATAAAGGATAAGTGAAATGAAAACCAGTATGGGTGGTAACTATATTGCTTCATGTGGAGATATCTTGGTTTGTCTTAGTGGATAGTACAATTATAGATTGCAGTACAAACCTGGTGGTCTTGTCAGTCCTGCGAGCCTCCTCAGCACCTTCTCTACGCAGCCTACGCACACTCCTCACCGGGGGCTCTGGTCCGCGGGGGCGCCCATAAAGGGCTTCCACGGCATTCTCTGTTGGGGGAGGTGGGACGCCTGGCCCAGGCGTGTCTACGTGCAAGCCTGAGGGGAAAAATAAGGATTATGCTTTAGTCAGTACATTGAACGTCTGTATGTGAACTGTCAACAATCAGAAACATTAAGCTAATGTATTTTTTTTTAAAGGAAAATGTGCAGAGATAGCGTATTTTCTTTTATTACAATTAGTAAAAGAAAATTGAAAATTGGTTAAGTTTTGGAGGAGAAAAATGGGGAATACAAAACTTAGATTTTGATTATTTTATTTAGGTATCATCAGTCTGTGCTGCCCTTTTACTCAGTATTCGAGGGAGTAAGAGTGACAGTGACAGCAACGGTT
The DNA here is from genome assembly GCA_936435175.1 of Glyphotaelius pellucidus. Lineage (NCBI taxonomy): Eukaryota > Metazoa > Arthropoda > Insecta > Trichoptera > Limnephilidae > Glyphotaelius > Glyphotaelius pellucidus. The sequence continues at coordinate 18,053,376 of OW386546.1, forward strand.
TGGTAAAATACCTATTGCTCAAATTTCTCGGTGACCGGGTTTTCTCTTAAAGAACTCCATTAATTTACGCTGTTAACAGGACAAAAGCGTGTGGAAATTAGTTTTTCTCAATCCCACTTCTATTCCAACAATTTGTTTGGGCCCTTTCCTCTTTATTGATAAAATTGCGTAAATTTGACAGCAGTAAATTGTTGTTGACAGAAAGCCATCTCACGGCAAATAAAATTACATGTGAAGCGGTCGCCGTGAGAACTTGCGTAAGAAACTTCTGAACAACTTCCGTGAGTACAACAACCATACAACCCAACAACCATAAGTAGGGCACATATATCAACACTCGTGTGAGTAACTTATAAAAATCTTACGTAATTTTAAATCAAAATTTCACTTATGGAGTGTACAGGCAGCCAGAGATGTAGTCCAAATATGTATACCTTCATGAAAGAGAATGTTCCATTCAATAAGTGCACTTTCTTGTTCGAATGTATGTTATAAATTATTGAGAATGGAAAATTGACTTTTTAGAAAAACTTTGTCAATAAAAAGCAGAAGTTTGGATTATGAAACTGAATTTCAGAAGCGTCTTACCCAGGAGAAAAGCTTTGCAATGGTTTTATTTGCACGGGAATTCAAACAATTCAAAAAAGTAAAGTTGACATCGTCAAAACTAACCTGGGTTATTATTATATCGGGAGTCCCTCCTCAATGGCGTATGGTCCACCATTCTAGGATCTCTCCTCACGGGGGGTAGACTAACCAGCCCCCTATTGCTGGCCATAGGCTCTAGCACGGTCGTGGAAAGGCTCCTATGATACATCAAGGGGGAGCTCTTCTGCCTAGCAGAGGGGGAGGTGTCTATCCTCTTGCTGTCCAGTTCGCAGACACTTAGCATTATCTCTTCCCGGGTGAGATCATTCCGTCTCCCTTGGTCTTGCAGTCTCCTGTTTGGCAGACAGTCGGACAGGATCCTACTAGAGATGTCATCAACGTTCCAGTTATTATCATTGTCTTTTCTTCGGGAATGTTGCAATTGTTGTTGTTGTTGTTGTTGCTGCTGTTGTTGCTGCTGTTGTTGTTGGAGTTGCTCCGAGGGAGCATAGGCCATTTGATTGATTTGTTCGCTGTGTCTGGATTGCTGGTTCTGGTTCAGTTTGGGGCGGCTTTGTTCAGGGTACATGTCAGGACACGATGGAATGTTGTAGAGAGATCTTTGGCTTTCTTTCGGTGCCAACTGAAAGAACACAATTAATTAATGCAGACAAAAAATATCTAATAAGCATTGATATAGGATACATATAAAAAGGTACCAAGTGCTGCATGTATTAATGCAACATCTAAGGAAACTGTATTTACAGTGAAGCTCCCTCACAGGTAATTTAAAAATTTCCGTTTCTTAGACAAAGAAAAATAATTACATTTTCTGACTTGAGCCGATCATCATTATTGGATATGTCGAATCGCAGCCAAATCAGTTCATTTGCAAGGTCTTCTGGGGTGATCTCATTGGTGACCACAGCAAACCTAAAAAAATACACAACATTATGATAACGGTTTTATTACACATCTTCAGAGATCTCATTTCTGGCGCATTCAGACTCCTTTCATCCTTCCTAAATCGTTTTCTGTTTACGCCACACTGTCATACTTAGGTTCGGTATCAGAACTCCTCTAGCTTGTGAGATATTTAAGGAAGAAAGTATACCTGGACGATATGTCATGTTCTCGTCTCGGTGGGGGACACTTCATGAAGTCTACATGCGTGCTACTGAGAGGCCAATCCGCCGGACCCATCTCGTCTGTTGGCTTCCTGGTCGGACTGGATGTGTTGTGATAGCTTGGACTGGAAGGGTTAATAATAAAGTTAGATCACAAAGCTTCATGAACAACTGACAATTTTTTTTAACCCCTAGAAGTCAGAATATTTAGTAAATATCTCAAAGTCAAATATGCAAATTGTATTTGAAATAATTGATATGATTCTTCAACATAAACTTTTTAAAGTTTAGAATTCACGGAAAGTAACAAAATGGGTTAAAAACTTGCAAAACCTCGCTTTACACACTGCATAAGGTAGTCATAATTTCACTCCACTTCTCTATTGTGGTCATCCAGGATCCAGGGATTAAATAATGTCATGTTCGAATGATATTTTTGCTTACCTATTGTCTGGCTGCCTTGAATTTAATTCACTAGTGTTTTGGGTTTTAGTCACTTTCCTCTTGCAGTAAGTTTGTGCGGTGTAACTACTGCTATGTATTTGCGGCATATCGTCAAGATGTTCACTGAAAAATATATGAAAAAATACAATTTAATATAAAGCTAATTTAAATATCGCGAGGAAAATAAAAAAGGGTCTCTGAATCCCTATACTGTAGTAGTTTAGTTTTACTTAATCACCTTTGAAAAGTCATTAAAAGTGACAAAAAAAAAAGATGATCGATGTTGATTTTAATGTGGCTAAGAGGGAAGATTCTACATGGTTTTCTATAATTACATGGTAGTAGAAAAAGGAGTTTGTTGCCTACCCAAAAAAAAGCTTTATTGATTTAATTTAGAAAATTAATACGCTCAGATTAAATTTGAAATGAGTTGTGGCTTTCAATTATTAATTTTGATCTGCAGTCATTATCAATAACTCACCTATGCCTGGGACTTGGTAAGGATATTATTGCTCTAAGGGCTCTGCTAATTTCTGGATCACTTCTTTGCATTTCTTTTGGAAGGATATTTCTCCTACTGGAGTAAACTTCCATTTCAATACTTAATTGCGTCTTCCCATCCGTTGTAGATTGGCAAATCTGAGAAGAAAAAAAAAGGATTATTGCCTTGAATTTCACACATTGCACACACTTTGGACAAACACAGTTGAACATGAAGCAAGGATAGAAAATGCCAACCACCAAAGAGGTTTTTTTACAATAATCCTGCAGAATGAAGGGGTGTAGACTGAGCTAAACTTAGGTGGCTGGAAGCTAACACATAATCCCTGGCATAAACTGGAGAAATACATCAAACGACCAGCAGGCTCGGAGGTGTTTCCCAGAGATTTCCAAGGATTGTAGCACCGAAGATGATGAAAATCATTCATTTTTTTTAGTATGATGGGGGTCAGAAAGGAATATCTAGGTCTGAGAGCCAGTCTAGAATTTCCGACCTCGCCCTGCGGACCTCACCTGCCAGGAAACGGATGGAGCGAACATTCATTGACCACACATGTGCGATGAACTATGGACTGCTCCACATTCACTCATTGCCCCCCAACTTATTATTAGAGGATCATAATTTATGGGGCAGTGAAAAGCCAGGCTGTCTCTCGATGATGAGATGGGTATTACTTAACACTCAAGTTTCCACCTGTCTTCTAGAGTGAGAGTTAACCGGATGAGCCGCTCTCCTTCTATCCAAAAGTGTGTTTGTGACTTTAAGCAGAATTGTATGATGAAATGAGACCAAGATAATGTGATAGTTTTTGATCTCAGTGGTGGTATTTTTGGCTGTATAATATGACAGTGGTAACTCACGGCAGCCTTGGACTCTCTGCGCAGCAGTCGCACCCTGTCCCTGACCAAGCGGCCTCGCACCACAGCCTGCACCAGGATGATGCCCGCCTTCAGCTTCAGGAACCAGCGGCGTACGCGGCTGCCCCTCCAGTGCGCCTGTACCTTGACAGCGGCCAGCTGTCGGGTCAATATCCATTCTCTGATGGAGGTAGAAGAAACCATTTTATAAACAGCGATTGGAATAAGAACTACATAAGTAATTGAGAACAAACACGTATTTAAGGTTAATTTAAGTTATTTTCATTTAACTTATTATTTGTATTATCACATATTGCACACCATACACAGAGTCCGGAAACTTATGGAACAAGCGTGAAACTGATAAATCAACATCATATTTTGAGTTCACTTTGTGGAAAAATATTTTTGCTTTGAGCAAAAATATTTACATAATTTGATTTAAAAATTTTTATGCCTACATTAAAATATTCAGTCGCTATGGTGTTGCTATCAACAGTTTTATTGTCTTTTAATGAATTAAAGCGAAGAAAGGTTTCAATAGTTTTAGTTACCGAAAAAAATATTTGTTATTTGGCCTTTTACATCTGATAATCAGTAAGGACTTGATAGGAATTAGTATGCACAAACCTGCAATACTGCTGTAGAACCAAGGTAGCCTTCTTTATAGCCAGGAATCTCCTTCTCTCCAGTATGGCACGACACCACCGCTGGATCGTGATGATTGAAGCCATGATTTGCTGGTGCAATCGGTAGTCCAGCTTGGTTTGTTCGGATTCTCTCATGAATATTTTTGTGCAACCTACAAATATTATGATATTATATAACGGAATACGGTACTTATGACAGAAAAAGGATTCTGAATGAAAGTGAGTTTTTAATTTAAAGTTAACCCGTCAAGTCTATTTGTTCGGTTTCCGGAACAACTCATACAGGTCTCATAGAAATCGTTGTATCTGTGAATACTATCATGATTAGAAATATGATCTAAGCGACGTTAGAAAGAGAAAACACCACACTTTATATTTAAATACAAAATTTAATCGCAAAATGCAAAAAAAAGGTAAGCTTTGGGGATTTTTTATAAATTATTTTTACTTGAAACTACAAAAAAGTGAGTAGACGATAATGTTTATAATACATTTGCCTATTAAAATGTATACTTTAGTGGTTTTTTTTTTTGTTATCAGGAAATTTAGTTGGAAAAACAGTAAGGTGAGCCATTTTTAAAACCTTTTTATTTTTGCAAAATTTTTATATTTAAAAAATGCTATGTTTATTTCGAATTATAATATTTGAAATTAATTATTTAATCACCCTTTCAGAACAGTTTATAGTTTTTGGAAACATTCAATTCCATTTATTTGGATTTTATTGCGAAATGAAAATATTTTGACCCTCTGACAAAATATCATTGCGGCCTGAGGGATTAACATAACCTTCATTTTTTCATTTCATTTATAGGATTGCTTTTCATGCTATTTTCGACATACTTTCAATATACACTAAACATAACTGAACACCTTTTAACCGGTCCCTTGCCGATTATGCGCCCGCGCGCGCCAGATGTGAGCCATATTAAACTCTAAAAAATATTTTTTGAAATGCGATTTTAAATCTTAATTATAAAGAAAACGTATGAAGATAAGGTCAGAATCGCTTGGGGCATTCTTGTTCATAAGGTATAAGATACCGTGTACTCATCTAGCACAGCAGAATAACTTCTGTGGAATTGTTTATGATCTCCGGCCAAGAATTTTTCCCGCCTTTGAACTGTCAGATTGGCTTGCGTAACTCTCGCGCCATTGTCGTGGAAAAGATCGTAAAACGTATAAATTCATTGAATAAACGCAAGAAATGTTGTTTTTAGACATAGTTTGTTGTTCAAGGAACATGTTTCGGTAAATTTTACATAAGATAGCATAAAATAAAACCACAAAATATTACGTAAAAGTCAAAACATGGCGAAATTTACCCCAATTTGCTCCAAGGCATGTTACGAGTTAATAGTTTCCTCTGTGTAAAACTAACTAATTTAAATCAATTTGCAGTTCTCACCTAGTTGATAATTATCTCTATTTAAGTTGAGCGTGGCCAGGAAATGCCTGACATCATTTTGCGAGCTCAGCAGCCCCTTGGGGAGCAGGATCCGGTAGAGCTGGATGAACTCCTCGTAGTTGAGCCGTACGTTGTAGCCCGCTTGGCGGATCCTCACCGTCTCCAGCATGCCGGTGTAACGCAATTGGCGCTGCACGGTCTCGTCGTCAAAGGCATTGGGAATCTTGTCCTTGTTGGATTTTATGCATCTGAAAAATGTATAAAATACAATATTATTTATCTAGATCAGGCATGCCCAACCTGGATCCACGACGACTCAGAATAATTATGCAATTCAACACCCCTTTGAAAGGTCATTAAAAGTTATGAAAAAAAAAATGAAAAATAGTCCAAAACCTCTAACCTAACGTAACCCATTTAACCAATATTTGTAATTTATCACTTTTAATGACTTTTCAAAGGAGGTGTTGAAGTTGTATGTTTCTGAGTTCTCCGGTCACCACCCAACCTAATAAGACCCATGGACCGCATGCGGCCCAATTGATGATTTTCGGTTTTCTGTGTTTAGAATTTTGGTTTTCATACAATAGAAGAAAAAGTAAAAAGAAAGTTACCTTAAATTTATCACATTTATATTATATTTTGTGAAATTAGAACTTTCTTGTTATTAGACCTCGGACTCTCGGTGGGGGTTTTGATTTATTACTTGAAAAGTGCCAGGCGCATGGCCGCACTAGGAATGTATTTCTTCCAACTAGTAAATTTTTTCCACAATTGACCTGATTTTAACAAGTGGAAGGAGAGTGCCAAGGACATGCATAGGCGCGTGTATCGTCAGTTTATGCATTCTAGCCTTGAAGGTCGTGGTTTCACTTGGACTTGACAAGGATAATTGACATATTGATAATTGATATATTGACAGGGAATAGTGTAGTGTTTTAAACCAAGATCTGCGAAGAGTGTAAAGCAATGACCCAAGTGGCCAGACGACTAACAAGAAATCATTAAGGAATATGGGACCTTACCTGATGAAGAAGGGATTAGCCTGATTGAGAGTATCCATAAGGGAATGCAGAGAGTGCTGGAACTGGGCGGCCACGGTGAGCGGCTGCTTGCGTGCCTTGGCTCCCGCGCTGCCTGAGCCCCCAGAACCACCGCCCGCGCCTCCGGAGCCCCCGCCCGTGCGCCCCGCCAGGGTCTTCACGCTCTGCAGGTTCTTCAGGCCCTTCTTGCCTCGGTCACGGGGTCGAAACGACTTGTTCTTCCTAAACATCAAAGGCCAATATAATATTGAAAAGAACAACAAGTTTACCATCTTTCCAATGTAAAATGTTGTTTTCCTAGTTTTGTCACTAAAGTTAATTTTATAAATAACATTTCGAAAATGGGGTTTTTGTAATATCGGTGTAAGGCCTATCATGTTTGCATAATGGGCGTTTCTCCCAAAGTTTGTACATTGGGTTTTTGTCTTTTGAGATTTTTTTTCATAGTTATGTATTATAGAATATTGGAAAGTTATTAATTTATTTTAGACAGGTAAATACAACTGTCAAACCAATTTATATTTTTTAATCAATTTTTCAAATCCAAAGGTAATGTGTTTTTACCATGTTCCATCTCCACATCCAATTAAACAAAGTTTGTTTTCTTATGTAATTAATTTTAGGTGCATATATTAAATTTACTATTGATTAAATTTGTGGTGTCTTAAATAGCTTACATTACATATTTTTGGAAAATATACAGCTTTTACGTCAATTTGGATCAACATTGAAAATCTCATGTTTAACATTTCTGATATAAAATTAATAAAAACATGTACAAACTTTGAAGAGAATGCCCTAACGCTCCAAAGGAAAACCGAATAACCTTAGAAAATTGAAAACTAAAGTATTTCTATAATAATTTCATGTTTATTGATCTGAAGAATTAACTTGTTTGGGAGTTGAACTTATTTTTTTAAGAAAAGTATGCACTTTGAAAAAGTTAAGAAAATAGGATTATAAAAAATTTACTAATCAAATATTAAAACTGACAATCTTTTAAGTCTGTAATAAAGAACAATAATAAAAATAGACGTTCAAAATCTACTGAAACCAACAATTATTTTTATTCCCTACAACATACAATCATGCACAATCTAACATAATATTCAGCTAACAACTTTTCCTACCCAGTCCTGAAAATAAATTCTTCAAATTTATATTTCTAATAACACAGGCAAAAGCAAACATTTAAATACATCACAAGTTTCCAAGTCATTAATACCCACCTAAAACCACAAACACCTTGAAACATTAATTTGTATCTATTAGTTTCCACAAAAATAAAAAAAATTTTAACAGGAAATATGTATGTATAAGGTTTGTTCAAAAACTATAGCGAATTTTGAATTTCCACAGGTTACGTATATTCGATTTTCGATTTTTTTGTGGCGTGATGTTGGTAGTCATGTCTCTCACTTATGCCGAAAAGTTCGGCCTGTTTGAATGTTCAGTTAATTTTTTTACAGCTGCTTTGCTTGCATGTGTTTTGGCTCGTCTTCGATTTTTGCCTATTCCAAAAAGTGGATCAAGATTTTGCCTACAGTTTTCTTCGATTGCCGGGGCGTGGTGCATCATGAGTTCTTGCCACAGGGTAGAACGATCAATAAGGAATAATACCTGCAAGTTATGCGCAATTTGCACGAAGCAATCCACCAGAAACGCCCAGATTTGTGGAAGAACAAAAATTGGCTTTTGCACCATGATAACGCCCTTGCTCACACATCTTTGCTTGGATGCGAATTTTTAGCCACCGTATTCCCCAGATCTGGCCCTCTGTGACTTTTTTTTTGTTCCCGAAACTGAAGAGACCCATGAAAGGACGACGCTACGCTACGATTGAGGAGATAAAGACGGCATCGAATAAATAAATAATTTTTGAAAAAACAAAATTTGCGATAGTTTTTGAACCAACCTCTTATGTACATATCAAATGTTGCCAGATGCTAATGATTTCCATTTTAACACTCTCTATCAGCTTTTGAATTTAAATGAGTTTTACATTAACCCCACACATCAGGTCCTGAGGAAAATAATTTCCCTCATGGTCCATGTCGTGTTTGGGGATAATGTGTGGAGGATATTTTTATGAAAAGGAAGGAGGAAGTTCTGGGAAGGAAATAGGTGGGTGGGAATCAGGGGTCAGTGTGTCCAGGAGTGATGAATGTATGAATCCATCCCTCCCGCTGCGGTGTAAGATGATGGGCCGAGAAAGAGACCAGCTGGAGAGGTCTTAAGATCTCCCCAAATCGGCCTCTCCCAATCTAGCCCACAACTCAGCTGGTGGGCAGGCGCGTTCGCCACTAAGACATCTCATCTGATGAATGCGGGCACCCTGTTAAGTTACCAAATGTATGGAACCACTTGGGGTGACCTATGGCAGAGGTGTTGGTAAATGTTTCCCGGAGCGGCAGTACCTTTACCCACCTCCCAAATTGTTGAGAGTTGTGCGAAACTATAATTAAAATTGATTGCACTACTTGGCTGGCAGTATATTATAACCTATCAAAACATTGTTTTTTTTTTTTTAATCTGACAAGCACAGGGAGATAGCTGGTTTATAGCTGGTTAACAGATTCTTAAAAATAATTTAAACATTAAAAACCACTAATACATCATACAAAAACAGGTTGAACAGTACTAAAAACAGAATAAAAAACAATTTTACCAAATATCACTATGTTACGAGAGATACTAGCTGATAGTACACAACTCATCTTGCTCATCACATTAATGAATGGTAGGAAGACACATAAAATTACACACAATTTAAAACAAAATAACAAAACCAATTGACATCAGATAAACCATCACCAACAAAGATTAATTATTTAGAAAAAAGCTGGAATATTTTACAGTTGTTAAAGTTGGAGTAGCTAGCACCCGTTAATTGCTTTCCATTGCTTTTAGCCACCACCAGTTGTGTTGTGATTGACGAATTTCAAATAAAACATACATCACTATCTGGTTGGCACGTTGCATGACATCTTGTTCCTCAGTCAGAGGGGTATTGTCGGGCCTGGTTTCTTGCTGGCCGGGCTTTGGGAACATTCGGTGGCCCTTGTTCACAGTGGAGGTCCACGTTTTCCTGGAACCCTTCTCATTGTTCTCTATCGATGGTGGAGTCTTGTTCTCCTTGTAAGGAGTTGAGCTTCGGTAGGGGGAATACTGTTGATCCACCTTCGTTGGTTGCTTTCTAATTGTTTGGATAGTAAAATAAAACAACGGATGCGTAAGCTCAAACTTATTATTATTGATAGTGAGTGGCGGACAATTAATTTAGTATTGTTTTTGGCCACTCTGTTAATAACTTTATTCATTTGCGTAAATGTTGTAATCATTAATCTTCAGCAAAATTTTGTAAAAATAATAATAAAAAAACAATTACAAATGCTACAACAGGTAATCTAGTTACATAAAGAATTGAAAAAGCTATTAAATAATATTTCTATGTAAAACATAAAGCGTAAAATGTAATTATTGTCCTCTATCAGGAATGTTAACTACCAAATATGAAACACTAAGAATCGTGGTCATGAACAACTCCATACTTTATTTATTAACATTATGAATTTATACAGCAGATGCCAGCAAAATTCGATTCAACTTCCTTTAGAATGGAAAGCATTAAGGGAGAAATAAGATTAAAGGCTTCAAAAATTCTTTTTTTTTTCATTTCATAAATCAATAGTAGTACTATTCAAAAACATATTCTGAAAATTTTAAACTAAAATTACACGCCATTTAAAAGTTATAAGCATTTGAGTGAGTGTCCCTCGGTCGAACTACTAGTACTTTACTGCCACTTTTATTTTCAAATGCATTTTTTTCAAAACTACTTTTCTAGAATTCATGTAACTTCTGGCCCCTACAGTTTTTGACCAATCGTTATCAAACTCAGTACATAGTTTCTATATATATATGCACTCTATTTGAACCTCAATCCTAAACAGTATACTTACTTTAACATTTTTTTATTGCAAAAAAACTTACAAAATAATGGTAAAAAAAACATACTAAATTTTCACATTCCTCAAAAAAATATTAATTTTCGATTTTTTTTTGAGGAGTGAGGTTCAAATAGAAGAAACACTTCTAAAAAAAGTAAATTTTCTTGAAAAATTGATTTCAAGTGTAAATTGTGACCTCCAGGAGTTACACAAATTGCCCAGCCGGATGGCGACTTACAATGCACAGCAGCTGATATCTCCGTTAGTTTTTGAGGAAAATATTTGAAAATTTTAGAATATACTTTTGAATATATTTGTAAAATGAACCCAAAGTATAAATAAAATATATGTATCTTATGTGTTAAATTTTTTTATGAAAATCACTAAAAATACACCGTCCTACACCTATTTCCCCCCTTAATTTGGATATTATCTTGTGACGCTGAATCGTACGGATTAAATTTTAAACAACGATTCTTGGTGCTTATTTTCGGAAAACTATAGTCAATCTAGCGGTACGTACACATATTATTATAAAATGCATCAGTGGGAATTGTGACAATAATTGACTTACGCAATACGATTGATGGCAAGGTTGATTGCAGATACTGTGACCAGGTGACTAGGGGAATGCCATCATAATTGGGGGAAGGAGATGTCATTGTAAAATAAATATGTTGAAATACAGGTTTGCGGTGATAAATATATTGATTAAATAATACACTTATTTTCAAATTGAAGGCTCAGCGATTTTACCATTGATTTGGTTATCAAAAACATATTATATTCAGTAAGAAAATAATGTTATTACTGACTGTTAAAGTTAACTGCACTGAGGGCTCTCTCAACAGGTGGATGATGGAAAATGTACCTTTTTACTTTAGCAATGCTTTTATGCAGTTATAATTACCAAAATGCTTTAATAAGTTTTAATTTTTACTTTAAATTACAGTGGTTAAACATATACTGCCGCGGTAATTAAAACCACAGTGTATTCGTTAAGGAAGACACTGTGTTTTATTTGTTTTAAACTTAAAACAAAATCAGTAACTTAACTCGTCCCGTGCTACTGGAGGAAACTTGTAAATTTCGCGATGTTTTGACTTTGACGTAATATTTTGTAGGTTTATTTTATGCTATCTTGTGTAATATTTACTGAAACGCATTCCTTGAAGAATAAACTATGCCCAAAAACAACATTACTTGTGTTTATTTGACAGATTCATATGTTTTACGAGAATGATGCAACTGAACTGACGACTCAAATGCTCCAAAAAAAAACTCGGCCAGAGATCCATAAAGAATTCATAGAAATTATTCCGGTTCCATAGATGCATTCAAAGCATTCTATACTTTAAGAACAAGAATGCCCCGAGCGATTCTGACCTTATCCTTCATACGTTTTCTTTATAATTAAGGTATAAAATCGCATTTCAAAAAATATTTTTTAGAGTTTAATTTGGCGCGCGCCAGCGCGTACTCGGCACGGAACGAGTTAAATCACCCCTTCAATTATATTTCAGGTTAGGAAAATCACTGAACCAAGTGTCACATAAAAAAAATATTGTGCAATTTTGTAAAAATTTAAAATAATTTTTAAGTAGGTAAATAAAATCAGCATTAATTTTATTGTACTAACTTATTAAATTTGCTCGAGTGTCACAAAATTATTTTAAATGTGATTTTGAAAAAAAAAATGCAATTTACGAAGCATTGTGTATTTAAATGAGAAATTGTAAATTCAAAGTTAAAAAAATAAATAATTAAATTTGCTTTTCTAAAATTATTATTAAAAATCCTACTTATGTAAAAAATATAATTAGATTACATACTAATAATATTTGTGGAAATTTGTACACAGGATTCATGATTAAATATTACATATTGCAATTTTAAAATTACATGTAAGTCGTTCAGACTTTAGTCATGTTTTTAAGAGTGATCTTTGTATTTTCACCGATCAACAATCTTCCTTCGGTATAAATGTAAGAAAATGATAATATATTGCAGCATATTTACCTAATTAATAAGTCGTTGGGCGTGTGTATTGAAGTTCTGGAAACACGATTTGAGCCGTCGGCTCTGTTTGTTCGATGTTTTCTCCCAGCCTCGTGGAAGGCAAAATATCCTCTAGAAATTGAAATACACAAATATTAAGCATATCTCAGATATTTTTTTAGATTAGCTCCACACAGGAGGCCCTGAGGGAAAAAAATTCCTCAAGGCCTTTGGGGATGCTGTGTGGGGGGTCTTTTTAGGTTCTTTCCTCCCATTGCGGTGCAAGGTGGTGGATCGGGGGAGAGTCCGGCTGGAGAGGTCAAAAGGTCTCACCAGTCTCTCCCGATCTGGCCCACCATGCGGTAGGTGAGCAACAGCATCCGTCGCCAAGACCTAGACAAACCTCATCCCATGAGTCCGAGCACCCCTGCTAAGTCACCAAAAGTAGCGAACCACTCGGGGTGACCTATGGCAGGGGTGTTGGTTATCCAATAAATGGTTCCCGGGGTGGAGGTACCCATACCTGCCTCTCAAATCGTTGAATATTCAAATAAAAACTATTTTTCTTCCTCTGGTTGGAAATGGGCATTGAAAAGATTTATCAAAATCAATTCAGAATGATAGTTCAATAACTGTGAAGGGAATAAGAATGGGAAGGGTTCAAAATGTTGGTCCCCAACCTCTCACAGACGGCACTATGGTCTGCCACTTTGTTGTAACCTGTTGCTTGTATTATGTATGAGAAAAAGATTACAATGGAGCTATCAGCGGTATTCTTATACAATCAATGAAAACCGTTAATACCTGAAAAAAGCTCTAACGATGGCCCATCTGAACACGGCAACTGGATCTGCTCCCACCAGCTCTCTTACAAATGCCAGTGAGGAGTTCTTCAACACACCCACTATGTCCTGCCTCATCAGATCTAAGTTCTTTTCTCGCATGTCAGTCACCTGAAATTTAAAAAAATATATATATCATATAAATATATTAATACGTGAAGCCAAAACTTTGTACCCCTTTTTACGAAAACTGCGCGGACGGAGGAGTATGAAATTTCGCACACTTATAGTTTATATAGAGGAGGAGTGCAGAATGCTAATGTTTTTTAAAAGTTATGCATAAAAATAGATTAAATCAATAACAAAAACATTACACACACTACCATGTATTTGACACACACACTCGCGTCTTTACTCTATTGTTTATTATTAAAGTCTATGGTCAAATTGAGAATAGATTAATATTGTTTGTCTTTAATATTATTTGTCTATGGTCTTACTGAATGTCAAACATAAAAAACATTACAATTATGGTCGAATTTCGACCATTGGGCGACCACTAGTATCATTAAATTGATCTACACGGCTGTGGCAAGTGATCTATCAGCTTCTATCACCATGTTGCATACTTGAACTCGAATCGTGAAGTTTCACTAAAACACACACAATGTGTCAAAATGTACAGCATCGCGGGATAGATTGCATTGAAAAGGTCAGCGTTGTAAAGATTAATGCTGGATGTAAATTTTAATCCATCAAGAATGGGAGTTTCAGAAATTCAGGATTGAAAAGTTGCTTGAAATAGATTTGTCCACAATTTCCTTTGGCCTAAGTGGTCCATAAACATTGGGGGGGGGGGTCATATTCCCACAAGCTTCAGGCAGTTGAGACTCTTGGGACGTCCCACAGTATCAGTTTCAGAATTGAAAAGTTGCTTGAAATAGATTCATCCGCAATTTTCTTTGACCAAAATGATCCATGAATATTAGGGGGGTCATATTCCCACAAGCTTCAGGAAGTTGAAACTCTTGGGACATTCAACAGTATCTACTGCTAAAAATTTTGAAAACACAAACATCACTAACAAATATATTGTTTTAATTGAAAGGAAATAATATTCACCTGGTATTTCACAGTTCCTGCGTAATGCCTCACAATAAATGCAGGTTCTCTTCTTTGGGGTTTTTCATAGAATATATTCTCCTTATGGACTGTATTGAACTTTTGAAGCAAAGTTTCGTTTGTTGCACCCGGGAAGCTGAAATACAACAAATATCCTTGAAAAAACAAAAAATTTCTTCAGTAGATTGCCGGTCGTGCGCCGGCGGACAAGCCAAAGTGTTCAAAAAATTTTAATTTTGGAATGCGATTTTAACCCTTAGGGGCCATCCATAAATTACGTCATACGAATTTCATGATTTTTTGATCCCCCCCCCCGTGTCACACATCGTCACATTTGTGAGACCCCCTCCCCCCTAGTGTGACGTCACATATTTTACAATTTTACATTTTTCGTTTACATTTAAGTTTTGCGTTTTAATAATTTAGATTTTTACATGTGACGTCACAGAGCTGATGACCCCCACATACCACTTGTCACAGTTCTCTACACCCCCCCTCCCCCCTTATGGGGTGACGTAATATATGGATGGCCTCTTATGTGTATAGAAAACGTATGAAGAACAAGGTCAGAATCGCCTGGGGCATTCTTGTTCTTAAGGTATAAAATACCGTGAACACATCTAAGGAAGTGGAATAATTTCTATGGAATTGTTTATGCCCTTCGGCCCGAGATATTTCGCGGCATTTGAGCTGTCAGATTCGGTAGCGTCCTTCTCGTGAGAAAGATCGTAAAACATATCAATTCATCAAATAAACACAAGTAATGTTGTTTTTATGCATAGTTATTATTGAAGGAATGTGTTTCAGTAAATATAATATATGATAGCACAAAATAAACCCAGAAAATATTACGTCAAAGTCAAAACATCGCGATTTTACATTGTTTCTTCCTTGGCACTTGACGAGTTAATAAAATATCTAAAATGATTAAAAAAAAAACATATCCAAGAATCAATCTAACTAACTAACCATAACCACCCTTTCTCCGCAGAGGTAGGCAGAGAGGATGGACTGCCTTCCCTCCACACATCCAAATCATCTAAGCTATCAGCATTGCATGATTAAACTAAAGATTTATTCCAGGTTACTTACTTGCACTGATCGTCTAGCACACATAGAAGCCCCCCCGGCTTGCCCTCGATGAGCTGGAGGCAGCCCGTGTTGTCCAGGAAGCCGATGTCTGTCCAGCGGATGCCCTCGCGCCGGTACTCCTCCTGCTCGTATTTGAACACATGCTGGTTGAAGTAGTACTGCAGGTGCTCATTGGCGTAGTTGATGCACAGCTGCTCAAAGCTGTTGAAGGGGCCAAAGTCCTCAAATCCAAAGATGTCCAGTACGCCTGGAAATAAAGATTAGATGTGGTGGGGTGGTCAGAGGGGAACATCTAGGTCAGTGAGTCAGTCTATGGCATCAGTCCTGCCAGGGAATGAATAGAGCAGGTATTTGTTGATCACATTTTAGTCTATTTTTGTCATTGTCTATTTTATTTACATATTAACCAGAGTAAAATTGTTGATTAGTTTATTCTAAAAGTGCGGTTAAGAAATGCCAATTTACTTCCTATATTTGTTATTATAGTTATTTTTTATTATAGTATAACGGCAAACGCACGCTCCTCACTGTTCCAACGCATGATGGTGACTAAACTGTGTTGGGACAAAACTTTATAGTTCCGCCTCTCGAACAAGATCACTAGCGCTCCGCTACGACATCAACCGACTGAATGGCGCGCATATAATAATTATTCTTCTACCTCTACATTCTATATTGTAATTTTTCATTATGCATACTTTGGTGATAATATTGTTAAATTAACCTGCTTACAAATTGCTTTGGCAGTTTAGGGCGTTTTATGATGAATAATAAAAATAAGACGAAATATGTAGTTGCTCAGCTGAAGAAGATCAGGTAGAAGTACAAAGTTCAAGTGTGTGTCACCCAATCGGAGTTAAGTCAAATCACGCAGATGCTTTACTTGCATACATCACATTTCAAACTTGTTATTTGAATTTAGAAAAGAAGATTCCTTGGCAATACATTCAATCGTAAGTGTGTTATCTGAATCAACTAATTACAGGATGTATGCATTATCGTAACAAGAAGTAAATACTAAAATACATGGCGTCTTTGCGAAACTTACCTATGCTGTGTCCTTGGTGTTCTCTCAGTGTATCCTTCTTGGAGAGAAGTGCGTGATTGACTTGCATGACGATCCAGTCAAACAGGGCACCATAGAGGCATTTGGCCATGGCATCACGCGCTGCTATCGCCTCAGGAAGTCTTAACAAAAAAAATCGTTTGTTTGGTTAACTTCAACAATCAAAAGTTTTGGTGATTATTTCCGAATTCAAATCAAGAAAAGAAAAAAAGATGGTAACTTACTGAAAAGAATGTTCTTATTTTTAAATTTTTTGGAAAGGGTGTTCGGTGCCTCTCATAAGGTTCTAAAGAGGTACCTACTTATCTTCTGAATTCTTCACCCACAATCAAAGGGATAATTTTTGTTGGGGGTTTTTACATAGGTACATTATAAATTTTTTTTTTAAGAGCGTAGACGGTTTACACATAGTTTCCGTGAGCACTTAGGCTATAGGCCCATTGTGCTTTCTCCTATTTTACCTCACTCCCATTATAAAGTTCACCAGGATTGTCATTGGAAATGAAGCTATATCTTCTGGTTCACCAATGTATCTTCCCAGGTCTCATTTATCCTCTTCACTCCTCCTTGGTTGCCTGAAGGTTCCACGAGGGAAGACGGCCTCATCCCTCCTCCCCATTACTCCTTAGTTCCCTAAATGTCCCACAAGGGAAGAGTTCACAGAGATGCCCATTTCTCCTCTTCACCCCTACATGGTTCCTTGAAGAGGTTCATGGGAAGAGGATATCATCTCTCCACTTCACTCTTCCTTGGTTTCCCGAAGGCCCCACGTCGGAAGAGTGCACTTCCCATTGGTTCCCTGAAGGCCCCTCAAGGGAAGAGTTCATGAAGGCGGCCTCAACTCTCCTCTCCACGGCTTCTCCTCTTGGTTTCTTCTGCACGCCCCATGAAGGAAGCCCGCAGAGGTGGCCTCAGCACTTAAGTTCCCCAAAGGCCCCTAGTTTTCGAATGGTCCAATTTTTTTTGTCCCACGAGTGACTAGGGAAATAAAAGATCCACGCCCAGATCCAGATCCAGAGCCTTGAATGCTGGAGTAAGGTCTAAATACTCCGAGATGCGACCCTGTTTCTCGGAGGCACAGTTCCTGACACTGTTCCCCAGGACATTCAGACTGAGCATGGTAGCTCACACCTTGGCTTGGGATGGCTACTGAAGGTTGGTGTTTCCACTCCCTGAGCGATGGGTTCGCCAATTAGAAAAAATGTAATTTTTTGTATTATTGCAATTTATTATCGTAAAAAGAATTACCTGTAGTTAATAACTAGCGTCTCTCCGGAAGCCCTGGCTCTTTTGGCAGTCAGTGCGGCGAGCAAGGTCTCCTGTTTGACCCTCAATAGTTCTGATATTAAACCAACGACTAATATATTTTTGACACCAACGGCCTCGTCGTGGTAAGATTTTCTAGGCTGGAACTCCACATTACCTGAAAATAAGAATTATTAGTCACTGGTAAGAACTTCACCAAAAAAAAAATACAAAATGGCTGAACACGGTTAAGTTTTTTAAATTCATATTAAGCTAGCTTTACTTATTACATATTTATTTATTCGCCCTCAGAAGGCGAAACAGCTGTCAAGCGAATAATAATTAACAGAACTTGTTTATAAAAAAACTGTTTTTATAAATTAAATAATAATACTATTGAATACATAAATGAAATTTAAAAAAAATATTAAAAAAGACTATTTGCAATAAGATGGCTTACAGTTGGCAACGTGTTGCCGCCATTCCCAATGGTTGCCGCTGACTTTGACAACTGATCTATCAGTTCATAAAAAGTTGGCTAATAGAAGCAGAAGTATCACGAAAACCTGTGTATCTTTCCTGAATTTTATGCTCAGGTACGGGGGCTCCATCGAGGTCAGAGTTAAGTTAGCCTCTCAGAAACTGGACATACTGTACAGGGCACGCAGATACTTTGATAGTACACAACTGCTAACCCTGTACAAATCGCAAGTGCGCCCCACGGTTGAATTTGGCAGCCACCTCTGGTCTGGAGCCCCAAAATACCTGAAAAAACCCTTGATTCTGTGCAGAAACGGGCAGTCCGTTTGATAGACTCTCCTAATCTAACAAACGGATTGCAATCTTTAGAGCACAGGCGCCAGGTGGGAATGCTGTCCTTGTTCTACCGGTATTACAATGGAATATGCTCCGAGGAACTAGCGTCATTGATCCCCTCGGCACCGGTGCGTAGTCGGGAAACACGCCAAACGCGCGCTCAACATTTGTACACGGTTGACATTAGTCACATGAGAACGGGTCGTTTCTACGACTCGTTCTTGAGTTCAACAGCTCGGCTGTGGAACGATTTGCCGGCTTCTGTGTTTCCTCCCTTCTACAACATGGGTCTCTTCAAGACCCATGTTCACTCTTTCCTCTCCTCAAAAACACCCTCCACACAGCATCTTCAAAGATGACATAGGCCCTGAGGGAAATTATTTTCCTCAGAGCCTCCTGTGTGGAGTTAATGTAAAAAAAAAAAAAATGTACACAGGCATTTATTTAAACCACTGGTTCCTGACCTTTTTTGACCAGGGACCACCGTGATATTTATTTGTTCTCACAGGGACCACAATGTACAAGAATGAGCTTTTCTTGGACATCTTCAGCTACCTATCCAATATATACCAAAAGGGTTACGAATCAGCTTTTGGATACCTTTCGATTCAGTTTTGTAGTAAAATGATTAACTGTTTCGCTGGCCACATTTTAGATCTTGCGGACCACCTGTTGGGAACCACTGATTTAAACGGTATTTTGCGCCCATCATAGCACCCTAGAGTGATTTTTCACAAAAACCTGCTACAAAATATGGCTCTACGGAACTATATAAATTATCCAAATTATCATTATAATAAATAATCACAAGATTGTAACATTTTTATTTTTGGTTAAGAGCCAGTCGACTTTGTCGTTTCTGTTTTTCGAGCACATGTGCGCCCTCAATCAAAACCACCCAGATCACAAGGCTCGGACACTGAATCAAATCAGCCTCTTAACCTGTTAAATGCCACGGTTTTTACAGATAAAACTTGAAAATTTCGCGGTGTTTTGACTTTGACGTTATATTTTGTGGGTTTATTTTATGCTATTGTATATAATATTTACCGAAACACGTTCCTTGAACAATAAACTACGCCTCATAACAATATTACTTGCGTTTATTTGACAAATTGATAGGTTTATCGATCTTTTCATGTCACGCGACGCTCAAAGTTTGACAGTTCAAATCGCGGGAGAAATGACATTTGAGAACTCATAGAAACATCCAAAAATAATTATTTGAGTGGCTAGGTGTGTTTCTTGTATCTGTTACGTCAAGAACAAGAATGCCCCAAGCGATTCTGACCTTGTCCTTCATACATTTTCTTTAAACATAAGGTTTAAAATCGCATTTCAAAAAGTTTTTTTTTTTAATTTTATTCGGCTATAGGGCGCGCGCCGGCGCGCAATGGCAAGCAACCGGTTAACTTGTTTCAGAACCTCTAAAATATTTTAAAATGTAACAAATATGTAACAAGATAACAAAAAAAATTCAAAATTTTTTGGAGGATCTCACAAGTTAGGAGGCTGATTTTATTCAGAGTCCCGGCCTTGTGAACTAGCTGGTTTTGGTTCAACACCATTCAAGAATTTTTTTCAGGAGCCATTTTAACCTAATTTTTATCAACAGCGTGTGCCATTGCAATCATACCGTAAGCATCTCAACTTATCAAACTAATTTCATAAGCTGTAAGTGATTTGAGAAGGCTGTAAGTTTTGGATACGATTAGACCTGTCAAAAACTCATGCCCCTTATGACTTCTGCGATTTGCTTTAAATTACATTAAGTATCTTACAATATTGTTGTCCTTAACATACATTGGAAATTTTGTCATAAGCTACTCACATAAGTCACTTACGAGTCTAGCAGCCGTCTTACAATTACATTTAAATGCGTCTATTGGATGTTTTAATGTTAATAGTTAAAACATTCAACATTTATTTTAGATGTGGTGACAATCAGCATTCTCATCGGCCATGTTTTATAAACAATGCATATTATGTTTAGCATTTATATTTTGTCTTACCTCTTATGAGCATATTTTGATAATATTTCATAATTATTATGGTGACTTAATGGAAAACTTGTAACATTGGATTTTGCAGTGAGTGTAGGTATGTATATGAAGTTAGTAAAAACAATGATTATAATTCCCAAACCCATATCAAATAAATTGTTTGTTTTGCAATAAATTAAAAACAAACACAAATTAACTTTACACGGGCAGACCTGATGTTTTCCACCATTGAGGATGCTATTTGGAGGGTCTTTGTAAGAAAAGGCTCAAGTGAACTCGGGTTCAGACGAAACCCATGCTGTAGCTGTAGTACAGAGGAAAAACATAAATCTATAAAACATTCCAAAGCCGACGTGTTGAACACAAGAACGAGTATCTTCCATTGAAATACCGGTAAAATAACGACAGCATTCTAACTTTATATCTATGCTCTAAAGCAAGGATTCCCAACCAGTGGTCCGCAAGAGCTAGAATGGTCCGCGAAAGATTTCAAACTTTCAACAACGCGCGCCGGCTAATAAGCGAGCTCAGCGCGCGGGTGGTCCCTGGTCAAAGGTCTGAAAAGAAAACTTTACCCACCCCCATCCCGTCTCGCCCGCAATCGTGACAACATTCAGTTTATCACTATTGTACCTTGTGGTCCCTGTCAAAAAAATAAATGCCAAAGTGGTCCCGGGTCAGAAAAAGGTTGGGAATCACTGCTCTACAGGGTAACTGGTTAAAACAGAATGGTGATAAAACAGACCTCGATAAAATGATATGTTAGGTTCACTTGTTCTTTTTCTTGTTCTGTTTTGTAACTGCTCTGTGTTTATCATAGAACCCTATTTAGCAAATTGGTTTTTCAAATGTCTATTTCTGCAGAGTCAACAATTTTTCAGTTATTTAGGGGCTCTAAATTTCAAATCAGAGGTGGCTGCCAAAGTAAATAAAAGTGCACTCACCCAGAAGCAGTACGGCTGACAGCACAGCAAACAGCCTCCGTTGCTTGTCGGGCATAAAGCCGACCATCTCCATGGACTGCTTGAGGCGGGAGAACTCGTACTTCTCGTCCACACTGGGAAGCACGGAGCAGCCACTCTTGGACAGGTAGTTGTACTTGTCCGGAGCCAGGAGGTGCAGCTGCTCCTTCTCCAGGTCGGAAGCGCCCGCCAACAGGTAGTAGAACACGTGGTAGTTGCGCTCATTCCAGCCCTGGCTGCAGATCCTCGACTTCTCCAGGAGGTATTTCTGCACCACGGCGCCATGGACCATACCATTCTCTTTGTAGTTCACCTGGAAAATAATCATCATGATTAATTTGATTTTCTCTGTGGAAGGGACCCAGAGGCAGCTGGATAGACTGCAAGAAGGAGGATTGGAACAGGACGGGGAGGAAGGAGGACTGGAGACAAATGGCGAGGGACCGTAGCCAGTGGAGAGGCCAAATCCCACCCTGATGTGGTGCTGTGATGATGATTAATTTAATTACTACACACTTAGGGGGTATTTCACCATCTCTAGAATAAACTGTTGAGTTGATTAATACGACTCACTAGATGTTTCACAACACCACCCGTCAAGCAAGCATTTATTTTTACTGCCATGTTAATCTTATGCTTAAAATTACTTGACGAGTAGTTACTCAACAGTTTAGTCAGAGGTGGTGAAAAATCCTCTTATTGAAACAAAGACAAAATGAAAAGAAACCATATTACATTATTCGTTGAGTTAACAAAGAAAATGCAAGCAAGATTCAAAAGACGATAATTGTTTCTACATATTTGCGTAAACATGTAATTATTAACATCATTATAGGTAGTTGGTTATTGCGATCATATTTTTTTACACTTAAGAAATTGGCTTGAGAGCTGTCATTAAAGTTCAAAGTTCAAATTAATTACATATTACACAATAAGTTTCATATTATTACAATGGGTACAGAATGACTACCCAGCCTTGTAAATAGAAGCATATGTCAAAGAAATAAAACATCATGGTTTACGCATTTTGAAGTGATGCTGCTAGTCGTAATCATCAAACTGATTGAACCAGTGGAAATATGAACTTCCAAAGTGTGATAATAGCTAAATAAAGAATATTCACCTGAATAAATTTCCCGAATCTGCTGGAATTGTTATTATGGGCAGTCTTTGCATTTCCGAAAGCTTCCAGAACAGGTCCCGCGCTGAGGATAGTCTGCTCCACGCCGCTTCCGTGCGATCCCTTCTGACTGAGGGCTGTCAGATGATGCAGCAGGAAATTGGTGCTCTCTGTCTTGCCGGAACCGCTCTCTCCGGATATCACAATGCACTGGTTCGTCCGTTCTTTCAGCATGCAATGGTAAGCGGTGTCAGCCACGGCGAAGATATGCGGCGGAAGACTCGAGCCTATTCGTTTATTCTGATACAGCTTCACATATTTAGGGTTATAGATGGGGTGGAATTTGAAGGGGTTGACGGCTATCAGAATGGAGCCGACGTAAGTGTATATATAGCCTGCGGAGAACCTGGCTCTGAGGTTGTCCAGGAGGGTTTGTTCATTGAGGTCTGGCAGTTGGCAGAGGTCCGGGTACTCCCTGTCTTTTGGCTGGTAGAGGAAGCGTTGGAAGTAGTCTTTGATGAGCTGGGGGTCCATGGAGAAGTTTTTCATCCACAGAACGTCCATTGTCATTTTCTCTCTAAGGTAGAACCTGTGAAAACAATAACAAATACAATATTTTTTTTTTTATTTATCAAAAGTATACAATACAAAATATAGTATATTATATAAAGCATTGTACTCCCAAGAGTTAATAAACTCATTGATACGCATTACATGAAACATATAGCTGTATGTATTAAATGGACATATGATGGGGACATACACAACATTATTATTTCAGATAGTCATTAATAAGATGAAGTTTGAGCATGTTAGTTTGGGTCTTTTTACATTGACTTGCACGTTTGATCTCGTTGGGTAGTTGATTATATTTTGTGTGAGCTATGTATTCTAGGGATCTTAGTCCATATTTTGTTGATTTGATTTTTGGTATATGAAGTTTGTTGTGATTTCTTGTGTTGTGTTGGTGTACGTCGCAATTGTAATAGAGTGTAGTGTTGGAATGTGCCGAGTGTTGAATTACTTGTAATATAGTTTTAGTTATTTCAAAAGTGGGAATGGTATTAAAAGGAAGTATTTGGGTGTTTCTGTAGATGTCTTTGACATGTGTGTCCCAAGGTAGACTGAAAATATTTCGCAGGGCTCTATTTTGGACGACTTGGACTTCTGAAATCATTTTTTTTGTAGCAAATCCCCAGATTCCGGCGAGATATATTAGATGTGAGTGAATCATAGCATGGTAAATCGATTTTAATAGAGAGGGAGGAAGTAACCCGCGAAGTCTATATAAAACACCAGTTATAGGAGTAATTTTGGATAGAACATGTTTAAATTGGTGATTCCATGTGAGTTGTGAATCAATGAAAAGGCCAAGATATTTTGTAACATCAGCCCTTTCAAGGCGGTTATTATCAAGACTTATATTAAGACTTACATTTTTTTTATTTGCAAACAGTATGTAATGTGTTTTTTTTATGTTTAGGCTAAGTTTGTTTAGTCGCAGCCAGTTTGCCAGGCAAGCTATATCCCTTTCCATTTCCTTTTCAAGTTCGTTTAAATCATTATTGTGATAAAGAATCACTGTATCATCTGCATAGAGTTGTATTGTACCCTTAAGTCCCCATTTAGCAATATCATTTATATATATTAAAAATAGTAATGGTCCAAGTACGGAGCCCTGAGGCACGCCACATTTTATCGTTCCCATGCTGCTTGTCCCTTTTCCAACAAAGGTCTGACAGTGTCGGTTAGAGAGGTAGCTACACAGTAACTTCAGGGGAGTGCCTACTATGCCTAGGTGTTCTAGCTTCTTTAGTAGTATCCCATGGTCAACCGTATCGAAAGCCTTTTTTAAATCTATAAATAAGCCTGCAGCGTGCTTACCCTGGTCTATATGCTTTTGCAGGGCGTATACAAAATCGAAGGCAGCACATTTTGTGTTAGATTGGTTTCTGAATCCATACTGTTGGGATGCGAGTAAATTGTTTGATAAGAGATATTTAGTGAGCCTAAGCTTAATAACCTTTTCAAAAACTTTAGAGAAGACAGAGAGGATGGATATAGGACGATAATTAGAAGGATTTTTTTTGCAATCATCTTTGTAAATCGGAATTATTTTTGCTATCTTTAGTTGATCTGGGAAGATTCCACTATCCAGGGATTGATTAATAAGAAAAACAAGGTGGTCAGCTAATATATCTTTGCAAAAGTTCAGGTACACTGGTGTAATTCCATCTAAACCTGGAGATGCATTAGACTTTAGTTGAGAGATGATACTGAGAACTTCTGTTTTATTTGTTTTGGCCATATATAAGGATTGGATTGCTTTTTGGTCCGTGTATATAGTGATAGAATCATCTGGATATGATGCAATTGTAGCTGCTAAGTTTTCCCCAACTGATATAAAGAAGTTGTTAAAAGTTGAAGCTATCTGTGTTGGGCATGTTATTTCTTCATTCTTAATGAGAAGACATTCAATTTCATCTTTCTGGGGTGTCGAGCTATTTGTTAGAATTGCATTTATTATTTTCCATGTCTGTCGCGGATTACGCAGGTTTTCCTTAAATATAGTCGTGTAGTATTTGGTTTTAGCATATCTTCTATAGTTGGTAACTTGATTTCTTGTTTTATTTCTCAGTGCTGTGAATATATCACTTTGCTGATTTTTTTTCCAGAGGTTAAACGCATTGTTGCGCTGTTTGATAAGTGCATTTAATTTTGCATCAAACCATGGAGTATTACCCCTCCGTTGGTATAAAATCAAATTCATTTCTAATCTATTAACCCATCTCCTCCGAGCTGCCATAATTTAACACTTCCTGTGCCGATCGCGCGCCGGCGCAGTGGGAAATTTTTTTTCATAAATTTTGAAAAATTTTTTTTAGTATGCGATCGCATAATATAATTAATCCCTATGTATAAAGAAAATGCGTGAAGGAGGAGGTCAGAATCGCTTGGGGGCATTCTTGTTCTTGACGTAACAGATATTCTAAACACATCTAGCCACTCGGAATAAATTTTATTAAATTTGTTGGAATAAATTCGTTCCAGGATGTTCATAAGAGTAAAGAAACAGTAAGTAATGGCAAAGTTTTCATGTATTGAACAGAGGATGTAAAATCGAAAAGGAAAAAGATAATACTACTCTATATCCTGTTTTACAGCGGTGTGTAACTGACTAATTTAAATGTCTAATATTTATTGAACTTGATGGATTTATTGAGGAAGTCAACGGCAATGTGTAACAAGCACACTGCTGAATATTTATAGGATGATTCAGAAAATTTTCTACCATGATTCGCAACAATCATCGTGTTAAAAATGACTAGGTAATTAAGAAAAATATTACTTGGTATTAGTCACTGGGAGATCACCCTTTACCAGGATCAACAATTTTATTTAACAAACAATAGATAGTGTGGGAATAAAACGCTATAAATATATGATTCTGTAGCTGATGAAAGCAAAGGTTGATGGTACAATTAATATTCAAACTATGTACATGTTTCATGTCTAAAGATGCTAGGCTAGCACCTCTGGTGTGCGGCAGTAGGCATGGAATTGGCAGAGGAAGGGCCAAAGTAGACTGAATGCAGTAAAAATGAGTTCCCCAAGATGTTAACTTATTGTATACTGTCTAACATGATTGCCCGAAGATTCTTCCAATGCAGTAACAATGTAAAAAAAATATTGTTCAATGCATTTTGTACTAGCCTATATACATGTGAAACATGGTGTCACTACCGAACTGGTTCGATGGAAGGACTTCGGATCCAATATAATAATGCATGCAGAATGGATATAGAAGATACAGCAGCGCATCGACAATGTTTACGGAGCTAGGGCTGCTAATTCGCCGGTCTGATGAGACACCGTGGTGACTGCAGCCTACCAGCACCAAGCGCCATTCCTGAATGAGCGTTGGGCCCGAGCTCACCCCAGACAACACCCTACATTATAATCGATTAATTATTTATTTTTATTATCGTTTGTTTGTTTTTTTTTTTCCTTTCCTATTCTATGTAATTTTTGCCTAAAATCTTTTGTGTAAATATGTATATGGGACGTGTGGGATTGCATTATCCTCTCCACATCCTGGAAAAAACATTATTATTTTTAATTACTATCATGAAAAAGTAGATAAATGTTAGGTCAGATCGTGGGTGCAACAATTCAGATGACTTAGAATCAGAGAAAGCTACTCTAATCGCCAAATCAATGTCGTGAAGTGCAAAAGTAAGTTCCGAAGGATAGTTTCCTGTGGTGCAGCGTGATTTACCTGTAGTACACCTACAATAATGGCCACGCTAGAACCAAAGAGAGGTTGTGTGTGGCGTCATTGTTCTAGTATTTTCTGTCTTTTTCATTTTTATCGTGTGAGAAGGAAGAGGACGATCATTGGTGATACAAATGCGGCTATCTCTTTAACTACTTTAATTTTAGCGGTAATTAATGTAATTAAAATCAAAAACTAGATGCAAAGGTTAGGTTAGGTGTACCACTATTTACTGGCAGTACACCTAGAGTATTGGTAACACAAAGCAAAAGATGCTACGGTTAGGTTAATACAGTGTAACATGATTTACCTGCAGTACACCTACTGTATTGGTCACACAAAGCAAAAGATGCTACGGTTAGGTTAATACAGTGTAACACGATTTACCTGCAGTACAACTACTGCATTGGTCACACAAAGCAAAAGATGCTACGGTTAGGTTAGTACAGTGTAACATGGTTTACCTGCAGTACACCTACTGTATTGGTCACACAAAGCAAAAGATGCTACGGTTAGGTTAATACAGTGTAACATGATTTACCTGCAGTACAACTACTGCATTGGTCACACAAAGCAAAAGATGCTACGGTTAGGTTAGTACAGTGTAATATGGTTTACCTGCAGTACACCTACTGCATTGGTCACAGAAAGCAAAAGATGCTACGGTTAGGTTAGGACAGTGTAAAATGGTTTACCTGCAGTACACCTACTGCATTGGTCACAGAAAGCAAAAGATGCTACGGTTAGGTTAGGACAGTGTAAAATGGTTTACCTGCAGTACACCTACTGTATTGGTCACACAAAGCAAAAGATGCCATGATTAGGTTAGTGCGGTGTAATTTGGTTTACCTGTAGTACTGTCCAGATGTAGAGTGAGGCCAGAGGAGCATAACAGCGACTGGGCTCTCGGTCGCTCCAAGTCTCCTCTCCTTGCACTCTCCTCCCACCACATCCCCCACAACCTACAACAGAAGAAAACATTATATTAGCATTATTCACAGAGAAAAAAACATTCCAAATTACACTTCTTGATTGTTGTACAGAGGTGTTTGTACAGTGGCTGCATCGAGATGCTCACAATCGCATCATGCATGCCCCTCTTAACCTAACAGTATCACTCTTCTTTTTATTTCTCCATTTAGATAATCCCCGTGTACACTGTACCTGTCAGTTGATTTAGGTTAGATTAAGAGCGGTTTGCACAACGTGTAACATGTATATCACCCTTCTTTTTATTTCTCCATTTAGATAATCCCTGCATACACTTTATCTGTCTGGTCCAATTGGTTTAGGTTAGATTAAGAGCGGCTTGCACAACGTGTAACACGTATGTCACTCTTCTTTTTTATTTCTCCATTTAGATAATCCCTGCGTACACTTTATCTGTCTGGTTCAGTTGGGTTAGGTTAACAGCGGTTTGCACAACGTGTAACATGTATATCACCCTTCTTTTTTTATTTCTCCATTTAGATAATCCCTGCATACACTTTATCTGTCTGGTCCAGTTGGTTTAGGTTAGATTAAGAGCGGCTTGCACAACGTGTAACATGTATGTGACCCTTCTTTTTTATTTCTCCATTTAGATAATCCCTGCGTACACTTTATCTGTCTGGTTCAGTTGGGTTAGGTTAACAGCGGTTTGCACAACGTGTAACATGTATATCACCCTTCTTTTTTTATTTCTCCATTTAGATAATCCCTGCATACACTTTAT
Organism: Glyphotaelius pellucidus; assembly: GCA_936435175.1. Classification (NCBI taxonomy): domain Eukaryota; kingdom Metazoa; phylum Arthropoda; class Insecta; order Trichoptera; family Limnephilidae; genus Glyphotaelius; species Glyphotaelius pellucidus. The sequence continues at coordinate 18,082,141 of OW386546.1, forward strand.
CTGTCTGGTCCAGTTGGTTTAGGTTAGATTAAGAGCGGTCTGCACAATGTGTAACATGTATATCACCCTTCTTTTTTATTTCTCCATTTAGATAATCCCTGCGTACACTTTATCTGTCTGGTTCAGTTGGTTTAGGATAGGGTTAAGAGGGGTTTGTATAATGTGTAATAGTCATTGTAGTACATATAGGTTAATTATGTAGTTTCAGCTCCTTTCAATAGATGTCATTAGCATAGCCAGTAATACAAAGTTTTGATATATCCCAACAGATGGCAGTTAGGTATGACATCAGAAGAGTACCATCTATTGCCGTTCATGTCCCAGTTGGGCGAGCACCTTCCATTCGCCAGTAGGGAGGGTCAGAACTACTTGGAATCTAGTTTAGTAAGTACGTTGCGAGTCCAATTTAATATTTAATGTAATACTATAACTTAATAAGTCAACTAGTAATCACACGAACCTCAAACTTATTCGGAAGTTACCCAACACATCTAAAGTAGTATTAATCTTTGGAAATTAACAGACACGATAGTCATGTACTTAAATTACTTCATAAATAAACAAATGACAGCCCCCATTATTACATGACAATCGAACTATGGGCATAAATTAATAAAAAAAGTTTAAATTGATTTCCAGTGCAAAACATTGTTCAACATTTGATAAAGATGTGGTTAACTGGAACAGTGATTATTTGTTACAATTTTATTAAAATTTATTACATACTAACGAGTTCCCGGTATGCGTTGCTATGCCACATAAAGAAATTGTTTCTCCCGGCGTGTCCTTTCCCATTCGTCCTACTCCCCTCCCGTTTCTCTACCTTCCCTCTTCCCACTCCCCTCTCCAGAGTTCCCCTCCCCCCTCCCGCATTCCGTACATTAAGTCCCGGTACATTCAGTTTTCAAACAGCTTACCTATTGCAATTTTTTTTATAAAAATTTCATAATGCCAGAGCTCACCAGTATATATAGAAACTTTCGCAGGCGTGCTCACAACAACTCGCCAAAGTTTCAATGAATCGGATGAACGGTTTAACAACGCATAATTTCATGATGCCAGAGCTCAATATTATATATAGAAACCTTCACGGGCATGCATCAAATCCCCAAAGTTTCCTCACAATCGGATGAATGGTTTAGCAATTAAGCTGAATTAATTTTGTGGACATTGACGCAATACATAAAAAAAAATCTCTTTCTTTCATCAAAAATACAAATTGATTAAAGTATCGTAAGCAATAATATGGTCCTACTGCTTAGAGCTCTGATGTAACTTCTATTTCTGTTACAAACATACATTGTTTATAATAAAAAGGGAGAAATTACAACCAAGCCAGTAGGTGGGAATTTTTTATTTAAACCGATCAATACCTTATCAATAAATTTCAGACATCAATATTACACCGTTGTGGTTTAGCGCAAATGCAGCAAATTGGAATTTCCATAAAAAAAGTTTGTCTTACCCTTTTGAATGAAAAATAATACAAATAAAATAAATTTCGCACAATCAACTGGCTTCATTGAAACATTTACTGGACTAAAGCAACGCCAACAGGAAAATATGAGCCAATTAACAGGAAACTAAATCTGATAATAGATTAGCTTAGCAAGTGAGTAAGAGGCTATTTATGTGTTAGCAATTTGCTTGTTATAAAAACCACAATTATTTTAACAGTAACCAACACTAATATAACACGAAATTGTGCAGGTTCATTCACAGCGCTGTTTATAATTTCCAGGTGTCTTAAGATAAATTTGTCGGGAGTTTACTTGAATTGGCTTCGATGGCACTAAACATTGCATGTAATTTGAAGTGAATTTTAATACAAGACTACAGTATAATGAATAGTCCATTGTCTAAGTGAATTTTAGGACAAAACTACAGTAGCCAATTGTCCAAGTAAATTTTATATGCAGATAATACTACAGCTTTATATTATAGACCAGGTTACATTTTTATGAGTATTAAGGGGGGGGGGGGTAAGGTTTTAAAGGCGAAAAAAGGCACATTTTCATGATTTTTTTTTTGATACATGAATAATGTTGGCTTATTTCTTTTATATTCACGTTATAGTATGACATCTGAAGTATCTTTGAAAAAAAAAATTAATTAAAAATATTAATAAATAAGTCCGTGGGGGCGAATCTCTGGAGGCGCCTCGAAAAAAGGTGTTATGCGGTGAACATCATAACTCGTTAACGGATCATTTGAAACAAAAAAATTGAAATGCATTTAAAATGTGATATGTTTTCTCAGGTAGTGACAAAGCGTTTTTTTTTTTTTTTGCAGCATGTTGAAGTCAAAAATGCGATTTTTGCTAAAATTTTCAGTGAATTTGTTATTATAAAATGGAAAAAAATGGTAAAAAAAAACTCTTCGTCACTACCTGTTGATTTGTGTTAAAATAGTGTACAAAATTTCAAAAAGATCGGTTAAGTAAATTTTGAGTTATAATGTTCACGAACTTTAAAAATTTATTTGCGAGAAAATCGATTTAAAGTTTTTGTATACTCAAAATATACTTGATTGAAGAGATCCAGTGTTGTGAAACTTATCTCTTCCAGATAAGCTCAGCTTACAAGATATCAAATTCGTAGTTTTATCATAGTCGAGCTTTGAGAAGAGGATGAAAAACTGACCATGAACAAACAGAACAGGTGTAAAAAAATATTTCTATATATTTGTAAAAATCAATTGACATATAAATGCTTTTATTATTATTATATCTTTCATTGAGTAACAAAACATAACAACATTTCCGCTCAGGGGTAAGCAGAGCACGCACTACTACACAACCCGATCTTGGCACACACTCCTTTTTTCATTCACATTTTTACATTCTGCTCTTTTAAAATGACTCTTGACATGACTCTTGTATTTCTTTCATCATCAACTTAAATAATGTCTATACACAGAAAAAAGGGAATATAATAAAATATGAGAACAAAATAAATAAATTTCCTGTCAACAATCACATTGCTTCAAACAAACAATTATTTGTTCCGATTAAATCTGTATAAATTAATTACCATAGATAAAAAATGAATATTTTCTCCTTTGCTAGGCATACTACACACACATAATATTCACAGCTCTGATGAAGACTAATTAAAATTAGACTCTCAATTATTAATTAGAGCTGAATAGAAAGGAGTCATAACGCACTCACATCACACTGTGGAATTAATAATTTATTCTTTAATTATAAAAACAATAAAAAGTTAACTGGTATCAAATGCTCTTAATTGCACTTTGTCATAATGTGAAAGAAAATACATTTTATCTTGACGGTTGAAGTGACATGAATTCATTACGAGGATAGATGTCATTTTAATATAAAAGTAATTTCCTTATTCTTTGCTAATAAACAATATTAATTTATTTACAATATGATTAACCACTACGAGTGAAAATTGGAAGTCAAGAACAAATGGCAAGTTTTATAAAAATAAATTCAAAATATCAACCCTTCAGACTAATTTGTCAACTTTTCGGAACTCATAGATCTCATAGATATCGTTGTGTCTCCCTTACTTTCATAGTGAGTAAACGGTAAACGGTATTGGAAAGAGAAAACACCACTCGATACATTCAAATCTAAAAATTAACCGCAAAAGAATTAAAATTTACACCTTTAAGAATCCAAAGTTTCCGATCGCAATTTGAAAAAAATTATGAAACTTTGTGAATTTTTTATTAATTTTATTTACATGAAATGACAAAAAAGATAGGGGATTATACATAATACACATTTGTTTAATAAAACATCTGTTTTTACTTTTTTTCATAACCATTAATTTTAGTTAGAAAAAATTTAAGGTGAGCCATTTTTAAAAGTTTTTAAAATTTGCATTCAAAATTTTTATATTTAAAAAATTACTTACGTGTTTTATTTCTAATAATAAAATTTGAAAACGTATTTCATCACCTTTTTTCATCATAAAAACAGTTTTTAATTTTTGAATAGTTCACAAATGTTCCATTTATTTGGATTATATTTCAAAGTGGAAATATTCTTACCTACTGACAAATTACGGTCAAGGCCGGAGGGGTTAACTTCTCTCAGAGGCTGTCTCATCTTAGAGAATGCTGCATGAAGGGTTTTTTGAAGAAAAGAAAGCAGTGATCCTGGGTCTTGAAAATATCCATGTGGAAGGAGAGAGGAAACACGAAATCCAGCAAATCATTTTACTGCCGAGTTCTTGGGAATAAGAATGAGTCGTAAAAACAACCTGTTCTCAAGTAGCAAATGTGAACTGTGTATAAATGTTGGATGTGCATTTGGCATGTTTAAATGTGGTAATTCCCTTCCAATGGTCAAATATTGTTGAGACAAATTCAAAACTTTATTCTGTTAGCAGATTTCAAATCAGAAATGAATCTGACTACTGAACAAGCGTAACAATTAGCATTTTATTAAATTCTTAACATTTTAGAGATTATTTTCAAACCAACATGTTATTAACATCAGGGTACCTAATTTTATAATCTAATTTGGTTTTAAAAATCTGCTAATTAACATCTTCATGTAGAAGCTGACCTTGGTAAAGCAAATACATGCGCTAATAAGATTTATTCATGATTGTAACACTTTTATATTCAATCACAATAATTAACATTGAAAATTTTAGTGTTTAGACAATTTTGTTAAAAGGCACCGGCGAGTGATAAATAGAACTAAAATACTGGTCTTTCACGTAAACACCTTTACCAGTCTATTTGTTCGGCTTTCGGAACAATTCGTAACATATAGGTCTCATAGAAATCGTTGTGTCCCCCTTACTATCATGGTTAGAAATATGATCTAACACCGGTGTTAGAAAGAGAAAATACCATGCATTATATTTTAAAAGTTAACCGCAAACTAATTAAAATGTATACTTTATGAATTCAAAGATTCCGGCCGAAATTTGAAAAAAAAAAATGAAACTTTGAGAATGTGTTATTAATTATTTTTACATGAAACAACAAAAAAGTGAGTTGACGATAATGTTTATAATACATTTGCCTAATAAATTATGTACATTTTTTTGTAATTTTGGTTAGAAAAAACGCAAGTTGAGCCAGTTATATGTTTATTTCAAATTATAATATTTGTATATTTGAAAGCGTATTTCATCACCTTTCAAAAATAGTTTTTAGTTTTCAGATACATTCAGAAATATTAAGTTTATTTGGATTTTATTGCAAAACGGAAATATTTTGACCCTCTGACAAAATACTGTCCAATGAACATAGTATATCATTTCACATATTATGTATAACAAAAAAAAAAAAAATACACCACCATAATAAAGCCAAGCTTGTGTGTATGGCGGGTGTGTTATTTTAGTACTGATTTGTCTCTAAAAACATGCAAAATTAAACATTTTCATTTATTTATTTATTTTTCAGGTTCCACATAAAACAGTTACACACAAATTATTATGGGGAAGAATACAAAATTTAAAAAAAGTGCATGGGGGCAATTTTACTATGTTGTGCGGTATGTCAGAAGATAGTTGCTAAACTCTCGAAAGATGATATTGAAGATGTCGATGCTCAATGCAGAATCAGCAGTTGAGTCGTTCTATTTATTGGGGCATTCTGATAGGCAGAAGTTCTCGCTTTCGGAGCATAAAAAAGTGCATGGGATCTCCCACGAGTATACGCGTTAGGGACATATAAGTTAATCTCTTTCAAGATAGGCAGATTTAGTATAGTACCGGAAATTATCTTAAAAAAATGTTTACCTAAAAATATTTTTTGGCGGGCTTCCAAGATATTAAAATCGAGCATTCCTGTTAAGAACAATGATGGATATAGGAATGGGTAGTATGTATATTCCCTTATATACAGGAAACGCGTAAACCTTTTTGTACTTTTCTATTTCTAGGATATGGTTTTGTTCAGAAGGGGCCCAAATAATGGAGCTATATTCCAGGATGCTGCGGACAAGTGCTTCGTATGTTCTCCATGGCCTATGGCCTGTGCATCATAATTTAAAATACAAATAAATAAAATAGCACACACCCGTAGTAGATATTTGCAATACCTTTTATTTAAAATAATAATTATTCAATTTGGTTGGGTATTTTTGCATAAAATCCAAATTTAAATTTTGTACGAAAAAGGCCATTTAGCCTTAACACTGGACTATTAGTGACATTAAAGTTTTTTAGTGTGCCGCCATTTCCCAGAGTGCTCTTCTAATCATCAAGCCATTTCCCCGTAGGATAGGCAGAGGACAGCCAAACAAACTTGCTTCATTAACATTCATATATCGTCTGAATCTTCAAATGTCAAGTTGAAATGATAAGCGCGCAGCTAAGCGGTAACATTCTTCAGTAACATTCACATCATTCATTGAAATACTAAATCATTTCTACAGTTATATAATCGGCAAAGTAAATAAAATTATTACCTAATTTGTCTTGTTATTCAACAAATGTGAATAAAAATTTTCATCCTAGGAATATCCTTCTTCTCTGTATTGAAAGCGTAATTCATTTGCACAAATTTCATTCAAGTCCAATGCATTGTTTGCATATAATAATAAGTTGTTATTGCTAGATGGTGTAATTTTACTATTAAACAAACTAAGTGGCATTCCACAAGACGAACATACAAATGCTTGTGTTTACCTTACACTAGTCGGAATGCATGAAAAATGGCAAAATATCTTTAATTCAAGGAAAGAAACAAATAACATTAAATTCAGGGTTGAGATGATTTAAATCAGTGCTTTCAATCGAGATTAAAATCAAGTGATTAAAAAAAAAAATCAAAGATATCACTACCGTCTCCTTCCCCTCCCAACTGTCGTTTTTTTTTATCATTATTATGATTAGTAATTGTAAAGGTAAATCATTTTAAAGATACCCCTGCTTGCGTAGCGGTGTATTGGATGGGTCAAAAATAATTAATTTTGTTTTTGTTAGGAAGTTGAAGTACAAAAAGAATATTGTCAAATTTAAATGGGAGTTTCAATTTAAATAGAATTGATAAAAGTGCTACGCACCCAGTACTTTTTTGAATTTGTGGGGTAAGAGGGGACTGCGGATGGGTGTTTCAAAATAGCTGGAAAAACATTTTGAAACTTTCATTGCAACATTCAAAAATGTTCTCTTTAAAATTAATTAGAAACTAGTACATACAAACTTGTATTTAATAGTTTGCAGATAAGATTGCTTCTTATTGATAATCTTACTGATTATAAATTAAATATACATCAATGGTCTTGAAAAAAATTGAAAATCGTTTTGTTGACTTATTTTGATTTAAAAGTCTGTGTTTTCGGAATATTTAACGAAATGAGGTGCAAAATGCACATATATTTTTTTAAAATTATTTTAATAATATTTCATTTAATTACAGTAACGACTATTTCCCATCTCACTAGGCGTGAAACGCCTGTGTTGAAATGGCAATTTACAGAGTGCTTATTTAGTTAGGTTTTTATTTACATAATATTATGAAAATGCAGATAAAAAAAAAAATTAAAAAGTATTTTTTTAAAATTATATTTTAAAAAGTTTTTTTTTTTTAAATTATAAAATCAGAACAAACAATAAAACAACACCCTTGATCTCAAAAACAGTAAAAATGCAGAAATGCAACTTCAAATAGCTTTGAGGCAATTACAAAATCGCACATCTGACATTTTTCTACGGAACGGTCAACATACATGTATATAATATATAAAATATCCTTAATCTTGTTGATCATGCTTCCATTACTTTCAGATAATATCCTCATCTGTAATATGTACAACTGTACATAAATGGTTTTACTGATCAGGGATCTCATTTCGGCCTACTTTTGTCCTTCCTCTGGCAGTTTCATACCCCACCAGACCACATTTAGTAGCAACTCTACTGCAATCAGTCCTCCATTAATTGAATTTCCTGTGTTCACCCTCCTATCAGTGACCTTATTAGTTTACTGTAGCATTCAAAAGTATAATAATTATTGTCAATAATGATTCAAAACATGCTTTTTACAAGGGCTATAATACTGTTGCATTCATAGTATTTGTAAGTATAGTATGCGCCAAACTTAAATGCCGACCTAAACTTGATACGATCCATTCTCACGCAGGTACAATCACTTTACTAACTTTACAATGAACGTAAGTGAAAAAGAAAGATGTGTAAAACATATGTGCGACAGCGAAAGGCTTATGCAGGAGACGGGACCGCCTTTCTTCTCTCCCGCAGACTACGCTTTCCGAACCTATAACTCACCTATTGCGACGATTTGATGCTTTGGGCGAAAACGAAAACTAATATGTAATAGAAACATTCCAGTAATAGCAAAAAAAAAATGTTTTTGACCCTAGTAAAAATAATAATCGTCAGTGTCTAAAAAGTTATCAATGTGAAAATAAATTGAAATCAACTAACTGTAACGAAAATTAAAAAATAAATAATAATAATAAGCGTTTCTCTTTTTTTTTCAGTTTGTTGGGTAGGTTAGTAAAAATATGAACTTTAAGATGCATAAAATAATAGTTACCTCTGCCAATTCATATGTCCCGCCCGACGAATCGGTGATGTTGAGCTTGTCAGCGATGCAGGACACAATCTCCTCGGAGCTGGTCTGCTTGGAGGCTTCCACCGAGAGCGCTTCATATTGTTCCGAGAGGGCACCAACGAAAACCTGCAAATACAATTATGTCATTTATTAATGGGATATTATAGATGTTCTACAATTAATTCTGTACAAGAAATATAGATTAGGCTAGTCTAGATAGAAATGTGAAGCAATCGAAATGTATAAAAAAAATTACATTCTGAAAATAGAGTTTCTGGTGGATTTTTTTTTGCAGAATCAATAGGTCAGCTCAAGTTTGCCTATATATCAAGTTACAGCTTGATAAAACATATTTATAACCATTTTTAACCCGGATTTTGCTGACGCTGGGAAAATGCAACTTGCCGGTCATATTTTGAGAAATTAATAAGGAATGCCGTTATTTCTTTAAGTAGGTAACGATTCACTAATCCCTAGATGACAGGTATTATTTTGTAAATATCTCAAAGTCAAATATAATAATGAAAATTATATAAGGCTACTCCAATATCAACTTTTTTACTTTGGAATTTTCATGGACAGTAAGTAGCAAAATGCATTAAAAAATTCCATGTATAAGCTCTACACACTGCACTGCACCTGAAGGTAGTCATGATTTTTCTGAACTCGTCGCCTTGGTTTGTATTTGTCCAACAGACCATTAGAAAATTTTACAGGAGAAGAAGGTTTTCTTTCATTATTTCAATGAAACATTATGATAGGTGTTTAAGGTTTAATTTCTGTAAAGGTAAAGGTCTCATTAGTTAAGTGATTAACTATCATTTTTAATACTTTATTTTTAATTTTAAAGTGGGGATTGAACAAAAACTAAAATGGTCTGTTGGACAAGTAAGAACTGAGGCGACGAACTGTTATTGTAGTTGACCGGACCGGACGGGTTAAAAAGGTTACTTTATCGTTAGGAAAAACAAATTTCGTTACCAAATGCCTTCAAAGATAGACAAAATACGGCGCTCAGGTAAGCAGTATTTGAATAATACTATATACTAGTACTATATATTAATGCACAGTTTTTCGAAAACTCACTTTTGTAATTTAGGCAAAAGACGACTTTAATGCCCCTCGATTTTCATTCACCTGAAGGATCGCTTTCGCTTGAAATGGCATTCAGTGTACCCCCCTAATGCGAAAATCGACCACTCTGCCTATCAGTTTCACTGACCGCAGAGACCATTTTGGTGAGACAGAAAAGTGGCAAATTGAGCGGCCCTCAGTTTCCGAGGTTTCATACAAAACACAAATGCGCGATAGCAGTGCACCCGAGCGGCGAAAACTCTAATTAAATCTCTCGCCGACGAAGAAAATCGGCCACGGTTATATTTCCCGCCGACAGGTTCGCATCGAAACGAGGATTTGCTTTAGTGAAACTAAGAGTCGTACGATTTCAATACAAAAACGAAAATGCTAATAATTTATTCTTTTAATTTTACGGCGTTGCTGAGAAAAAATGGCATTTTATAGGTGCGTCACGGAATTCGAGATTGCGTCAAAAATAACCCTTCCGCCGGAGATGTTTTTGTAAAAAAATGAAGTACAGAGGTTATAGAATCTTTTAAAATCGTCAAACGTGTCGCTCACCATTAAAAATGTTACACAATAGCGTGCTGAAAATTGACATTTTTTGACGTTTTCGAAAAAAAATATTTTCTTGACAATGTAAAAATTAGCGGCCAGGTAGATCACTCGATGTGTAGGTACTTAAATTCCTCTACTATTCACAAAAAAATAATGATACGAAGAAAAAATAACCAAAAGTAGGTACTTTTTCATAGATTTTAAATGCAATGCTAAATATTTTTCATTTATGAATGCGTAGGTAAGGATTCGTTCCTTTTGGAAATTATTAAATAATAACACAAACATTACGGTAGGTACCTACCCGCCCAAATGAATCGCCATAGGTGGTTTGGAATGCAATATACTAAGGAAGGGTTGTTTAAAAAAAATTTAATAATTCAACAATTTTTTTAAGTTAATTTTCACGTTCTGTGTAAGTTCTGTTCGAGTACTGTTGTTTTATAATTATAGTCAAGTTGCTGAGTAAAACTGAAATAATTACAGAACTTGAATAGAATTTGAACAGAATTTTCACAGAATGTTAAAATTGACTCAATGATTTTAAGGTTTTTTTAGTTTTTCAAACAACCCAGCCTAAATATTTTTCGATTGTGTTTTTTTTTTACGTATGTGCAGGTTTACCAACTGAGAATCTGAGTAGGTACCTGCACATGACAACTCGGAATCATCTGATGATATTGCATATATTTTTTTTTTGGAAATTTGTAATGAAATTATTTGAAGTTGAATAAATAATTTCTTTTGTTATTATTTTTTGGGCTGTTATGCCGTGTAGCGCTACTTTCGTCTTTAGCCTAGATATTAAAGGGATTTATTTTTTTTAAATATTAAAGTTACATAATGATTTTTTTGTATTTTGCTTCTTTATGATAATTATTCAACGTTAGAGGCGGGCATTGGTACTGCCGCCCCGGGAACCATTCGTTGGATGAGCAACAAACACCTCATAAAAATAGGTATACAATAATTTTGAAAATTATATATAGGGCCGTTTTTGTGAAAAATGACAAAAAGGGTGACGTACAATATTGAAAATATACCAGGAGCACATAATACGCAGGAGTAAAATATTACAGAGAATACATTTATTTACTGGACTACTTAGACCTCACTTTTCAAGTATTGGTTGAGATTGTTTTGGAAAAGTTTCACTTCTACCGCGTGTAAACTGCACTCGATTTTTTTTGCCAAATGGTGGAGGTACCTTTTGAATACTGTACGGGAACTAATCGTTCGTACATTTTAAATTAAATTTCAATGTGAATATCGCACAAGAGTCCCAACCTGGTGCCGTCTGGAGTCAGTGAGACTACGGCATCCCCAGTTGGGTTTAGTTTTAGTTTCTGAAAAATTCTGAATAATACATTTTTATAGCGCCGTTTTTTGAAAAATTACTTTCTGTTATTAAGTTCAAAAATTTCCAAGACCCAAAATTTTTTTTTCCAAAATTAAAAAATTTCCAAAACTCAAAAATTTTTTTTTTCAAAATTCAAAAATTTCCAAAATTCAAATTTAAAAATTTCCAAAGTCCAAAATTTTTTTTTCAAAATGCAAAAATTTCCAAAATCAAAATCAAATTTTTTTCAAAATTTAAATATTTCCAAAATCCTAATTTTTTTTTTTTTTTAAATTACAAAATACAGTACCCGAGATGGATATCAAATTACGCTTCTCGACCTACACAATCCGAAGGGCTGACTGAAAAAATTGAACGATAAACTCCGAGAACCCTTTAAGGCTCTATTGGTTTTTCTAATTAAAATTAAATGAAATACTGAACGCCCTGAGTCGTTGCGGCTGGATTGGTTCAGTATTGAATTGAGCGGTTAGCTCCTGGGACGTTTTAAAAGTGTTGGCGACCAAAGTGGCACAGTGGTAGAAGTCTTTGCAACAGTAAATTATACGTTACGGGTAACAAAAAAATCGTTTTTTTCTCCACCTATTTTATCAAACACACACTCTTCGCTTCATCCGCGTTCACACGTCAAATCGCATAGTGTTTTAACCCCTTAGTTGCCTGCAACGGGCAAAAGCTAGTTTATTATTATTGTTCTAACACAGGGAAAATTATTTTGATAAATGGTTTAAAAACTTAAAAAAAGTACATATTTAAAATTATTTTTTTAATTACAGCATCACTCATGCAAGTTTTTCCATAATTTATTTTGTTTTCTTAATGATTTACTTTTATATCACATACACATTTTTCGTAAAAATTTGACGACGGGAACCGGTAACGGCGAAATATGGACTTAAGGATTGTTAAAGTGAACATCCGAGGAAGACACGGCACAATCAAATTAATCAAATACTTGAATCGAGCCATATCAAGAGTCAGAACAACAGACGAGTATGCATGAGACAATGTGTGAAAGAGAATGAAGCAAGAAATGTGGGAGAAACCGGAAATATTGGGAAAAGGGGGAGAAGAATGGACTGATGACGGACAGGATGGCTATTAACACGGGGTCACTAAAAGTAAGCCTACACACAACGTTAAAAACATGCCGTGTTGGCGGAAACAATGACCAGTCAAGTTTCAAACAGTCATTAGGTGGATATGACTACTTAATGAGATCCATCATCATCCATTTCTAGCATTGCGATCACCTTGAAAGCTATATTAAGTTTAATAACAAAATGAGTAAAACCGAGATTCACATAAATCAGTTTACTGCCGTGTGCCCGTGCACATTCTCAAACAGAATGAATAGTAATTAATATTCTTCCTATGTGGGTTAGTGAGACTGAAAACCACAGGCAACTGTTTTACACGGGCTCGCTTGTCAATTCACAGCAATTTAATATTCGCCCGTCAACGTCTATTCTGGTCTTCATCTTAAAATGTAATACTTCACCTGGGTCGTAATATAACAAAGCGAACAAGACCTGATTAGCAAGTATATGTGAACATTCTGCTATTTTTGATATTAAGTGAAAAAATACACTAAAACTAAAGATTAGTATTTACTGGAGATTTTAGATATATGAATACATGCATTTTTTTATGTAATCACTGCAAAAGAGTTTCAACTGCTCGGAGCCAGTTGAATCCAGACATCCCAAATTCGGAGGGATGTTGTGAGGCAAAAGAAAGTGGGGAAGTACTTGACTGTAATTTGGCTAAATCCATTGGCTAAATCAACATCTGAATGGTGATCTCATATACCTCTCATTCATATACAGGGTGTTAAGGAACGTACTAGACTTACTTTAACCAGTGTTTCCTGATATTATTTGGAGTAAAAAAATTAAATAAAATTTTGGTCTCCTGAGACATTTTTTTCCCCTACAAAAACATAAAAAATGGTAGTTGGAGGCGGGGTTAGGATTCGGACGGTTACTCGGCTGAGTGAAAAATTGTCATCAAAAAAGTCACCGGAGACCAAAATTTCATTTACATTTTTTACTCCAAACAATGTCAGGAATCACTGGTTAAAGTAAGTCAAGTACGTCCCTTAGCCCATTGGCCACAAACCCCGGCGGCCTGCCGGGTGTGCAACTCAGGTACTTAACCACAAACACCGGCACACCGGGCTAGAGTAGGTCCGCCAAAAAACGGAAAACCAGCACGACAGTGACTCCTTTGAAAAAATTTTTTAATTTCAAACGCTCTATAGGTAATTAATCATTTGTTTCATAGAATTGGCAATAATATGTTTCTAATGTTTTTTCCCTGATATTTGTGTTCTAAGTTTTGTATGCAGCCAGCGGCCATTTAATTTCTTCAAAATTGCGAGAGGTTCTAGTCTTACGGCACTGACCCTGCACGTTCCTGATTGCTTTGAGGACTATCATACCAATTTATTTTATTATTTATAAGTATGATCAATTATTTTATCAATTTATTTTATTATTTATGTATGTAAAAAAACAAAAATTATTGATGTTCCATTTATGAATATTATTTTTTTGTAATTTTATGAATAAAAAAAAACTTACGAAAAAAGAGAAGGTTATATTTGTATACTTATTTACACATATTTTTATATATTTTTAATTTTTATTTGTATGTTTTTCTTTACCTTAATCTAATATGTAAACACATTTAAAAAAATTAATTCATTTGAATAAATGGTTCAAAAGTTACAATAGATTTAGTACATCAATGCAGGTTTTCAATTTTTGGTACAAAATTAATTCAGTGGTGAAGGCCAATTTTTTAGCTCATTAACACCCTGTATATCAATCACCCTTAAGCAAATATAATCAACAGTTTTAATTTAGGTATGTTTTTAGGTTTTCACGGCCAAAAAGTATTTTTGTTATTGTTTTTGGGGTGTTATGCCGTGTTTCGCTACCTCCTTCTTTAGCCAACGTTACGGACAGCGTTACAGTGTCCATCATCAGGGCAGATGAGTAAATGATATTGGTGAGAGTGTTTACTTATGTGTGTCAAAGGGCTGCGCTTTCCTGCCTTACGTCCATAATGTAACAGACAGAATTGCCAGGCTGTTGAGAAAAGAGAACATCAAGACGGTCTTCGGAACCACGACAAAAATCCAAGACCTACTGAGGTCGGCAAAGACTAAGTTTCCTCTGGAAACAGATGGAGTATATAAACTCAGCTGTTCCGGATGTGACAAGGTCTATGTAGGCCAGACAGAGCGGACGATCTCCAAAAGGATTTCGGAACACTTTCGTGCTTGTAAACTTGGCCACCCTGACAAATCGGCAATCGCCGAGCACTTAATCGAAACCGGCCATTACTTTGGATTTGTTCCTGAAGTCCTGGGAAGACCCAAAACTTACAGAGCACGCCTAATTACGGAGGCAATTGAAATCCATAAAAACCCCATCAATATTAACAGAGACGACGGAGCTAAGCTCAATAGTTCTTGGTATCCAGTAATTGACGGCTACACCAAAGCTAAACGCAAAAAAACCATGCTGAATTTTTTCTAACACCAGCTCGTAGAGAAATGGAGCTGGCAGCACGGTATCGTTTCGACACACATAAGTAAACACTCTCACCAATATCATTTACTCATCTGCCCTGATGATGGACACTGTAACGCTGTCCGTAACGTTGGCTAAAGAAGGAGGTAGCGAAACACGGCATAACACCCCAAAAACAATAACAAAAAAAAAAGTTTTAATTTAAATTAAAAGTAACTCTTATCCACTTCAATTTTATTTGGCATTGGTTTGCCGTGTCGGATGTCATTATTCTTCTTTGAAAATCTAAGAAATGTATCTCAATTTAATATATTCAGTTGGCAACACTGTATTCATCTCACAAAACATACATTCTTTTGAATAGCTTGGCATTCTATTTGCAGCAATTTGTAATTTGGTCTTCTTCCAAAATGCATTCATAACGCAGTCAAGAATCAGAATAAAATATTGCATTGAGCTAGGTAAACTTGGCATCCCCACAAATGCAACAGGTGTTTTAAAAACAAGTGTGTCAAAATTTGGGCAAATGTTTATTTTTATGAAACTTTATGACGGTAATAATTTTTTTTTTAGTCCAACAGAGAGCAGTTTGCAGGATGAAGATTGATCTGACAATACCCAACTTCCGATACGAAATTACGCAAGAATAAATCTAACAAGCATCTTGCAAAATATGTAATAAATAATTTTTTTAATCTTAATAGAGGCCTATCATGAAAAAACCTGTAATAACTTGTACATGATAAGAAACAAGATATTGTTAAAGGTACTTTAGCCTATGTGTAAATTGTGTTTAAACACTTCATAATTAACGTAGGCTTATAAAAAATTATACCTAGCCAACAACGACAATGCTATTATTATCAGAACATTGTAAAAGTTTTAAAAATTAGGCCAGATAAACAAAAAGGCGAAATACGTAAAATTATTATCAGGGGATAATGAACAAAATATGAGCTTACTTTGTGGTGGCTGGTATCACTAATGAAGTCATTAATGTGTATTAGTTTTACTAGAGCATTTAGAGTAGATTATTGTTTCACAGGTGTATGCGAATCTACTTATAATATAACAGCATCATTATTGTAAATGACTTGCAGTGGAGCCACTCCCTTTTTGAAGTATGCAAACAACAAAAGTATGATTTTTTTATTGGAAATCACTGTGCATTATAAACTGCAAGTTATCCAATACAATTATGCATTGAGAACCTAATTAGACAGTTGTTGTAAAAAGTTCCCACATGTTTTCAATGGGAACATTAAGTAGGAGGTAAATATATGTATTTTTAATATTTTTGTGACACCACACGAGATTCAAACTGCCCAGAACCAGTAGGACAAAGGCCACATATAATAAGGTTAATGTTGTGTTGCAGGAGGGGCGGGGAAGATTGGGAATACGAGGTTGGGTTGTTTCACGGAATTTAAACAATTCATCAAATTTCAAAGTTAATTTTCAAGTTCTGTGAAACTTCTATTCAAGTTCTGTTATTAATTCAGTTTTGTGAAATAATTGGCCATTAATCAATAACTTTGAAATTTTAAGAATTGTTAAAATAAAGTGAAACAACCCGACATAAGAATAGGCTAAAGCCATTTTGAGCACTGTTTCGATTGTGAATGGTGGTTTCTGAAGAGCTATTCTCTCTCTTTTGTGAGATTGAGATAGATATCGGGTGAGATCTCCAGTCAGATTTGTGTGATTTTCTACGGCTGTTAAATGAATAAATAATCATGCACACTTGCAGGAATGTAGACCTAAACTAAAATACATGACATCCTCATCAATCCTCGCAGCTGAAATTCTGACATCGGCCCATAGAAAAACCAAATAACAGCCGTAGAAAATCACACAAATCTGACAGAAGATCTCGCCTGAGATCTATCTTGATCTCACAAAAGAAAGAGAATAGCTCTTCCGATCACTGTGGTAGTGAGAGTGACTTCCACAGTGCATATTATTAAAGCTCAAGTTCTTTTGTACCTACAGTTGAAAGTTTTGTGATCGAGATAAGAGAATTTGGAAGTTTCCTGATATATTTATTTATTTATTGTTGTTATACGCCCATATGGGCTTTTACGTATACGTATAATTAATATGTATCTGTATAAATAAATCACGCATTATTTCAGTGCTTTAGGGGCCATCCATAAATTATCACACGAATTTCATGATTTTTTACCCCCCCCCCCCCCGTCCCTGTCACATCTGTGAGACCTCCCCCCCCCCTAGTGTGACATTACATATTTTGCAATTTTTCATCTAAAAATAATCAAAATTCAGATTTTTACGTGTGACGTCACAGAGCTGATGACCCCCCATACCCCTTGTCACATTTCTCTATACCCTTCCCCCCCTTAAGGTTTGACGTAATTTATGGATGGCCCCTTAGCACAAAGTATTGAATTCTGAAAGTCTACATTTAAACATGAACTTCACAGTTTACTCTAAGCTATAAACAATCAGATTGGCTAGAGCATTTTGAACTATCCTATGTAGCGATATCAACTAGTGCATCAATAATTTTTTCCACCTTTTAATGCATTGAGAAATTACCCATTAGCACCTATAGAATATTTGCAATACAATCTTAGTAAACAGTTTTAAAGGTTATTTTATTAGGATAGGTCGGCAAGGTGTTATCTCTTTAACGGGGTAAATTACCGCTGCTTCCATTAAATGGAAGGCACGGGATATAATATAGACATGAGCCTCGCCCACTTCCCTCAGCCACAAACATAAACAAATTTGAAGCTACCATTAAAGAATAAACATAGTTGGCTTTAGCTATTGGTTTAAATGTTTTAAAAACCATAACTTATTGATTGCTCCTAACTCAAGTTAGCCAAATCACGACTTTACCATGACGGGGTTTTAACCACAGACAGAACTAATTTTTTTTTACTTGTTATAGGTATTACAACGTGAGAATTCACCAGGTTCTATGAGAAAGCTGCGTGGAAAGCCTTTTTAGAATATGAAGAGGGGTGAAACATGTTGTAGAAGGAAGGAAAGACAAAAGCCAGCGAATCATTCCACCGTCGAGCTGTTGAGTTTAACAATGAATTGTAAAAACAACCCATCCTCATAATGTATAGCTAAAACGACAAAAAAGTACAAACGTTGGGCAGACATCTCAGATGAATTAAAAAGTGAAGATAGGTTACTGAGACAATGCCCGTGGTTTCACTAAACTAGGCCCAGTGGACATACTTGAGATTTACCGCATTCAATTTTGCACATAAGTTCGTTCCAGGTAGGGTTACCATTTAGAAAATTGAAAAGTCCTGGCAAAAAGCCTGACAGTCCAAAAAAAGTCGGGACATTTTAATCATATAATGCAAATATCAGGTACGCACTTCATTAGGTAAATCAAGATGCTTTTCAAAAAGACGTGAAAATGATGTACAAAACTTGTCTTCAGTACCTTGATAAATGGACGACACCCTTGTCTGCATTTAAATTTTTTTACTGGATATTGTTAAAAAAGAACTAACTGATTGAGTTTGAAAAGCTCGTGGATTCTGTTGTATATATGAGAGCCTAAGGTGTTGTTATCGATAATGTAATGCTATTCGATGAAATAACAGCCGTCAATTCATTCATGTCCCAACAAAACGATGCATTTTTTCGTATGATGGTCCATAAAATGTGAGTTACCATTTTTACAATTTTCACAATCGCCAGATTGCCCATTCTATTGAGTATTTGCGAGTTCATTTTTGTTATCCAAGTTCAAAACGGAAGTAGTGGACAAAAGAGTGTAATAAATTATCTGTACCCTTGGTCAGATCATTGTTGATGATTCAATACAACCTTAAAACTATGATCTGCGAAGAATTTTATAAGAAAACTTTGAATGAACGGGAGCTGCTCCGTCAAGAAGTATCTGGCGCTGAAAAATATTAAAATTTTTATATTTGTCGAAAACAAGTGTAAAGTGTTTTTATTACTCGTATTCCATCTAAACCAAAAAATCTGGACAAATTAAAAGGCCGGACAAAAGACTAGAAGTTCGGACATGTCCGGATTAATCCAGACGGATGGTAACCCTGATTCCAGGCAAACTGTCACCAGATGCTACAAATATGCCACCCTAGGCCTGTTTTTTGTGGAAAAATGCACTTTTGAGGTGCAAAATCCATTCAGGAGCAAAAAAGAGATCTCATTGAGTTTTTCCAATTCTTAAGTACACACTAAACACTTATTATTTCAATAAAATTTGTATTTAATACAATTATTTGCAAGGCTCTTGAATACCTGAAAATGTCGAAATAAAATGAAGTGAGATAGCAGACGTAGCAACAACCTAATGACAGAAGATCATCTCATTAAGTGTTCCGTATTCATCTTAGTGTAAGCGTTACACTTTTGGTGTACAATGTAGTAATTCGCTGCAACTTTTAAGTACGTAAACACTGCCCGGTACTATATCTGTTTCATTCATACACGCATATTCTTTGAATGAAATGCTTTGAAATGAAAGTTAAAGAACAATGTTTGATTTTAAATAAAAATATTCATCCTAGACTTGCATAAAAAGTCAATAGATATCGCATATTAAATAAAATGGATAAAGATTTATCCAGACACTATCTAGATAGCATTTAGTTCGGGTTTGAATCTTGCAATCATACGTAAAGATAGCAGCCAATAAAATGTGCATTAAGAAAATGAAGATAATGTGGGTGGTTCTTAGTCGAAGTATGATACAGTAAGTGACCGAATTGGATATCGACACCTTGACGCAGTGGTTTGTGCGTTTGCCCGGAAAGTGAAAGGTCCTGAGTTTGAGTCCCAGAGGTGCCAATATCTTTTTCTGATTTTTCTGTTTCCAGATTTTCGATTGAGTTTCGCTTAAATTGTCTTCATTTAATTAAACAATGTTTGAGTTAAGAATTTACTGGAAACAAGTGTGTTTGTTGCTTGTCATATTTTGGGTTAATTTTGTGAAACAATAACGTGTTTATTTGTAATGTCATTGGCATGAATCCCAGCTGTTTTTTATTGCTTAATACAAAAATAATAAGCATTTCCAGCAATCTCAATACAAAATGTTCACCTCTTTACTGAGTTTTCCTTTAGAATAATCAGCCCTTTGCACCAGGTTCTAAGGAAAATAAACTCACCCCCTTCTTCAAATACATATTCACGTACGTATATATTGACAATGCAGTAATATAAGTTTTTAGATTTTCATGGCCAAAAGTATTTTCGTTATTTGTTTTTGGGATGTTATGCCGTGTTGCGCTACTTCCTTCTTTAGCCAACGTTTCGGACAGCGATGGGCACTGTAACGCTGTCCGAAACTTTGGCTAAAGAAGGAGGTAGAGCAACACGGCATAACATCCCAAAAACAAATAACGAAAATGCAGTAATATGTTTTATCACAACTTTGTTCAGTCAGGGACCAACATAAAAATGGCCAATTAGTGAAAAAGAACTACCTCTCAAAGAGAAAACGGTATATGATGTGGAATAACTAGACTTTTAAGATCACATTATCATCTTTTTGCAGGCTGTAGACTTCAATGAAAGCTGTTTAGAGGAACTAGTAACATTAATCTCCTGTGCACCAGTGAGAAACTTTGCAGACAGTGGAATGTCAGATCAGTTCCCAATGCATGTTGGCTTGTTGGCACAAGAGAACGAGTCATTTCTGCAACTCATAACAAGTTGAAAGCATTAAGGAAACCCAGTCACCGAGACATTTGAATAATAGGTATTTTACTAAGCTGTTGCTGTCACCAGTGGCAGCTCGAGCACTTCTTTGATGGTGGGGATCGATATTTTTTACGTATACCTATTGTACCGTAATCTCACCACCCGGAGAATATAATATAAAATTTCTCAATCAAAAAATTTTGACGGTCAAATCATGCTAATCTTATCAAATCAATATAAAATGTCTGTAGATATAATAAAAAATAAATAATATAATAAAAATAATGCTTTATCTTGCAAGATTATTATCGAACTTAATTTGATCGCGAGCGATTCCCGCCCGAAACTACATAAACAAATGGTTCGGTATTTTGTTGTGAGAAGATTCATTGAATTATCTCCAAGGAATTTGAAATTCACATACGAGTGCGCATGCGCGGTTCTCGGGTTGCCTGCGATCGAGAAAGAAACGCAAAGTACGAAATAAAATGCCCGAAGGGACAACTCAGATTGCCACCCAAGTGCGCGGTAGGTTCTGCGCACTGAGATATGAACTCTGATGTTTGTGCGCTGGTCGGCTATCCGCTGGTCAGCCTGGGTGGTAACGGGTTGCACTATTCACCCGGAATATTTTTAAAATATTATTTCTGCAAATGTTAATTGTTTTTATGTTTAAATTAAAGTATTCATTCATTTTGGTGAAGACAACATCGACTGTTATTTCCTTTAGTAGGTTTCGAATGTAACCGGCGGGGACTGTCCCCACTGTCTCCCTGAGAAGAACACTGGCTGTCACTGTCGCTCTTACTCCCCTGAATACTGAGCGAACAACTGGGAAAGGGACACCTGCACCTCAGGGTGATTATATCTAAATAAAATTATCAAAATCGAAAGTTTTGTATTCCCCATTTTTCTACACCAAAACTGAACCGATTTGCAAGATTTTTTACTAACTGCAAAAGAAAATACTCCATGTCTGTAAATTTTCCTTTTTAAAAATTACTTTGTCTAGTTTGTGTCCTGAATGTCTGATGATGGCTTACAAAAATCAGGCAATTTTAACGATTTTTGGAGGGTTCTAAATCTTATAAGAAGTAACTTATCAAAAAAGCAAAACGTACCGACACGCTAGTGGTCGATATCTATATTGTATTAAAAAATATTTGCAGAGTATTTACAAAAAAGTAGTGTCAAAATCCAGAGAGGGTATTGGGGAATACTTTGTATGGATAAAACGCAGTCCGGTTTCCCTTTAATTTGTTGTTCCTTCTTCATTGCGTTCCTCAACAAGGTGCCCATTGATACAATGACTTTACAACAATACTCTTCAACCTCCATTTCACAATCCTCAACAGGAGCCTCTTGTATGGTATCACATAAAAACTTAGAGACAGATAATTAGAAGGTTAGGAATTCAAGCAGATGGAAAGATGGGAATACGGAACAGAGGGAAAAGTGGCATTCTATTCTGGCTGCCTACCTCTAAAATAAAACCCTATAATGACAAGTTATTAAAAACAAACAAACAAATAGCTCTCATCTGGAATGCTGAAAGGCGAATGTCTCAATTCGGCATATTTACAAAATGTGTTTTTGCATTTTAGTTTCAAGGATTCATAAAGTAGGTAATTATTTCCGGTAGAAAAACAACAAGTTGAAATGAAAGAGAAAAAATAATTGCAAAATTTGTTTGAAAATAAAACAAACTGAAATAAACTGGTTTCATATCCCCAGGGTAAAACAATTATGGGCCAATCATTCAAGGATTCACTCCTAGCAAGACCTGTCATTTGCAAGATGTTATTCTGTAGCTAGCTGCAATGAAAATAACTTAATTTGAGATCAATCCAGACAGGAAAGCACCAACAAGTAAAAACAAACTCAGAATCTAAATGTTGTTAATAACCAGGAACTCGTAGCATTCTTGTATTTGCCTATCATGCAATATTTCTTAATCCTGGGGTTGCAAAACAGCTACTCGTTCTAGCCAGCTGTATTTTTGTGCAGTAGAATTATAAATATAATATACAAGTAGTAATATAAAAAAAGAAAAAATATATATCAAAGAGGGCGTTTGACAGATTTCACAATATTTTTTCTTTTACCTATCGACACTGAGTTCGAAGGAGCTAGGATTATAAATGATTAATGTAATATTTGCAGTGTGTATTAGTAAATAATAACAATAATATGAAGTGCTCACCTGTACAATATATCGGTTGTTCTCTATGAGTGCCATTATCTGGCATACTCATTCACTATTTCACAGATTGGGTTGAACATTCAATGTTTTGAAGGCATTTTATACAATGCACCACTAGCATCATGGCAATGCACTCTTTATCACTCAATTATGTTTCACTCACAATAATAAAAACTGTATTTATGTTGCTGGTGTTTTATCTTTATTTTCCTAATGTACGCACGTTACTTCCACTAGATCCTAAAAATAAAAAAGATAGCGTTAATTTACGTAAATAATTCACGGTATCCCGGATTGATCAGTTTAATCACAAATCGGGATGATTCACGAATCAATCAATGATATTTCTAAGAAAATTTAAGTAGACATTCTCTTTTACACTTCCGAAG
Organism: Glyphotaelius pellucidus; assembly: GCA_936435175.1. NCBI lineage: Eukaryota > Metazoa > Arthropoda > Insecta > Trichoptera > Limnephilidae > Glyphotaelius > Glyphotaelius pellucidus. Next base: position 18,105,454 of record OW386546.1, read on the forward strand.
CCCGCAGATATGCGTGAAATTCACTTTGAACCGTTCAATTTTGATCACATTCATAATTTTTATGATAAACCACCATCTGATAAGTGCAATATGAAATACTCATAGAGAAATCGACTCTCGTCAAAATAGAAAACCATGCACAGCTTTCATTCGGAAGAAGTTGCTCGCTGTTTAGAAGTAACGTACACAGACTTCCACATACTCAACAATCAGTAACAGGTAGATAGATGGATACATAGGCAGGTGTAGCGCTTTTAGGTAGAAAACAAGTATTTCTGTATGGAGAGGCGTCAGCCAGCCAAGTTAGGGGATCAAAACAACGTGAATTCCTCTGAATGATGCAGAGCAAAACGTCAGATTGGGGTCACATGTTGATTTGGCTGAATCCAGCAGTGACCTCTTGCCGTCCCGTGGAGAGCATTTACGACATTTACCCCCGAATTAATTCCAGCAGCCCCATTCATTCGAAGCACTAAACACATATTCCTGAGATCAGCTCCAACGAATGAGTTCATCGGCTGACACGAAAATTATAAAGAAAATTTACGATAGCGAAAATGAAACACCCACCGTATCCTGCCGCCGACACAACACTTCATGTACTTATGGACGATTCGCGAAATTCCGGAAATTTGACCGGTTTTAATCGATTATTTGCGATGAATTCACTTAAACTTTACTATGCGTATGTGTTTCACGGACATCACGAAGCCAATTTACATTTTATAAATACAAATGTTGAGAAGAATCTCCCTGGCGACCACCATCTTTATTTGTGCGCTAACCACAATGACCAACCACAACACAATGCACCGCAAATATCACATCACGGTCATGCGGCACACGCGGCAAATTTAAATCATTCTCTTTTATGGGCACATCTTGCGTAAATTCGTAATGTATAATTTTTACTCTTTGAAATTATTTATTTATTATGAACCTTTACCGCATTGTACTGCCTTATGCAAATGTAATTGTTGTCATTTAAGTTTAAAAACATGCAAACACGGAATAACTTGAAAAGGCAAAACGAATAGGTTTATTTAGTTTCAATAATAATTATTGACGTAATATCACACGGCAAAAAATGATTTCGTTCCCATTTGATATTATTATTTAATATTATTCCTAAAATAAAAATTTACAATACCTATTGATTCATTATTTCATTGTAGTGGAGTAGTAGGTACTATAACCTATATCCATCCTAGTTCGTATTGTGTATTTAAATGTAATCATAGAAGTACATTTGTCGGGAAGTAATTGCAATTATTATTATTATTTAATTTATATTATTATTATTTCCAGAACATATGACGTATTATTTTATGAAATAATACTAATAAATAAAATAAACTATTTTATTATTCTTTGGTTGGCTGTACTTAAGCCTGTTGGCCATCTATCTTATTTTGTACAAACTAATTGCAAACTTATAGAATCATAACTTTAGAGCATTTGTACAATGTTCATAGATGGCACTACAGTATCCGAAATCAATTTGAATTATTTAGTGAGTTTTACCGCTCAAATAATATAATTAAAAATAATTATACTATCTACACAGAAATTATTATATGGCCACTAATAATTGTGATTTGGCTCCATAAATTATTTTCATTATTAAAATGAATTAAATACAATGTACTTGGCTCTAGCAAAAATTCACAATGTTTCTTTAAATGGTCATCCATCCTATTCCAAAGAAGGGTGATCGCTCCAACCCGGCCAACTACCGCCCCATAGCGATCACATCAGTTTTGTCCAAGGTGATGGAACGTGTGATCAACGACAAACTGCTCACATATCTCGAGAAGAACAAAATCATTAACGACCGTCAATACGGATTCCGGCGGAACCGCTCGTGCGGTGATCTTCTCGCATATGTGACGCATGTTTGGGGGCGGTGCCTGGAACGTTTCGGTGAGACCCAAACGGTCGCACTGGACATTTCCAAGGCCTTTGACCGGGTTTGGCATCGAGGACTTGTCAACAAACTGCCATCTTACGGACTTCCCGTATCCCTGTGTACGTGGATTGCCGACTTTTTGAGGGAGAGGTCAATTCAGACGGTTGCTGATGGTTTCACCTCTTCCTCGCATCCAATAAATGCTGGCGTCCCACAGGGATCGGTTCTGTCTCCGACTTTGTTTTTGTTGCACATCAACGACCTTTTGTCATGTGCACCAATTCATTGTTACGCGGATGACAGTACAGTCCATGACAGCTTTTCGTTTGACAAGCCCCCAAAGGGCACACAAACTCCAACGGCTCGGAGGGCTTTGAAGCAAAGAATGGATGGTTACCTCGAGAGTGTTTTCTCTTGGGGTAAGAATAACCTCGTCGAATTCAATGTTTCAAAGACCCAATCATGTCTGATTACGTCTAAAAGGGATCGAAATGAAAATCTAGTCTCCTTCAACGGAAGCAATCTTCCGAACAGACCTTCCATTGATATGCTTGGTGTAACTATAAGTGACCAGCTCAGGTATGGGGGCTCCATCGAAGCCAGAGTAAAGTTAGCTTCAAAAACTGGGCGTACTGTACAGGGCCCGCAGATACCTTAATAGTACACAACTGCTTACCCTGTACAAATCGCAAGTGCGCCCCACGGTTGAATTTGGCAGCCACCTCTGGTCTGGAGCTCCAAAATACTTGAAAAATACCCTCGACTCTGTGCAGAAACGGGCGGTCCGTTTGATAGATTCTCCCATCTTAACGAACGGGTTGCAATCTTTAGAGCACAGGCGTCGGGTGGGAATGCTATCCATGTTCTACCGGTATTTCAATGGAAGATGCTCTGAGGAACTAGCGTCATTGATCCCTTCGGCACCGGTGTATAGTCGGGAGACACGCCAAACGCGCGCCCAACATATGTACACGGTTGACATTTGTCACATGAGAACGGGTCGTTTTTTCGACTCGTTCTTGAGTTCAATAGCTCGGCTATGGAACGATTTGCCGACATCTGTGTTTCCTCCCTCCTACAACATGGGTCTCTTCAAGACCAATGTTCATTCCTTCCTCTCCTCAAAAAGACCCTCCACACAGCATCTCAGATGACATAGGCCCTGGGAAATTATTTTCCTCAAGGCCTCCTGTGTGGAGTTAATGTAAAAAAAAAAAAAAACTTAAGATACGTTCCACGAGATTTTTGCTCTATTTTAAGCGAGTCATGTTTTATTAAGCTTTTTCGTAATTTTCGCTTCAATTTTATCGATTTAAATATTAGCGCGCTCTCTCCAACATTCGTAATTACATACCTCTCCATCTTCTTCCTTTCGAGAGCGGTTACGGGGCCTTAAAGCTTTTATGAAACATCGGGTCAGGGGCCAATAAATTATTTTTCAGATAAGTACCTTCCTACGAAGCCTACTACTTCCTACTTCCGCGTAACAATGAATTGGTGCACATGAAAAAAGGTCGTTGATGTGCAACAAAAACAAAGTCGGAGACAGAACCGATCCCTGTGGGACGCCAGCATTTATTGGATGCGAGGAAGAGGTGAAACCATCAGCAACCGTCTGAATTGACCTCTCCCTCAAAAAGTCGGCAATCCACGTACACAGGGATACGGGAAGTCCGTAAGATGGCAGTTTGTTGACAAGTCCTCGATGCCAAACCCGGTCAAAGGCCTTGGAAATGTCCAGTGCGACCGTTTGGGTCTCACCGAAACGTTCCAGGCACCGCCCCCAAACATGCGTCACATATGCGAGAAGATCACCGCACGAGCGGTTCCGCCGGAATCCGTATTGACGGTCGTTAATGATTTTGTTCTTCTCGAGATATGTGAGCAGTTTGTCGTTGATCACACGTTCCATCACCTTGGACAAAACTGATGTGATCGCTATGGGGCGGTAGTTGGCCGGGTTGGAGCGATCACCCTTCTTTGGAATAGGATGGATGACCATTTAAAGAAACATTGTGAATTTTTTCACAAATATAACTTGTTATATTATAGAAATATACTTGTTTTAAATAATTTTCGGAGCATACTTTGCGATTATTTTCTATCGAGGGAATTTCATATAATTTTCGTTTCGGCAAGGAACTTATCTAGATATTATCTTCAAAAATAACATAATATTTTTTTAAGAGCTTAAAAACTTCAAATGTTTCAGGGAGATATGTAAGAAATCGGTCGAAATTCGAATAGCGGCGGCTTAACCATTGATATGGAGTTTGACAGGTAGCCCTTATCCAAACAAAATTGGATATATTCGTACGTACCAGGATTCGAAGAATACTGTACTTAAGTTTTTAATTTTTTGAAAATTACCTTACGTTTTAGGGATTCATATAAAAACACTTTAAATTCATATCTTCCTTCTTCAATACATAATACAATGCAAAGTTTGTCTTCAGCCCAATAGTTCACCGAAAGCGACATTAATTGGTAGCCATCACGCGATTTCTGGATAGAACGCCACGTACCTAAATCTTTCCATACTTGCCTATTTTTCTACCATTTAGTTTTTGAAAAACTTTTGCTTGGATGCTTTCGACTTCGACTCCATTTGATATCATTTTCCCTCGGTCGGTAATTGGGAGGTGGCCGAGGCGGATATGGGTACCGCCGCCTCAGGGACTATTAATTGGATAACCAACGCCTCTGCCAAGGTTACCTCGACTGTTTCGCTACGTTTAATGACTTAGTAATTTTAATGTTTACCATTTTTTTTTTAATTCCGAAAAATCAAAAAAAAACTGGTTAAAAAAATGTCTTTTTATTTCAGACAGCCGCCATTTTGCGAAAAAAAAAATTGTTTACTTTTCCGAGGTACGGGCCATATCAGCATTTGTCTGAAAGAATTAATTTGTCTTTTTTTCTGATTACTAGGAGGGTTGCAATCGTGTATTGACAAAAAATAAAATGGGTCTAAAAAATGGTGCGCCCTGATTGCAGGGCGCGCCTTTTTTTAGACCCCCCACTTCAACACCCTCTAACTTTTTGAATTTCTAATTTTTTCGTTTTATTTTTTTTTTGTGTATTCTTTTATGTTTAACAAATATTTGTTAAAGTAATGGCTGGTAAAAATATTATTGTTTTTTTTTTATTATAGCACCTGAAAAAACACCTACAATACGTGCTTCTAGACTAAAATACTCCCCTAATATTGTCGATCAAGGTATAATCATAAGTTTTATTCATTCACATTCACATTCCCTCTCCCACTCCCTTCTCCCGCTTCCACCGTCTCGCGAACCCCCCTCCCGAGTTCCCCTCCCCCTCCTGCATTCCATACATTCAGTCCCGGTACATTCAGTTTTCAAACAGCTCGTGTACCATCTATTGCATTTTTTAATAAAAAATTTGCAGGCATGCACTCATCAAATACCCAAAGTTTCATCGCAATCGGATGAATGGTTAGCAATGTATAATTTCAAAAATTTTACAAATTTCACAGAACTCACTATTATACATATAGAAACCATCGCGGGCATGCGCATGTCAAATCCCCAAAGTTTCATCGCAATCGAATGAATGGTTTAGTAACGCGTAGACATCTCATATATTCACATCTCATACAAACCCAGAAGCAAGCATATTTTGTTTTTTTTTTTTTATATAAATATAAAAATTAATTCACTGGACACACATCAAACATGATCAAATTTATACAGCATTCTGTTATTACCTTTCTTCTGTTATTACCGCAGAAGCCAATAATGGGTACATATTTCATGTTAATGGCAGCATGTTTTTCGTCAGGAGACTTCTCACAACTTCCGTCAGCCCGTTGTTTGGCCGCAGATCCCTTCAGAGATAAATAAATGTTATGCGACCAAATGTTACGACGCGACTGTAAACACTTTGAAATCTCTTCTCTTTGCCTTTGACAACAAAAAATTCCCAAATATTTCAAGTGGTTGGAAATACTGCAAAATCTCTGCGGGCAGAATGCATGTTATAATCTGACGCCAGGACTTGTTATGGTATTCTCCATCATCAATATAAAAACTAAATGCTTCCTTGCAAAACAAACAGGTTATAAGGGCTAGTTTTATCATATAAATTAATTATAAAAAAAATTATCATATTAAACAACAAATTTCGCAGTTGATGTTCAATTAATTCATTACCCATGCAAGCGCTTTGAATTTCATAAAAAAATTCGTAATGTCCTGAAGATGTAAGGTTTATTGCATTTGTGTTAAAATATACGTAAATTTCGGTTCTGTAAGTATTTTAGTGTTTTTATTATTGTGACAGCTGTTTCGGCATTCAAGGCCGTTTTTAAACTTTGGTTAGGTTTGGTTGAGACGACTTATTGATATGATTCTATTGGTTCCATGCCAACTGAGAATAAAGTCAACTCAACACCTCTTTGAAGAGTCATTAAAAGCTATAAAAAAATAATTTAAAATTGCCCGTAACCCTGTCCTAACGTAATCTATTTAACCAATTGAAAAAAAAATTGAGGCCGTACAAATATTACGTAAGCAGATTTTTTGCAATTATTAACCCTACCCCCTCCCCCTCGTCAGCTAAAGTAAGCCAAGCTCGTACCCCCCATTTCATCAAAAATAAGCTAAGCAAAGACCCCCCCCTGTAGTGCTTACGTAATACTTGAATGGCCCCTTTCATCACTTTTAATGACATTTCTACGATGTTTCGGAGTTGGTTTTATTCTGAGTTGTCCGGTCACCGATTAATTTTCAATTTACAAAAAAAAGTTAATGTACAAGCTCTTTGAAACTTCTATTAAATTTCTGTTGTGAAATAACTAACAGTGATTTCTTGACAGTTGACCCGCCGACAGTTGGTCCCCCGGCATACTTATACTCAATATGCAGTCGGTTTAAGAAAAATACAGTATATCTACTTACAGAAAATTACCTTAGTATCCCGGAAGGGGTGTGCAGAGTCAGAGAGGATGTACCGTCGAATAACAAAAGTATAAAACATTCAAATGCATCAAGGATAAAACCACTATTTGTCTATATACTGTATATTTCGGTGACCGGACAACTCAGAATCATGAAACTTCCACACCTCAAGTCATTAAATGTGATGAAAAAAATGGTTAAAAAGGTAACGATAGGTTAGGCAATGTGCTATTATTTCATAACTTTTAATGACTTTTCAAAGCGTATAAGCACAAGCAATCGACACTGTAAATAAATTCGTTCGATATCCGTACCGACTTATTATTAATGCTTAGTTCACACTGAGCTATATATCTGCGAGCAGATATCTGTTGATTCGCGAGCGCTTATCTTTTGTCCTTTCACACGAGGTTATCAAATATTTCTTCCTGTGGTAGGAGAGGGGGTCAGTCGAATTAGGGAGCGGCAACGGAACGCATATTTTTTGTACTGAAATCTGTCAACTTGACATCTGTCATCCACGGGTCTAGGCAGCTCCGTAATTACAATGACCCCCTCTCCTGTTTTAGTCGGAGAAGGGGAGAGTTATCTTCTGGGATATCGCGTCTGGAGCGGTTACGTCTGAGATGTGTATTGTCTATGATTGATCTGCGCTTAAAAACGCTTAGGTGTGAACGGTCTGAAGGGATTGTATGGAGAGCGTTATTTGGCGTGCTTTTATATTTGATAGCTGAGTGTGAACCAGCTCTAAAGGTATTTTTGGAGTTGTTTTTAGATTTGAAATTGGTAAATAATGCACACAATTTAAAATAGTACAATAGTTATAATTTTGGGGGACCAAATGTCAAGAGATCAACTGTCAGGTCACTACTAAAAATAAAATAATAATAACAGACCTTAAATATTAACTTCGAAATTTGGTGAATTTTTCAAGTTTTATAAAACAACTGTTAAGGTCCCGAAAGGAAAAGCCTTAAAAAGTTTTATTATTTATTTATTCACTTTTTTCCAATATGTTGAACAGTTATAAATAGGCCTTAGTGTTCTAAGTTCTAACACGGCGTATAAATACAATCCTTACAAAAGTCTGGAATACCACTGGCGAACAATGGTGAAATGTTTTATTATATACTAGCTTTTCCCCGCGGCTTCGCTCGCATGGTATTACGGGAAATTACTGTAGCGCTTGCACTTTATCAATTATCTCCCCCCCCACCCCACCACCATCCGCTCCCGCATTCCATATATTCATTCCCTTACATTCAGTTTTCAAACATCTCGCCTACCACCTAAATTTCATAATGCTATAGCTCAAAGAAAAAAAGAATTACTTATCCAATTTTGTTCATTCGTTCGGAATTTATGCGCTTACAAACATTTCGGATGTTTATTTTTATTTCAATATTTGGAAGTTCGTTAATATAATAAAAAAATACTCTATTTATCATTCAGTCTTTATAATCGTTAAGAATTATATTTTTAATACAGGAACTCAAATCTGACATTTATTCCAAGCTTGTCCAAAAAAAAAAACGAATTCTAATATTTAAATTTTCTGCAGTAGTAGCTGACCAGTAGACTGAGTGCCTACCAGCATAGAGCCCAAATATATCTACATTGTTTCCATGGAAAAGATTTTTTTCTGACGTTAGCAAAAACTCGCTTTTGTTAGCGACAGAAATGTATAACAAATATAATATATTAATATTTATAATTTCATAACGCCAGAGCTTACCATCATATACAACCTATAGTCTGCGCATATAATTTAGCTTTATATTGGTGAAAGAATTATTAAAGTCTTTATATTGTGTTATGCGTGAAAAGGTCATAAACAAACTCGAGCAGTTTCGCATTTATAATATTAGTATGGATGTTATGTATTTAATATTGATTAGGAATAAGTATGGGTCTAAACAAATAAAAGCTTATGGAAAGTTACTCGTTAATATGAAGTCAATTAATATGAATATTTGATTAGTTCTGATAGTGACAATTACTTAAAAGAAGATATTGGATGTTGTTCTGTTGATATCTAAATAAACATCCAGTCGCAAAAAAAAGTCGAAAGTCGCAACTTTAGAATGGGAGATTGATAAGTATGCAAATAGCTATGTGAAATTATATTTAAATGTGAAATTGATACTTGGGTACATAACACAACGGGCCTTAGAATTCATTTACAAGCCAATTCCTATAACTCATCGATTTGCAAATAACAATGCTAATTTATGAATAGACATTGATGTTGATAATTTTGCACGATTATACCTGCTATCACCTTTCTTTACATATTTTCATTCTGTTTATATAGAATGTTCTCTGCATTATAACTATTATACGAGTACACATTTCTTTTTATATTCTGTTTTTTGTAAAAAAACCAACTGTTGAGTTTAAAAAAAAACTAAACAACAATTGTTTCTCTTATATATTATTTTTGTCTCATTCATTATTATGTTGTCCTTAATACTACCGATACCCTTCCTTGGGCCACTGTACCTTGTAATCTTATTATTGTAATGTAAAAGCCTTTTTTTGGCGTTACATAAATAAATAAATGATTTTGACTATGATCTAGTTTCTGGTGAATTTTTTTATAATAAACTTTGATGTAAATGTGCCCATTTGGTAGCAGTTTGGTGGATTGAAGTTACTTCAAAAAACTGTACAGAAAAACTAGATCTTGCGGTGGCGATTTTTCAGCAATATTCTGCAGAATGTAATATCTTAACAAAATGCTAAAATAAAACATGCATTAAGGCGTGGTGTACCCGATCAAAAAGAAGAAGGTGAGGAGATATGGAAATACGAATGTTAGAGAGAGCGTGCTAATATTAAAAACATGAATCGCTTAAAATAGAGTAAAAATCTTGCGGGGATTGTCTAAAATAGCATTTAAAGAAACACTGAATTTTTTTATACACAGAACTTGTAAAATAACTGATAAAACGTGGTTACAATAATTTTCTGAGAATGCTTTGCGAGTTTTTTCTCTCGGAGGAATCGAATCGAATAGTATTAATAGGCTTGCGTCTGCGTGGTTGAATTCCAGAACCCGGCTTCGAGTGCATGTCTGATGCCACGCCATACGCGCCGCGCCACAAATAACATCTGTGCACGTGGAGTTTCAAACAAAGCTACCGTTGTAATTCGGTTTCGATTACAATAATTCGTCACAAGATGTCGCCACTTCCGTCAGCAGGTCGGATGTCGACGGGTCCCTCTAGATATAACTGCTACAAATTGGTGAACATGTAGTATCTCTCCGGACATGGAAAAATTGACGGTACCTAATACATAGTTGTATCAAGCGGCTGTATATGATGTCATTGCCTGTCTCAGTTAATTTGTTCCGGTGACTAGCTACACTGGATGACAGTGGATCCGAGGAACGGGCTATTTTTAGAACCAGTTCCTATTGGATTTATAATATGGTCATCAACACTAATTGGGCGAAGCCGAACCAAAAGCCGCCCGCAGGGCCTAGCAGCAAAACCTGCTAGTTTCATGCAATTGCCGTTTCGGCATGGGAAATTTATAGATATTATCTTCAAAAATAACATATATTTTTTTAAGAGCTTTAAAACTTACAATTTTTAAGGAAAATATGTAATAAATCGGTAGAAATGCGGGAAGCCGGGCCTTAATGCTTCTGCAAGGTGGTCCATTTCTCGTGCATTTATTATTATTATCTTGAACACTCAACATAACACTTCAAAATTCACTTCGATAATGCACTTCTCAGTAAAACGTACTTGTGGGTTTAATTATTTTTTAATCAATAAACTTTTTGCACGCGAAATCATCGTCGGTTTATTTTAAATAAATATTCCATTCGCAATCAGATCTTTGAAGCTTGAAAAAAATATGAATACAGCCGCAGAGTGACGAATGGGAGTTGGTGCAGTGAAGTGGTTATGGAATTGCGTCTGAGTATTTGTAATTTTGATTGACGAGATGATTTGTTTATTAGGTGCTGATATCCATGGTCGGTCTCACAATAAGGAACTGCAGTGAAAAATATTATGGCTATAAAAAAATATGTTCATATAGACCAATATACGCTGATTCTGAATATATAAGTTTTCTTTCATAATATTTAACGTAGAGTTTTTAAAAAAATATTAAAAAGTCCATTTTAAAACGTTTCATTAAAACACCCTATTGCTGGATTTTGGTAGCGTGACGTCACTGCGCCGCGTTACCTGTTGTAAAGAAATCAATAGAAATGTAAGACGCAAGCCGTTCGGCATTCCGTTTTATTGGTTTATAGAGAATTGGACATATAATAGTTTTTGTTTTTATTGAAACATTATTTAGGCCTAAATAATTCAGTATCAAAAATAAAGTATCTCTATTAGTTTATCTATATTATTTAAAATATTCAAAAATTTTAACTGTACAAAAAACGATCGTACTGCCCAGTAATGTCTATGAAAACGCTTCAATGCTGAAATTCAAAATGACGGGAGTCGAACAGCTGATTCCAGTTCCCTACAAGATTCATACTTCGGTTAGTCATGATGACGTCACACTAGATTCGGTGGTTTTCGGGGGATCTTGAAAAATTAAAACTTTGACATTTATTTTAACTATTAAAACTAACTATAAAAATAAAAATAAATATGCAGTTATTTAAGTTAGAAGGTCATTATTCAAAAAAAAAAAAAAAAAAAATTGGACTGGAATTCTCTATTCAAATGAAACACGAAAGTCTCTGGCTCGAACGCACATGGACACGAAAAGGGTTTTTTTATCAACAATAGCGGTACCTAATTAGTCCCCAATCTTGCTAATTGAAAGTTGACTTCGACTTAACTATTGACAAGTTTATCAAGTAGAAATCGGAAGTAGGCCTACTGACTGCCTTTGTATAAACGGTGACAAATTAGAATTTGGGGTAATGGAGTTTTTACAAATATTCATATGTACGTATGTTGGGCACGCGTTTGGCGTGTTTCACGACTATGCATCGGTGCATTGAAGGGATCAATGACGCTACTTCCTCGGAGCATCTTCCGTTGAAATACCGGTAGAACAAGGATAGCATTCCCGACGCCTGTGCGCTAAAGATTGCAATCCGTCTGTTAAAATTAGAGAATCTGTCAAACGGACCGCCCGTTTCTGCACAGAGTCGAGGGTATTTTTCAAGTATTTTGGAGCTCCTGACCAGAGGTGGCTGCCAAATTCAACCGTGGGGCGCACTTGCGATTTGTACAGGGTAAGCAGTTGTGTACTATTAAAGTATCTGCGGGCCCTGTACAGTACGCCCAGTTTTTGAGAAGCTAACTTTACTCTGGCTTCGATGGAACCCCCATACCTGAGCTGGTCACTTATAGTTACACCAAGCACATCAATGGAAGGTCTGTTCGGAAGATTGCTTCCGTTGAAGGAGACTAGATTTTCATTTCGATCCCTTTGAGACGTAATCAGACATGGTTGACATGTCTTTGAAACATTCAATTCAACAAGATTATTTTTACCCCAAGAGAAAACACTCTCGATAAAGTTATAAATATATTAAACCGAACCAAAAAAATTGTCTTTTAACAAATATAAAAGAAATATCTTATTATTTAGAGCGGCTGATCCAAAAGTTTGAAGAAAAACTGAAGTGTTTCACTAGCTAAAACCTTTGCAAAACAGAAAGGAAACTGTGAATGTTTTGTACCGCAAATATTTAGACATTTTATTTCGTCAAGTGGGCAGTACGAAAAGGCTCGCGGGCCAGATGAAATGAGCCCACAGGCATCATCATCATCAAAAATTATTAATAGCCTAGCGACTGCACGGTTGAAATATAAAAATCCGGCTAGAATACAACTCTGCGCCGCGCCTTACACAAAACCGTTTACGTAGAGTTAGGACGGGTTGTTTCAAAAAATTTGATGGATTCATCAAATATTTGAAGTTGATTTTCACGTTCTGTGTAAGTTCTATTCAAGTTCTGTGATAATTTCAGTTTTGTGAAGCAACTGTCCTATAACGATGCAATAACAGATGAATAGAATGAATAGAACTTACACAGAACGTGAAAATCAACTTCAAATATTTGATGAATCCATCAAATTTTTTTAAACAACCCGTCCTTAGTACGTAAATCTACTTTTGTATAATTAAATTAAAGAAATTAACTGAATTAAAGCAATGTCAGATGGCGCCACTTGGCAGGCTTAAGTATTGGATTTGTAATTTCGAGAATCTCTCCGGATATGGAGAGATTGACGATAGTATGATTATTATTGTCGTGGTATTATTATTACAACTGGCAGTTGTAATAATAATACCACGCGTCTATATTATATATATGACGTCATTGCCTGTCGCGATTACTTTGTCCCGGTGATTAGCTGTCACTGGATCCCACTGGATTCGAGGAACCGAATATTTTTGAAACCAGTTCCTATCGGTTTTATAAAATAGTCACCAACACTAAAACTGGGAGAAGCCGAACCAAAAGCAGCCCACAGGGCCTTGCATCAAAAACCTGCGGAGCGGGTTTTTAAACTGCTAGTAGAGATAAAGTATAGGTAATGCACGCCCGCCGTAGGTTTGTTCTTAGGTTGCTCTTCACTTTATCAAAGAATGCCGGGCTTGATAGCGATATTGAAGAAGGGAGCGTCGATAGCTTCCTTTGTCGATTCTGCATAGTTGTCGACGTGGATGCTAAACCACCGGGTCCGGCTCTGTTGATATGATTGCAAAAAATAATAGTTGTTAGCCATTTGCCGCCCAGAGCGAAGATTCGGCCATTAACATATATTTTATTGATAGTCGGGGTGGTCATACTAATTCTTCTGGCTTTATTGCAAACTCGTGTGCCATGTGCCTTTCGTATCCATAAACATGTGCCCCTTTTATCATTGGAGAGAACGTTGACAAATTACGCGTTAAGTGGGTGGGAGTGGGAATCACGTATTTAAATTTTATTGGGAGTTCTTCCTACTTTGAGTCCTGATATTACAAAATTACATTTTATTATGAAACTGTGGTCAGTGGTGCGGTGAACAATGTCATCACCTCATTTATTATGAAACTGTGGTCAGTGGTGCGGTGAACAATGTCATCACCTCATTTATTATGAAACTGTGGTCAGTGGTGCGGTGAACAATGTCATCACCTCATTTATTATGAAACGGTGGTCAGTGGTGCGGTGAACAATGTCATCACCTCATTTATTGAATCGTGTGTTGTAAATAGAACCTGTAACCTTCAATTAATGTAGTAGTTTTCATATAAAACCTAATTTTGGATAAGGTCAAAATACTTAACCAAACTTATGTTTAAGATACTGCCGCCATGGGTCAACCCACAGTACCCTTCCTGACAATATCAAGGAGGACACGGGGTTTCTGCTTATGTCGACGGAGTAGCACTTAATCCCAAACATGGGAACCTCAGCACAGGTTTGCCCAGTGAGATGTTCACAAAATACTACTGCTAACTATTTACATGCAGTTAAGGATCATTAACATTTTTTTATTTATTACTAAACTTATTATCTACGTAAACCAATGTAATAATTTGTAAAGTGTATGTTCAAGAAAAGAAATAAATAAATAAAAAATAAATAAAAAAGGTACCTATAGCAAATATCTATGTGGTACGGATGTGTGCTATTTTATTTGATTATAAAATACATGTAAATAAAGAAATCAATTTTTCATGACTAGGCAACTTGGGTAATAATTTCTGAGTTAATGATAATTATTAAAAAAAATAGATTTATTTACGCAAATTACAAATGACCGATTTGCTTTGTTACACAAATTTGTTGTCTACAAATTAAAATTTTAATCTAAATAATTGTTATTTTTAAGATTTTTTTTCAGTACGTAGGGTAAAATTATTTTTCGGTATTTATAATTAACTCACAAAAAATGCCGAATTTGTCTCTAAAATTACGAAAAAAATATTTATTTATTTTATTATTATTACTTTATAATTTAAAACAAAAATAAATCAAATGACACGTATTCGTACTTACCAGATATTTGGAATACCTTTTCCATAGAAAAAAATATTTTTCAGAATGGTTCGGTATTTTGGCCTCAAATCCAAAATTAAGTTTTACATGAAAAAGAATGCGCAGCCGTTCCTCTTAAGCTACCCAGGCCTCCTAGATAAAGCGATTGTAGGTTTTTTTCTTCCACATGTCCCCCTCCTATCTAACCTAAGACCTTGATTCTGACATGCTACGAGGAAAGCTCTCTCAATAATAGCAACTGGCCTTTTTAAAGCAAGTGCTGCTATAAAAAAAACCCTCAAAAGCGCTTTGCAAGCTAAAAACAACTTTAAAAAGAGTTACTCAATTTTAGTTAAATACTTAGTATCTTCCATAAGACGATAACAGTAAAAATGTAAAACATCTTACGTGAATACATTTATGTAATTAAACAAAAAAATGTTGTAAGTGACTCAATTTTTAACTCTACCAAAACTAAATCAAACAACAAATGAAACATATTGGTATGTATTATTTTTATAATGTATTAATTATATATAACTATTGTATAACTATATTTACTGAGACGAAAGAGGGTTTTTGCTTTTCTACAAAGTGTCTCTTTTGCACTTATCATATTTTGATCCAAGATATTATTTTGGTTAAATCTCGAGAAAGAAACATCGACTTTGCACAATTTCTTTTTTTATTGGAAACCCAATGGCCGTAAATAAATAAAGACATGTTGGGAAGTACACATACCACATTTCTATGGACTTATTTCTGTTCAGTATAAAATGGTATTTGGGTGAAACTAAAATAATTGGATTTTTACCAAGCAGTATGTACAATTACTGATAATATTTATGATTTTCAATAAAAGCCAGTTGACAGATCAAAGCTGTCATAACTAACCTCACCCTAAAGCGTATTTTATTCAGTCTATTGGAAGAATTCGATCGGCTAGGTTTTAGGCATAACATACTGGAACATATTATACAAAGAATTCGGACAATTTACCACGGGGCGTTTTCAACGAATTCTGTAATTCTGCTCCCTTAGTTTATTGTATTATTGTCCTATGTCCAAGCGATATCTATTCTGTTGACCCGGTGATAAAATAACATACGGTTGTGTTACTCCTTATTAAACGATACCATTTCCTTGTGCGTAACATTTTCATAATTTGAATTGTTGTGTTTGTGTTGTGGTGTTGTGAAAATTATCAAGATTACCTACCTATAATACATTATTATTTGACAAAACGAATATTTAGTTCTACACTTGAAATATTTCAGTTCTACACTTTGTTGTGTGTGTTGTGTGTTTGTTTGTTACGCTTTCACGCATAAAAAAATAAAACGATTTTAAAAATTCTTTCAAAAAATAGAAAGCTAAATTGTATGCGAGTAATATAGGCTGCATATAATGGTAAGCTCTGGCATTATGAAATTAGAAATATATATTTATTATACGTTTTGCGTCCCTAACAAAAGCGAGTTATTGTTAAAATCAGAAGAAAAGCAAAACAAAACGTTGTCGTGGAAACGATGTTGATATATTTGCGGGAAATTTTATTACAGGCGCCATAGTTTATCTATGTCTAAAAATGAATCACCAAAATGTATGTACGCGCATCACTTCCGAAAACTGCACCAAATTAGATAATTCTTTTTATTTGTGTTCGTTATTTTGCATAAAATACTGGTGCGATCTGGCTTTATGAAATTTGCAATAGGTGGAACGCGAGTTGTTTGAATGTATGGAATGCGGGAGGGGGGAGGGGAACTCGGGTAGGGGGTTCGCGGGAGGGGGGGGGGGGGAGAACCCGAAGGACAGCAAGAAACATTGAAAACATGTTGGTGTTGCCAACCACTCGATTGATCGCTACCCGAATTTAGGTAGGCAAATTTTATAATTCATACTTATTTATAAACTAGCTGGTACCCGGCATGCGTTGCAATGCAAAGAAATAATTGTTTCTCCCTGCATTTCCTTTCCCATGCATCCCCGTTCCCCACACGCGTCCTCTTCCCCACGCGTTCCTCTTCCACCTTCCCTTCATGCCTTCCCTCCCTACCGCTAAAATATTCATTTATACAAATTTCATAACGCCAGAGCTTACCATTATATTTAGCCTATAACTTTCGCGGGCGTGCGTACAACAAATCACCAAAGTTTCATCGCAATCGGACGAACGGTATGGCAGCGCATAACATACGAACAAACAAACAAACAAACAATTATTGATTTTTATATACAAGATATAATGTAGTTTTCATAAACCCAAAATGATAAATGATGATTTATCTAGATGAATTAATTTGTTTTAAACTGATGGAAGTCCATCCGCTCACGGGGAAACTGAAAAAGAATCAGTTGGCAACTCAATCGCTATCCACAGGAAAATAACTTGCGAATTTCATTGGCGGTCAACACAGTCAACTTCTCAAAGACCAGTTGTCAAGGGCAACGCGTTGCACCGCAACCCGCAACTCGCAATGCTAGTTGGCGCGTTTCAGTTGCCAGATTAACAGGTTGCCATGGTTCCACCTCTCCTGTCAAGTTTTAGAGTAATTTGCGATATGTTAGAGCAGGAAAATATCGACTTTATTCGGGAGATTGATAAATTATTATTATTAATAATTAAGTTTGATAATTGATAAATTATTAATAAATCATATTTTTGTTAAAACAGCTGATATAATTATTGAAAACGTTAAGTTGAGTTGGGCCGTGAATTGAGTTGCTAATCAGTTTTCGGTTTCTTCATTAGCGAAGGCCCTTAGAAGTTTATAGTATGACACAAATTAAATTGAACGGCCAAGTAGAACACCGAACACTCAGAAATTTTCATCCCTTGAGTGATTTTTATGTGAAGTCGAATTCTGCCATTTTTATAAATCGATAAAGAAACTCTTAAGTGACCTTCTTTCTTAGCTATCTTTCGTAGTACAATAATATTCCAGAATTTTTCTGGCGGACTAGCGCTTCTCTACAATTACATAATCAAACATTTTTCACTCCCCATTTTTCCTTTTATCATTCGATTGTTATTATTTGTTTATAAAATATAGTTCCGGGGAGCAGAAAGCAGAAGAGATAAAAGAAGGCAGCCTCCGCCCCGAAAAGCCACTTGATTGTTGTTTCTGAGCAATTTGTCAACCAACAGACAAAAGTGCACCATAATTCATCGGCACAAGCGGGTGCACAATTCGCACAGCATTAGGGAAATAAATGGAGCGCACTAAATTGCTTTCACAGGATATGGACCAGTAAACCAAGAACTGGGGACATCAATAAATTGGAAATCAATATTCCGATATCTACCTACTTACAATTCAATCCCATTTTCTATATTCGGTACCTAACTAGTTACATTTAAATTTCTTATTCTATATTCGGCACCTACCTACTAGCATTTAAATTCATTGTTCTATATTCGGTACCTACCCACTCACATTTAAATTCCTTATTCTGTATTCGGTACCTGCCTACTTACATTTAATTTGATTATTCATCATTCAGTATCCACCTGCTTCCCTTTAAATACCGTATTCTGTATTCGGTATCTACTTACTTAAATTTGAATTCATTATTCTATATTCCGTACCTACATACTTAAATTTAAATTCATTATTACATTTTCGGTACATACATAGTACACACCATATTTTAATGCCGGCCTGAACATTGTACAATCCATTCTCGCACACTTACTGAATTTGACGTAAGCGAAAGAGAAAGATGCGCAAAAACGTCATGAGAGAAAGAGTGACAGAGAAAGGCGTGGGCGGGGAGGCGTGCAACTTTTTTGACCTTAAACTCGCCTATTGTGACGATTTTTGTATCAACGTCAGGCCGGCATTAAAGTTTGGCGTGTAATATACCTACCTACTTACAATTAAATTCCTTCTTCTATATTTGGTAGACACCTACCTATTTTCAGCATATTCTTTTGTGTGAAACCGCACAAGACTCCAACTGCTCCCAACCGTCTGGAATCAGTGGAAAAATGACTTCTCCGATTGGAGTATGTTGTGAGGCTGAAGGTAGTGGGCTGGAGAAGGAGATGGCTATTCAGATCTGGTCACCAAACACGTCTAAAGACGATATTTTTATCCCTAACGCCTTTAGTAAATTATTAGCTATTACTAATTACTCTTATTTAAATGTCATTTTTGTCAATTTAAAATTTCAGTTAACAATATTATCTTCAAATATTTTTTTTATTATTGATAGCCGAATTGGTGAAGGCATTTGTCCCGGTAAGACGAGAGGTTCTGGGTTCGAGTCCCAGTTGCGACAGTTATCTTTTTATTGTCAGTGGTTGAGTAGGCATCGCGTTTGGGTCCCACCCGGGCGTCCCGTGTTCGATTCCTCGGCTGGCTAAGTCCTCCATCACAACACAAGCCACATTTTCGGCTTTCTGTGGTGGTAGTAGAAGATTTTCAAACATTGTTGGGTTATTCGTAACCCAGGAATGTTTGTCTTTCTTAAAAAAAAAAAAATTCTCTGTGTCTTGTTCTCTTTTATATTGTCGTTTAAATTCGTGTGTGTAAGTGTTATCTTCAAAAAAGAGGTTCTAATAAAAATTAAAATAAAAACATTCAACAATCTAGCACTCGATGCTAAAAATTAAGGAACCAAAAAAACATTTCGGATACAAAATTAAAAGACGGATTAAAAAACCAAATAGGTAATATTAATGCACAATACCATTACAAAGCATACTTCATTATATTCAACTGAACCTCATAATATTCGCCGTTTTTTGTATTTTTTTAAATACGGTCTTTGTTATTGTACTTTATCTCAGTTTCATTTCAATATATTTTATCTATTTATTGAATTTAAATAGTATGTAAAATGGAGGCTTCAGCACGGGTAAAGCACACGATGAGGCCCACATTAACGAAAATTATGATTATGTAAATTTATTGCATTAAATTAAAAAAACACATTAAAAAATGTACGGAAGTAATCGTTAAGAGGAATATAAACGCTAGAAATATTTCGATTCTCATGCCTTAAAAATTTAAAATCGAGCGTCTTATTTGCACGAGGAAAATAAGCGAAAAAGTGGTATTTATTTATTTTTTGCATAACTTTATAAGAACGAAAAAAAGTTAGAACATACAAAACCTCAAAAATAGTGTTAGCCATAAACGGGTATTTTTTAAAAATTGTTTCTTATATTACTTCATAGTTAAGTCATGCAAAAACAATTTTTTTTAGTGGTTTACAGTTATATTTTTTGTTATGAAAATAATAATTTTATTGGCATTCCAATACACAGAAAACCCAGTAAAAGCTTCAATTTATCCGTTGCACATTTTTTGATGTTTGTAATGTTAACCGATTAGTAGCAAAGATTAATCTAAATAGTATCTGTATAGATTTTCACGTATAGCTTCATCCTGTGGAAGAAACGTAACAATCGATGGAGTGAAGAGTGTCAGTTCTATTTCGGTTCTGATAACGCTTAACTGTGCGATCTGTAACACCTTGTAATCTTACTGTATACGTTCCGTTCTCAACATCAACTAATCGAGAAGCCACCTTCCAATCTGTTTACAGCTCCTTATAGGTGAAATAATATCTTTGGGTGCAATATATTATTGTTATGGTATTCCTATCGCCACTTTCGCCCTGTGCGATGATTTGCATTTCTGCAGGAATAATTATTTCTCGGAATGGCGGTGTTCTGAGAGCTCTTAAGTGCAATCGATTTATGATTTATAAGCCTTGAATCCGACAAATCAATTGCCAAACTCCAAAAGATAATAAATGATTATCAAATAATGATTTATCAAGCACAAGAACTAGCTTCTTCTTTGGTGAGACTGCAATTTTAAAGAATTTCTGAACCAATATGTAATTTATATTAACCCACTGTAAACTTATATATCTATATTAAATAAAAAAAATAAAAAAATAAAAAAAATAAAAAATATATATATTATTTCAGTCTGGTAGATTCAGTGGTCTTTATGTTTTGTTAGGAGTTTGGATGCCTCACCTATCAACATTGAATCATTGCTTCTTAAATATTATATTCGTAAATAGACTTTATGGCGTCGAATGAAAACAAATCACTTTGTAAAACACCACTTATTTAATAAAAATTATCAACGTATTTCAAAAACAACGGTTTCTTCGTCAGGAAAAATTTAAAATAGTTCTATATTAATTTTAATATTGTACCGAAGAAACCACCGGTTTACATAAGGTTGATTAAGTAAGTGGTGTTTTACAAAGTAATTTGTTTTTATTTAATTAAATCATTGCATTTATCAAAATGACATGCAAATTACATATTAATAATTTAAAACGGTATATCAATCACGGAAATTAGATATGCTGCATGAAAAATGTTAATGTTGAAAAGGCGAAAAGAGAGTTTTATTTCTTCCGTTTTTGTAGACCTACAATTATGAATTTTTATTATAAAATAGCATTGAATACATCTTTCAGACTACTTAACATTTTTGTAAATTTCTTTAATGAGTATTTAATTTATCATTAATTTTTCAGAAAAAATTCGTGTTAAAATGCACATCATAAAAGAAGCATTTATTTTTCTAGAAATATTTCGATGACGCAGATCGAAAAAAAGGGGTAAAAATGACATATTTAACTCATTTTTAGATTTATTTTCCTGTAGAGCATTTACGATGTCCTCTACCGATAATGTTTAGTTATTTTTACATCTTAATTTTATTTATTAAATTCCCACTAAAGTAGGTGCAAGCCCATATGGTGGCAGAACATAATAATAAAAATATTAATTGCATATTTCCCTTCTTCAAACACAGCAAACTTATTTTGAGGCGCCATTTTAATTCAAAATTAATAACATACTTAGTTTTTACCACTTTTATTGTTTACAAAAAATTTTCGCACACTTTTGAAGAAGTGAGCTTAGCTCATGTTGTTTCGAATTACTTTATTTAGTTATTTAGTGGCTAATTTTTAGATTCGAATATAAAGGGTGGTGTTTTCTCTTTTAGTACCGTTTAGATCATATTTTTCACCATTTACGAGTTGTTCCCAAAGGCGAACAAATTTGTCTGAGGATTTAAAAGTGTTTATGATGCGCAATCATTCCGTAGATATTGTTGATTTGGTGACCGGATAACTCAACAACATGCAACTTCATTTTCTTTGAAAAATCATTGAAAACGACGAAAAAAAAATTGTTACGTAGGTTTCGTTAGATTAGGTTATGGACTACATATTTTTAATTTTTTTCATAACTTTTAATTAATTTTCAAAGGGGCGTTGAAATGCCACTGAATTGAGTTGTCGTGGAACGTATTAATTCATTGAAACTGTTGTCATGCTAGATTAGATGTAATAGATTTTTTTGGTATTTAGTATGGATATTTGGGCGTACATCAAATTTCTATTTTAGTAGTTACATACCTAAGGCAATACGCTAAGTAATTGGATGTTTCTAAAAGGCGTCTGACAAAATAGTAGAAATGCTAAATGTTTTCTTTAGCAAAAATATAACTTTTGTTTTCACTGGTGAAGGATTCTAAAAAAAAATGTAGACACCTACTCACTCCGACAATATCATTTAATTTACTTAGCGAAAGTATAAGTAATTTCATAAAGTGCGAGAATTTTCACCGATTCTCAATTTACCAAAATTGCGGCGAAACTAAAATGAAAAATTTCCATATGCAAATTTTGCATAAAATATTATAGAAACTAGCAAAAGCTTCAAAGTAGTCATACTCATAATGTAAAAGCGGTTTTTTTTTGACGAAATAATAAATTAAGTCGGTATATTTTTGTGTCTCACACTAAATATTTCTATGGTGTATAGTGAAAATCTCCATTGTCTTTAAAATATTGTATTCCACTGGCCGAAAGCCAAGCGAATATTTTCTTGAATACGAAACATTATTTGTCGCGTGAAGATATTGCATTAAAAGAATAACTGGTGCCATGAGAAAAGTAATTTGGGAAAATTGCTTTATTGTTATTTGTCACTACATATTGCCACAATTTGCACTTCATAAAAAGTTCATAACTACAAACAAATAATTCTCAAAGACGTTTTATTCTAGAACGTTGCTGACTTATTGTGCTGAACGACAAGAATTGTCTCAATTTTTATTTTAACCATGTGAACGAGGCAAAGTGTGTGGGCCAAGACCGAGTTGTTTAGTGGTCCTCTCTGCCTACTCTGCGAGGAACGGCGAATTAATTAATAAAACCTCAAATTGTAATATTTAATCACTGAAGATAATATTAGCAACTCTCATTCGATAATTGTCGATTTGCTAAAATTACTTTTACTTTTACTTGGTCCACTGAATATCTGCAGAGGTTCATCAGGCGCTTTATATCACTACCAAAGTAGACTTGCGTGGGACTGTGGGTTTAACGAATTATATTGGAACCGAGTACCTGTGAAATAAATTAAAATTTTGTACTCATTCTCTCGCAGGCTAAATTCTATCTGTTTGCCTCTTTTTGTCGCTCATTTCCGTTTCATCAAGTTTCAAATAACAACGGTACTAAAGAAATCTTCAGTTAGAAAATGTTTCCTTTTTTAAAAATATATGAATCACGGTTTTATGAAAGAAAATCATAGGCTCATCAACTGTAACTACAAATCAACACTTTGAAAGACAAAAAACAACACAGAAAATGTTTCCTTTTTTTAAGTGTTGATTTGTAATTACAGTTGATGAGCCTATGATTTTCTTTCATAAAACCGTGATTCATATATTTTTAAAACATCTATGAAAATATGCACAAAATATTAGGTCAATGAACCTTGAAATAATTAGTCGGTAAGCCCTTTTCACGGTTGTTATTTTTTTCCCACGAAAAATTAATCCATCGATGTTCGAATATGGAGTTATGACATTCTAGGTACTTATGAAAAAAATCTTGGACTTGGACTATAAGTAATTGATATATAATATTTTTAAGACTGTTACGCCATCGTGTCGGCGAACATAAAAGCAATTAACCATTGACCAATGGAAATATGTACGTACATAAAAGTAGGTATGGCACTTAAAGTAAAAGTTTGCTGGGGACATATTTTGACATGTGAGGAAGTCTGTTAATGGACATAATATTTATGCCAGTTAAGTACCTTCTGAGAAAAAATTAAATTACGTCATTATTTACATAAGGTTGATTTGATGGGGACTAATAAAATCTGTAATTTATAAACCAAATATAATTAGATACCTACTTAATGTGTTGTGACGTAGCCACTAACTCACAAGCCCGGGGCACGCTGATGAACCGTTAATTTTTTGTAATTTAATAAATTTATTATACTGAGAATCAACGGATTGTTAGTGAGAACAGTCCAAAATAAAATTCAACGTGTACTGATTTACATCGATTTTATTTAAGTTTAATGGGGGAATCGTGTAGGACGGTGTATTTTTAGCGTTTTTCATGATTTTCTTAAACACGTAAAGAATATAATTTTTTTATTTATACCGTGAGGTCCATTTACACATATATTCAAGAATATATTAAAAATTTTTCAAATATTTTAATAAAAAAATAATGGAGATATCAGCTACCGCGCATTGTAAGTCGCCATCCGGTTGAACAATTTGTGTAATTCCTGGAGGTCACAATTTTTATCTGAAATCAATTTTTCAAAAAATTGACTTTTAAAAAAAAGTTTTTTCTATTGTGTGCTGAGTTTAATAATGATTGCACAAAAACTGTAAGAGCTAGAGGTTACACAAATTCGAAAAAAGCAGTTTCGAGAAAAACGCGTTAGAAAATAAAAGTGGCAGTTAAGTAGTTGTAGTTCGACCGAGGGAACTCGCTCAAACGCTTTTAACTTTTAAACGGCGTAGAATTTTGGTTTGAAATTTTCAGAATATATTTTTGAATAGTTCTACTGTCGATTTATGAAAAAAGAACGTTTTGAAGCCTCTACACCTATTTTCTCCCTTAACGGACTGTTCACACCTATTTGTATATATATTTTATTATGTTTAGGAAACAAGCAATTAATTACAATGGAAAATCAACATACGTTAAACCAATTTAAATCCTTTATTCGATATTTATTTTTGGGGTGTTAAGCAGTGTTGGGCTTCCCCCTTTTTTAGTCAAATTTTAGGAGAGCGTTACAGTGTCCAAGATTAGGACAGATATGTGCCAAAAATAAATATGACTGATGAAAGAGTATTAAAATTGGGCACAACCGGGTTGTAACTAATAGGTAATTGTAGTAAACGGAATATGTGTACAGTATATAATTTAATTATTACATAAATTTATTATATCATGATGCTATACGTCTCCCTTACAATATGTATGTTGAATTAATTAATTACTTCTGTGAGGTGATTGCTTCTCCGGACACTGGAACATTTATTTTGCCATATTCGATGATCGATAAACAAGATCAATGAACCGATGGTAATGGATTAAATGTGGAAGAAAGTTATCAGTGATGGAATGAACCCGTTATTACCAAAGTCGCGAGTTTTGCACATTCATTTTAAAAACAGTACAAAGGAAATAACTATTAAGAATTTCAATTCGTTTTGAAGAATAAGCATAAAATATATCGTATGGAGAAAAAGGAAGGTAATAATAAGAAATAGCTGGTAGAATGGACAGAGAAGCAATAAAATTTATAAAAGGAAATTTATTTATAGTATTCATTTGTTGGACGGAAATGAAATGATTTTCTGTAATAATTTATTCCCATCGATTGACGGCCTGAAGCCATAGTTTAATGAGGTGTCATTTTGACTATTGTTTAGGGTTGTTGGACAGAAAAAGAACACATTATTTATAAAACTGTAATTATGAAGATAATAATATAAAAAAAATATTAAAAAAAAACTATTAAATGAAGTGTTGGTAGGTATATCACGTGGAAGAGTGACATTTATTGAAAAAAAAATTAAAACGGTAGTAACCTACTTTCGGGTTGTCACCCACCACATAACAAAAAAAGCCTGACCTAATCTAACCCAGGTTAGGTTAGGTCAGGCTTTTTTTAAATTTTTTTATTTTTATTTAACGACAATATCAAGTAAGGTAAAAAATACAATATGAGGTAAATTAAAAACATATAGAGTGAAGTATTTTGTTCTCGGTCCTCCTCACTAGGCTTTCCTGTTCCGAGGCGGACTGAAGGTTGTTGTATGGGTGTTGGTCATAAATTCCTCCTCATCTAATTTGTTCGTTTCCACAAAATAGAAATAGACAAGCTAAAAAGTGTTTATGTTTTTTATCTGTGAGTTGCGTTGGTGTTATTTTATAATTTTTATGATCTCCTCATCTTCGTGTTTAGTTATCCATAATTTGATATCTTTTTTGAACTTTAGTATCTCCATGGTGTTTTTAATTTCGATTGGAAGGGCATTGTATAATTTTGTAGCATGGAAATGATGATTTTTCTGACCAAAAGTTGTATTTAATTTTGGAATGTTTTAGTAGATTTGAGGATTTTGTCCTTGTAGTATAGGTGTGTTGGTCAACAAGGTACTCTTTTTTTTCTTTAAATTTAAGTAGTGCATTTTTTACAGTTTTATAATACTGAACACATTGAATTTTTTTTAAAATTTCTTTTGATGGAGTTAAAAAAGGTACCTTCAGGATTATTTTTATTATTGCTTTTTGCGTTTTGACGAGCTGCGACATGTGAATGTTTGAGGCAGATCCCCATCCAATAATCCCATATTCTATGCGTGATTGGCAAAGAGCGTAGTAGACTTTATATAGATCATTTTTATTTAGTATATTGCGTATGTTTCTAAAGTAGTACATGAGCTTTGTTAATTTCCTTGTAATGCTATTTATGTGAGAGTCCCATCGAAGA
Source organism: Glyphotaelius pellucidus (assembly GCA_936435175.1). Lineage (NCBI taxonomy): Eukaryota > Metazoa > Arthropoda > Insecta > Trichoptera > Limnephilidae > Glyphotaelius > Glyphotaelius pellucidus. Next base: position 18,132,072 of record OW386546.1, read on the forward strand.
TTTTCATCGATTTCAATGCCGAGATATTTTATATTTCTAGAGTCACCACAGACTTCTATAAACAAATTAAAAAACAATTTAATTTAGCAATTTTCAATTCTTACCCAAAGAAACAAATTTTATCGTTACTTCTATTCTTTGACATTAAGGTTATTGTAGGTACCAAATGTATAGGTACAAATTCGTTTTTAATATAACTATCTTTTGGCACATAAGTTGCGTCAAGCAGATGGATTTCAAGGATTTATTTTTAATTAATATTTTCTCCGACTTTTTCCACTCACCCCCTTCCTATGACTTTTTTTTGGGAAACGGGTTCCAAAAGTAACTAGATAAAAATACTGGTTCCAATTCGGTCTTTGGCAATTCGCAGTGACAATATTCGTGATAACTGATAACCATTTCGGGTATCGAGCATCGCTATTGTAATTTGATCAGCTCCTCAAAAACTACGCTATAAGCGCATGTGCCTGGTGTGGCCATGAGGAAATATATTTCCAGTGAGTATTCAAAACTACATAAAATGTTTATTATTAAAATTATAAACCCACCACTCAATTTCTAACATATGTAATGAATTCCTATTATATCATGAATTAATAGTTGGTTTCTTATTCTGTAAATTCAAAATCAAATTTGCAAAGGAAAAAACTGACCTTTTCTCCTCGAAATTACCTAGATTGAAGTAAACTGTTTCATTCTTAAAATGTAATAAAAGTTTTAACAAATTTTGTTGGGTTTATTGTTCACAAATAGTTTAAGACCCTGTTGTTTTATTACTAATACCTGCGTTTTATACATTTTCAATTGAAAAGTTTATTTATTTATTTAAATCTATTCATAAACAAACATTTTATAAACGATTACAATGGCTTAGAAAATATTTAGACAATCAAATTAAATTATCTAGAAAAAAAATGTTAACATTCTGTATCAGTGTGTAGAAAGGTTCGATAGTTAATTTGTGAACACCTCTCAGGTGACACCTCACTGGGAGAACCTGTGCTGAGATGTGTGCATGTCAAGAAGGGCACTGTGGGTTGACCCATGGCGACAGTATCGTGTACATAAATTTAATATTAGTAGCAGTTAAAGTTAGTTAAATAGTTATCTTGAAAAGCAGGTAGGTGTACTTTTCGATGGACTACACGCTACTGGCATAAATAATATTGCGGTAGTAATTTATGTCCCGAAACAAAGTTTTATTTTTAATTGTTTGGGTTATGTTTGGTTAGGTGATATAATGTTTTGAGTAAAGTGAATACCTTTTTTATCTAGTCTATGATGAGTTTTTGTGAATATATTTGTAGTTAATAGTTGCTTGGGTGTGGTGGGCATGCAGTTACATAGTTTGATTGCTTAGTTCTTAAAGTTTCTCTGCCCGTGTGAGGTATGTGCTAAGGTGATTCACTTCATAACCCGAATAAAGTATTGTTTTTTATGGCAATAATAATTTTTCTATGATTGGCAGCATTGATTGATGATTGATTGTCTATGAAATGTAAACCGAAAAATGATGAAAATGCGAATGGCGTATGCCGCGCAAGTGAAATAATTTTAACAAAATTTAAATGTAACATGCATAATTTATGCAAAGTTTTTCGTCTCCCCCGACGTAAATACTCACTTTTCGTGAAAATAAAGCTAAATCTAACTGTTTGAATAAGAAATATTGCGTATTAACCAGTAAGCGGAGTAAGACAAAAATTATGAAATTTCTTTTTTTTTAGTTACAGCTCTAAACTTAATTTCTTTGAAAAATTTGTATGTGCTTTATTTTTTCGCCTATTTTGTAAAATTTTATTGGTATCGTATTTAATAAATGAATTTAAGAATAAAATCTTATTATTATATGACAAAGCGCAATGGAGCAAGTGTAACTCTGCACATTCTGAAGTCAGCTTGTTTTCCCCTAGTTCCCACATACCTCAGAAAGTGAGTATTCACTCCCAGAACATTGTTGACATGAGGCCTTGATTGGCTCGATAGAGAAATGATCAGATTTTTACTTAATTTTTATATTGTTTAGAGTAATATTAATTTCACTTTAAACTACAATCAAAGAGTCTACACAAATTCAGTTAAGATAGAGTACGAGATGGAGATTGTTTTTCAAAGTTATTTTCTTCTCATTTCTGTTAATTGATAATTTTCAAGGCGATTTGAAATATTAATACCTGTCCTCAATTTTGCCTAGCAGGGAGCATTGGGTTGTTGAGTCCAAGATTAAAACTCTGATAGTTAACAATTTTATATTTCAATAAATACGACCATGTTCTACTAGTAAGGCTTGACCCTTTTACAATAAGGGCAGATTGTTATCACCGAGAATTTGGCTGGAGAAGAAGAAAAAATGACATGAGTTGTGGTTTTTGTCTAATACAGTGTAATATAGTGTTTGAACAATGCTCTAAGAAAGACTCGGTATACCGATTCAAATACATACCGAACTTTCTGTCCAAACGGTTATTCAAAATGGTTGTGGTTTTCATGGTTATTATTCAGTAGTTTATATGAAAAGTATTAAATATTGGTTCCACCTTGGCCGCAATTTTTATATAACCGTTTGGACAGAATGTTTTATTGGTATGCAATTGGAGCAATTTCTGCAGCGCACCTCTGTAATACCAGGGCAGGTATTCCATCAGGCCCACTAGCTTTATTAACATCAAGCCCTCGTAAGACTTGGATTACATCCCGATGCCGGATCCTCAGCTTTTTCTTACGAAATCCGCAGTGAGGAACCGACGTCGGGACAGCACCTTGATCGTCGAGGGTTGAATTATCCGCGAACATTTTGCCTAATAAGTTAGCCTTTTCGGCGGCGGTGTTCGCTAGTGAGCCGTCAGGTCTGGTAAGAGGTGGTAGACTGGATTTGCAGAAATTCCGACCTATTGATCCCGCGAGCGACCAGAATGCTCTGCTGCCATGCGGGCATGCAGCCAGCTTTTTGCTGATCTGCAGGTCGTGATCGAATTTTGACCTATTTATGACTCTCTTGGTATGTTTATACCGGTATTTCAATGGAAGATGCTCTGAGGAACTAGCGTCATTGATCCCTTCGGCACCGGTGCATAGTCGGGAGACACGCCAAACGCGCGCCCAACATATGTACACGGTTGACATTTGTCACATGAGAACGGGTCGTTTTTTCGACTCGTTCTTGAGTTCAACAGCTCGGCTATGGAACGATTTGCCGGCATCTGTGTTTCCTCCCTCCTACAACATGGGTCTCTTCAAGACCAATGTTCATTCCTTCCTCTCCTCAAAAAGACCCTCCACACAGCATCCCAGATGACATAGGCCCTGAGGGGAATTATTTTCCTCAAGGCCTCCTGTGTGGAGTTAATGTGAAAAAAAAAAAACATGACTTGAAATATTCGGTTCTATTTTTGGTTGCAGTTTTTACTTTCAGAATTAAATTAAAACGACTGAAACAAAGAAAAGTGTTGAAATAAAAACTTATAAAAATAAATACAAAATAATTTTTCACGGAAACTAAACAATTCCTACCTGTTTTAACTCAATGCTTTTAGTTCATTTTAGAGCGAAATCATTCACACTTTTACAATCTTCTATAAAATCAGTTGTTTCCCTTTGGAGGTGGACAGCAGAATCCGGCCCTGTGTACACAGTCCGAGATAGCTGTATGTTTATTACTTACACCTTTAAAACACATTTATTGCTTGCATGCATTTATTGCAGGCTGTTGCGGCTTCCGTCGCCGCCGGATTTCAGGCTAACCAGATTTATACAAGCAATAAAGCAATTGAAAGCAAATTTAACAGATTTATACTAGTAACAAAGCAATAGTAGGCAAACTTAACTATGAACGGACACAAATGTTGTCCCATATAATTATATATCAGATTAATAATTACGATTACTGTCTTTTTACTTCCTAATTCACTTAACTTTAATCATGACAGCTAAAAGGACGTGTTAATATTCGAAATCTTTTGAAATTCTTCTAAAGAATGGCTTCAATTTTTAATTATGTACGTATGCTTCGTTCAAACGATTGAAAACTTTTTAAGGTCCGGCGTTATGAATTTCTTCCGATTTATAACATAATTTCCCTGAACACCTTGTTTTTAAGTTCTTAAAAAATTAAATGTAATTTTTAAAGATTTATACATTTTAAAGATCTATACATTTTAAAGATCTATACATTTGTCGAGCCGAAATGATAATTTTATGAATTTGCCTAGTTAGAAAGAAATCGCAAAGTATACTCTGAAAATTAATAAAAACACATTTTGTTCTGTTATTTAACATGTTATGGATATAAGAAAATTCACAGCGTTTCATTAAATGCCACTTAAGACATTTGTCGAGAGATTTTTGCTCTATCACAAATTTTTCTATTGCAAACCTCGCGTCATCGTTATGGTCGTTTGCTGCATGGAGCGCTAGCGTGATGAACCTGAGCTTGTTGTTTCGGCATCTAAAATAACGTGATTTATTTATTATATAGTTTATATACGTTAAATAATATTGTTCCAAACATGAATTAACAAGAAAGTATCTTGTAGTTCTGAAAAATGATTTTATTTATTATTTAAACACAGTTTGGGAGGCGTGTATGGGAACCGCCTGCCCGGAAACCATTTATTGGATAATCAACACCTCTGCACACCAATAGCGTGGTAGGCTGGATCAGGAGAGGCTGAGGAATGTACTACATGGGAGGGATATGGGCTGGCTGATTTACCGAGCCATAGTAACAATGGTAGAGAAAGTGAAAAAAGATTAGCAGATTAAATCATATATGCAACCAGTGTGAAAAGCATAATAAATTATAAAATTAAATATTAAAAAAATGGAGAAATATATTTACAACGGAATGATAAATACGTACATTTCAGCAAAGTATTTATTTAAAATTTATTGAGGTAAAAGGCTTACGTATATGCAAATACTTAATATCAATAACTAAATAAGCAATAACAGAGTTGTAGATAAATACTGGCCATCTAATTTGAAAACCTTTCCAGGATTTAGGTGTAATGTATATCGAATATCAAAACCAGTTACCTGAAATATGATTATAAACCATGATAGTGCATGAGCAATCATCGCTTTCGTTTGGCATTGCAAATAATTTATAATTAATAAACATCGCAAGATTGATGGCCTTTTTGATAGAAAATAACTCCAGAACGTGTTGAATCAAGATATTCAATTAAAGGTAGACTGGAATCGTTGATGCAATAGTATGTTTAGATATCGTAAAACCTCGTTACGAATGGAGGTTTTGCAAAATTAGTTTGCTTTAATAATATCTGACTCTAAGATCATTTATTATTTAGAACCGTGATGATGGTTATTGATTGGTTGTCGTCAAGTATACAAGATTACTGGAACTAATTAATGATAGGTAAAATGATCTGTGTTACGCTTTTTAGACATATACAATATCGGTGTAATGATTTGGTTCTCTAAATAAATAAAAAAATGGTTGTTTAGATACTAATAGGTTTAATCAATGAGTGTGTCACCCTTTTAATTTATTTTAATATTGAATTGACTCCAGTGGGCCTTAATGTCTCCCTTTTATCATTTTTGGGATTGCTGGATGACCACATTGCTGTGAGGAGTGTCATATTAAAAAGAAGATTAAAGTTATATGGGTCTTGCACATACTGGTATAATTATGGTAAAAAAAACAGCGTTGCAACCCGTCTTCTACGAGAATCTACCTATCTACCCAACTGACATTGACCTATTAGCTGAAGTTCGTAAGATTAATAGTCGATGATTCCCCTGCTTATTGCCATCCACGAGAAAATAACACAGGAAAAATACAACCTCATTAACCTACGTGCAACATTACGATCCCTTTTTAGTTATGTATGAGAAAGAGAGATGTGACATAAAACGTCAAAATGTATTGTCTGTCTGTAGACTACTTTACTTTTCAAAGTTGATATAAGATTACGTGTATCGTCTCTTTCTAGTTCATTATTTGATATGTCTAAAAACAGAGAAAACCATAATTATCTTACTGCAAAAAAAGCAAGTTGATTGACTTTCCGATTTCATAAAAAAAATGATTGTCTGTAAAGTCGGTTTACGGGTGATAATTTTACGTGATAACGTCATATAATAACGATGAAGTGGAAGAGAGGTAGATGCGTCACAAGCCGAACGCTTAGGCCGAAAGCTTGTTCCGCGCTCTCGTAACGTGAAAACGTGACAATGAGTCATGCTTTTTCGTGAGTGCAGCCGGCGTTCATCGATTTATAAGACGTTATCACCTCAAAAAAAGCTCAGAAGGGAACACATCGGAAGGTTTGGTTGACCGACCATCTGATCCTCAAACAAGAGTCATTTTGTAATCCCTTTCTGCATGTTTCATTAAAATTGACGACAAAATCGGACAAACTTAGACAATAAGAAGAAGGGGATGTATTTTGTTTGGTTTTATGGGTTTTGGGTTGTTTGTAAGGTCATGCCATTGGGAGCTTCTATTGATCTCACAAAACTACCTCCATTCATCGTTGGGAAGTTTATACCTACTTTTATGCATAATTATAAATCTATACTAATATTATCACCACAACACGGGCATGTGCCTAGCATGGTGGTCGAAAAATCATAAAATTCATGTAACAAACATTTTAATGAATAAAGAAACCTTTAAAAAAAAATTATAAATGCGAAAGTGAGTGTGTTTGTTTGTTACGCTTTCACGCCTAAACCACAAAACCGATTTTAAGACTTCTTTCAACAATAGAAAGCTATATTATCAGCGAGTAACATAAGCTGCATATAATGGTACGCTCTGGCGTTATGAAATTTGTATAAATGAAAATGCGTGTATTTAATATATTTTAGCGACAGGAAGGAAAGGCAGGGGAAGGTGGGGTTCGCGCAGAGGGAAGAGACGAGGGAGGGGGAAAGCAGGGAAGGTGGAAGGGAACGGGGACGCACGAGAAAGGACTTACAGGGAGAATCAATGTATTTCTTTGAATGGCATTGCAACGCATGCCGGGGACCAGAAGTGATAAGTGATAAGTGCGAGCGCTACAGTAATTATACCATGTAAGCGAAGCCGCGGGTAAAAGCTGGTATGTAATAATTTGCGAAGTGCAGACAAATGTAATTATAAATATGAACCTCTGATTATGGCGACCGAACGACTTAGAATGAAATCAACTCAACACCTCCTTTGTCAAGTTATTAAAAGTGATGAAAAAAAATATGTAAAAAAATTGGTTAAATAGGTTACGTTAGGTTAGGTTAGGGGCTATTTTTCAATTTTTTCATAGCTTTTAATGAATGACTTTTCAAAATGGTCCTGAGCTGACTTGATTCTTGATTCGGCATGGAACCGTGATTTTACATCAGAGATCAGGTTAGTTTACTTAGAATCTAATTAATGTTATTGATTATTTTAACCCCCGGGGCAGTCCCAGTATGATACCAACTCTCGGCAGCCAAACTGACCCCGTGTTTAAAATGATTCTTCCTTTAGGTAGTAAACAAATATCACGCCACTTATTTATTAACATATTTATTGTTTTAAAATGTGTACATAGTTATTAGTCCTAACGCAATCCTTAAATTAAGTTAATAATATTTTGTCTCTTAAATTTTGTATTTTGATGTATGTATTGTACGTATATATATGTAAAGGTATAAACATTTATTTTCTTCTAATTGAATTTCGTTTGGTATTCGCAGTGTATCTTCATTGCTTAGTACACCAAAGATTTTTGACTTTAAAGGGATATCTAATTTGATTCATTTTCTTGCTAGTAGGTTTTTAATATTTCTCTTACTCCTTAAATATTTCCTTGGCCTTTCCTTTTCCTTTCCTGTTTCTATTTTTCTTCAGTGTAATTATCGTAGTTCTATTTTGTGGTGGGTATTGTTATTTGATTAATATATCCATCGTTGACTTAAAATAAAATGCTGCTGTAGTGATTAACATGCTATACAGTGATTTCGTTGAATATTATTTTGCTAGACACTGTAAAGGAATCTTTTTATAGTGATATTTTGCACCAATAGTGTTATTTTATTGCAATAAAAAAGAAATGTTTTTTGTTTTTGTTTTGGGTAAAAGTCAGTTTGGAGTCAAGTACTACTTCCAAATATTTAATTTCAAACACTTCTTTGAAAGTCAGTGATTATTTCTGTTTTTATTTTCGTGTTACTCTTTTTCCAATTTTCTCAAATTTTGTTTAAATTAAAATTGTTTTAAATTTATTTTTCTACAGGCATATTGCTATATTATTTAGGTATGCATTTAATTGATTCATTGCGAGTTCATGATCTTCTTCTGTTAAGTATGCAAACGCGTTGTCAGCAAAAAATAATAATAAAAGTTTTTTTCCAGAATGTACGCAGGGGTAGTGCAATGCAAAACTTTCCATAATTCGAAATTACAAAAAAGAAATTAGACCAAAAATAACAACACATAGTTCATAAAAAAATAGAAAAGAAAAAAATAAAGCGGAAAAGAAGTGAAAAATGTTAAGCACTAAAATCTTTTCAAGCAACCGTTTACGGAGGATATTTGACAGTCTCCCATCTCCAGAGTGCTATCAGCGGGTACTCCAGAGATACGATTGACATAGTGACATAGTTTCCCATGCGGTGGCGGAGAAGTGCCCTGAAAGAGTGCCTCTGGAATCGATATTAATTCATATTATTTCAATACCTTTACTATATCGGCAATGTACATTGTAAAAATAATAGGTCCGAGAACAGACCCTTGTGGTACTCCCAAGAAAATATTCATTGGTTCGTAGACTAGTTCGTGACGGCCTCCGTGGTCCCGAGGGAAGACTCTCGACTCACAATCCGAAGGTCGCGGGTTCGAACCCGGCGTGCGCAAATAAATTTTAGTTGATTAATTTGTGTTATTTCACAATTTATTCATTTAAAATAATAAATAGTATATTTGCGGCACGTTCCAGAGTGGAAGATACTATCAGTATCACCCTGGTGTAATACCACCATTCAGAATTGAAACGTTGCTTGAAATGGTTTAAGCCGTGTTTAGTGACCAGATCTGAATAGCCAGGTACTTCACCACCTTCCTCTTCCCTATCCCCTTCCCCTCCCCACTACCTTCAGCCTCACAACGTACCCCGATTGGGGATGCCATAGTCTCACTGGCTCCAGACGGGAGCAGTTGGGACTCTTGTGCGGTATTAACTGTAAAAAAAAAGACTATCTCACCCACTTTTGTGGTTTGGTATCTATCTATTCGTTAAAAAAAATTTAAACCATTTCAAGGCTGTTGCCTACATTTCATTCCTTATTAAAAAAATATTTCAAAAGATACCAAACAAATTTAATAATACAAGAATGTAGATCGATAACCATCAATATAGATCCTAATCAGCCTCAATATTTATCCTAATTTGGGGATTCCATATTTTCTGGTTCTGAGAGTTGGAACTTTTGTGCGATATTTGCATAAAAAAGTAGGAAAATTTCAAAGTGGTAATTGTAATTAAAAAAAAACATGGAATGTTGTCTACAACTGCAGCCAAAATCATAAATTATTCATAAACGAAAAACTTGAGCACCGACCTCATACCATCTCATCCATCAAAGATAAGCTTGTTTTGCTAACTATAACTATAACCACACATTTATTGTAACATTATTTCTAATTTGATTAATAAAGAAACCGAAAATCTTCAAACAAATACAGAGACCTTCAATTCTCATCGTAAAAGCTTCGCAAGGGCCAAATAAATTAGTCCAAGAGCGGGAAGAAACATTTTCGATAGTTGATTTGAATTTGAGATATATTATACCTACGGCAAAATTAAAAGCTAGCTAAGTATTCATAAAACAGATTAATGTCGGGTTTAGCATTTTACAAAATCCAACCAGCGTCCATTTCTAGAAATAAATCGTGTTAATTTCAACTAATATAGGTCAGTGTTCAATTCTCGATTCCGAGAAACCCAGAAGAATTGTGCAATAAAATCCATCGTCGAACCGATTAAAAATAATTGTCCTACAAAACTTCTCGTAAATTGGGAGACTGTCGTGATCACCGCGCTATATATTCTGTAGACATGCCTACTAGTTCCAGGGAGAGATCGAATCCACGTTATCGACGATAGACCTAAAAGCCGTTCATAAAAATCATCCTTCTCACACGTCTTGTATGAAAACAAAAAAGACAGAAGGTACTAGAACGTCGAACGTCCTTAGTCATATTCCTATAACGAATAGCGAAGATATGTAAATTTCTAATCGTATAACTATTATGGTATTGCCAGTTATAAAAAACTAGCAAAAATTGCTATATTTCATTATACGTACACAATGGTAATAAAATTGGCACAGGGTGTTTTAGTTATTTAATATTAATTACATACCTCTCTTTTAATAGTTTTACCAAAAATATTATGATTATCATTTTATTATAATTATAATATTATCTTTATAGTATAAATAAAGTTTATATAGTTCCTGCGGGGCGACTAATTTCTAGAATTGTAACACTTCAAATTCAAACGCCATTGTAATGACATGGGAAGGTGACCATGCAATTTAAAAAATTGAATTTTCAGAACAGTTGAAAAAATATATCTCTTGTTTTCTTTTTGTGAAAATGTTATTTAAAGATTTTTTCAATTTTTTGTAAGAAAAACTCTGGTATGTTTTTAGGTTTTCACGGCCAAAAAGTATTTTTGTTATAATTTTTGGGGTGTTATGCCGTGTTTCGCTACCTCCTTCTTTAGCCAACGTTTCTGACAGCGTTACAGTATCCATCATCATCTGTCCAGCTCATCTGCCCTGATGATGGACGCTGTAACGCTGTCCAAAACGTTGGCTAAAGAAGGAGGTAGCGAAACACGGCATAACACCACAAAAATCACAACAAAAATAGAAAAACTCTGCTTTTATAACTTTTGAAGATTTCAATGTAATATATATCATTGAAGAAGAAGATAACAATAATAATCTAAACGAAAATATGACAGAGAACAAGACAGAAAAACAGAAAAAGTTTTTATTCCGATTCCACATATTTATAAATGTAGGTAAGCGTTCAAATAAAATATTATATATCTTAGTCATCGATGAAGGTAATAATTAATATTCGATTTTAATATAAATTATTTTATTGTAAATGTCCCGTTGATTACAGAAGAATGGTCAATGTCACCATATTAAAAGTAGCAAATTATGAAGTACTTTCCTTTCCAATGCTCCACGATGACATGGATACGAGCTCTGCCTGGGAATACTTTAGCTAGAGTCTTGTTTTTTAATATTTTTAAGATGGAATAGGCCATCAGAAAAACGGGAGGGAATCACGAAACTGTGTAATTCATTTTAAAGACAACAGATGTAATGTGATTTTATAAAAGTTTTGCTTTTATTAAAAAAACAGTAGACCTCGCGTTCAAAGTGGTTAATTTCTAATTTACACTTATCTAATAAATCAAAACCAAAATTTCCTTTGAAATTGTAAGATTTATTATATAGGTAGGTACTTGTAATCCGTATATTTTACATAATTTTTTTTCAGATATGCAAGTATACATTTTGTCCAAGGAAACGTCACTACCTTAACAATACAGATGTTGAAACTTTATTTATTTAATTTAAATTAACTATATGTTTCTCACAAACTACCCACTTCTTATTACACCCTACACTTATAATTACACTTTTGTATACTTACATTATTGTACATTTTTGTATAAACTGTTTAGACAAATTTTAATTATGTTTTTGCTTTATATGCCTACTTTTGTTCTTTCTAGGTACAATAACAAAATGTATAGAACTATATTACCCACGCACAGACCACGCCTTAGTGGGTTTCCGTTACTCTTACGATTTTCATAATATTGTATTTATCAAACGTAAAAATAAAGGAAAATCAAAAAAGGAAAATTATCTCAAAGAAATTTGTTTTTTCAAACTGTCTTCAGGTACCAAAAAAATGATAAAATAGGATAAAGAAAATCCAAATACACATGACGATTTCACACTTCTGAAAAAATAATCTTTGACAATGAAAACGGCCACCATCTTCAAACGGAAACGTAACGTAAAAAAAATACAGATGAACGAAATGCAAAACGGACAATTAAAACACAACTTTCCTAGGCACAGTCAATAAATTATAGCATATTTCAGAATTTTTTTTTTTGAACTTGGATTTGAACCTGTATTTTCCGTGCCCAGAGGTACGTAAAGCTCTCACCACTCTGCCAACTCAACCATAAGTTATTAAAATATAATAAAGAAATCGTGAATAATCGCTACCAGTTTTCTGACTCGTGCGGGTCTGAATCCGGACCCAGATACAACTCTGGGATTTACGTTATTGCACGTAGATCTGGCATTGAATTGAATAATATTTTGATTGAAGCATTAAGTTGTCTTCGTTCAGGGCGGGGTTCATAATTCGGCCGCCCACGCCGCAGCTTTCGGTCGCCCAAAGACGAACGTCATATTTATGTGGTTCTGGATGCATTATAGTGATGGAATTACTGAATTGGAAAGAAAATCGTACCGGTAATTTTTTTTTTTTTTTAACAATGTAACGCAACCGTATTTCACAAGGCCCAAAGATATTGTTATTACTAGCAATTAAACAGTTGAAATAGGTAATAAAGTTTATTTATTGATATATATTTTCTAGAGTTACCTACATCAGACCGTCCATCCCAAGTACATAATCGATTTTTACTGACATCTGATACGTATTTGTAAAAAAAAGGTTAAATCGTCCGTTTACACTGCAATTTTCTAATTACTTGTAAATTATTTGATTAAAATGGGTAAAACAAATTACAGACTTTAGTATCTACATGGTAATTAATTTATTGCATTGCCTTTTAACTGATCGAATTCGAATGGACAGAAGATTATCTCAAAGCTGCACTGGAACACAATTAAAGTTTCCTTTAGACGAAATGATAAGTCTACCATAAATACAACAGAACAAAATGCATGTATGTAGATTGAATTATACGGTTCCATGACAGTTGATCCGCCGACAATGTATGTAGATTGAATTATACGGTTCCATGACAGTTGATCCGCCGACAATGTATGTAGATTGAATTATACGGTTCCATGACAGTTGATCCGCCGACAATGTATGTAGATTGAATTATACGGTTCCATGACAGTTGATCCGCCGACAATGTATGTAGATTGAATTATACGGTTCCATGACAGTTGATCCGCCGACAATGTATGTAGATTGAATTATACGGTTCCATGACAGTTGATCCGCCGACAATGTATGTAGATTGAATTATACGGTTCCATGACAGTTGATCCGCCGACAATGTATGTAGATTGAATTATACGGTTCCATGACAGTTGATCCGCCGACAATGTATGTAGATTGAATTATACGGTTCCATGACAGTTGATCCGCCGACAATGTATGTAGATTGAATTATACGGTTCCATGACAGTTGATCCGCCGACAATGTATGTAGATTGAATTATACGGTTCCATGACAGTTGATCCGCCGACAATGTATGTAGATTGAATTATACGGTTCCATGACAGTTGATCCGCCGACAATTGGTCCCCCATACAATGTGCATTCGTTTTAGCGAAAATACGTTATACCTTATGACTCAATATATAACTAAGTAAACCGTAGGGATGTGCAGAGAGGATGTACCGCCGCATAACAAAAGAATAAAACATATTTTCATTCAAATTCATAAAGGAAAAATCTGCGTCTCTATATTTGTGTATTCCGGTGCATAAGTTTAAAAAATCGACACTGTGTATAAATTCGTTTGATATTCACACCAACTTATTATTAATGGTATTTTTGAAGTCGATTTCACGTTTGAAATTGGTAAATAATGCACAAAAAATTATAATTTTATAGTAAATATCATTTCGGGGGATCAATTGTAGGGGGGTCAATTGTCGGCGGATCAATTGTCGGGGGATCAATTGTCGGGGGACCAATTGTCGGGGGAACAATTGTCGGGTTACCGAATTATACACAAGTAATATTATAATATTTATTTTAATGAAAAAGAAAAAAAAGTTTCTGTGTGTCTAAGTCAAATTTCTTCAATCCATTCTTCTGTTGACTGCTTTTCGTGATACGATGCGTCCAAAGTTTTGATTAGAATTATTCGAGTTTTCAAATTAAATAAAACCCCCTAATACTTTTCCCTGTGAGAAATTCGTAGGTCCATAAAATTCCTAAGATTTTCTGTAAATATCAACATGTATGATGGCCAGAGTTTATGACTTAAAGTCCAGAAGTTGGAAGAAGTCACATAATGTCTCAAAATCGAATAAAATATCAGGATGGCCGTGAAAACTAAGATCTCATAGTAACTTAGCTGATATGTTAGGATTTTAGAACTAACAATTTTCATAGGAATGTGTACCTATTTTTTGTAAACTTTTCTGGTGTAACAACAGAGAATTAATTATGTTGCAAATTCTCCATCCAAGATAGAGCAATGAGAATAACACTTCGGCGAAATAGATTTTTAAAAGTAACTAAAGGAGAGGAGCTAAATTAGCTAGCCGTGAAACAGATAACTGACTTGAAAGCGATGACATTTATGTATAAAATAATAGACGACGTGTAACAAAAATACTTTTTAAAACAAAATTATATGCAATAAGGACGTTCAGACATAACACAAGATAGTGCAAGAAATCAGACTACCATGGTATGCATAAAAGGATAAAGTCATTACGCGGCAGATGCGTCTTCCCACAAACTGCGTAACAGGCCAGATCGGGAGAGAGTTGTTTAGGGAGATCTTTTCACCTCTCCAGCATAACTCTCTCGGAACATTGTCTTGCTCCCCAGTGGGAGAGATAGATTCATAAGTCCGTCAATCCTGGATATATTGACCCCCAATTCCTACTCACCCTTCATACCTTTTTCCTTCCCAGAACTTCCTCTCCCTGAAAAGACCCTCTACAACCCCGCAAAGCGTCCCAAAAGATGGCCTAGGCCCAAAGGAGAATTATTTTCCTCGTGGCCTCTTGCTAAGAAATGATGCTAGAGCTAATGTGAAAAAAAAGTTAAACGTATGTACGTTATAATTAATAATTTGTTAACATATGTACAAATAACTAAAATAAAATTAATAAAGAAAATTACGTTTGACCAGAAAAGTACGTTTACATTAAAGCAGCTAAGACTGAAATACGAGCTAAGTTTCCTAACAACTTTCCTTGCGGAAATATTAAGATATGTCGGAGGATTGTCAGTTGTAAAGTACTCGATCCACTCAGAAGAGATCAGTAATAAAAGCAATCACCTTGTTAACTATGCGAGGTTTTTGCAAGATCAATAATTATTATTGTTGGCGATGATCAAAGTTTCGGAATTTATTACACTATTTTATTACACAAAGGAATTGATGAAATCTATTAATTTTGTACGCAAATGAAAATTTTATTAAGTTTTTCGAATTGTCATCCTTCTTTTGTGTTATGTCTGTCTGTCAACTGTCTAGAAATCTTAATTTTTTAAATATTTAACTAGCGATTTCCCGGCGTGCGTTTCAATGCCACTTAATAAAGAAATTGTTTCTCCCTGCGTGTCCTTTCCCATTCGTCCCGTTCCCCGTCCGCCGCACCTTTCCCTCCCATGTCCACTTCCCTTCACGCGTTCCCCCTCCACCTTCTCCGCCTTTCCTTTCCCCTCTCCCGCCCCACGGTCCTGCCACTTTCCCATTTCCCGTGTTTCATGTATTCTGTACCGGTACATTCATTTTAATCAAAATAGCTCGCGTTCCACCTATTACAATTTTTTTATAAAAATGTTAATTTTTCATATTTTACAAACATTCATTTTTCTATATTGTAAGAACAATCAATCAAATTTGGTATCAAACACAGGTACCTATTTAAAATTCCTATAATTCTTACATACTTAGTACTTCAAGTTAATTCATTAATCTAAGAAGTATATTCGAAAACTGAATTTTGATTAAACAATCGATGGTTTGCAAAATGTCATTCACAATTTTTGACATTTTTGACAATTTGGTGAGAGTTTTTGTAATAATTAAAAACTTTTCAGATGTATTGTCATGTGGTTGTAGTAATACAGAAATCTTCGCGAGGGTGGAAAGAAGGTATTTTGAAAGTTTCGAACATTTCCTATGCTTAATATCGCAATACATAAACACCTTACATACATACAAATAAGCAAACATATTTTGACTTTTATATACTTATATAGATGTTTTACCTACTTTTACGTAGTATTATTGACTTATTTATTTTATTTACGGAACAATTGTTTAATTATAACCCTCCCCAGTTTTCAATTTATTCGTTTTGATACTCGGTTACTTATTTTGGGTTTGAAATTTTCGCAAATAATCTCGAAATAATCTCCATCGTTAAATACGTTTTTTTCGTAAAATATAATCCTAAGGTTTAAAAAGATTAAATATCACGAATAATTATTTCTTTTAATCTATTTTGAACAGTTTCTTCACGAATCTCAAGTAAATCATACACTTTTCCATTTTTAACTACATTTCAGCTTATGTAAAAATATTAAGTTACTTGTCGATAAACTGTTACATAGTGAAACCCATTAATATAATAATCAGAGTCAAAATTATTCTCAACCAGGCGTAAGTTATTTTTGATGACCAACTTTGATTTTTGCTTTCCAGCTTTTCCAAATTCTTCCCATAACCAGTCGAACAGCATTCCCCAAAGTTGGATGCAATTGTCCCACTGGTTCCGGGCAGCTGTACTCCACAAAGTAAGAAAATAAAAAGTTCAATTCTGGAAAAAGTGTGACGCATCATCGCGTCGGTCGCGTTCGTCGGCGAATGAATAAAGAGCTGTAGTCCACGCGATTCGCTACGCGCATAGTCCAGCTCGTCAGCGCTACGTCGTCGGTCAACCGACGGTACGCGTGGCACTATTTTCAGCCCAAGGAACGAATATTCATCACAATCATTTTTTTAATTGCATTTTTTGTCAATTTAATTTGCTTATCACTTTTCGGGCTAAGTGGGTTACAATAAACGAGTGCCACAATTATAATAAAACTAGATCATTAATCATTACCGTGTTAATTCAGATTTTCGAGGCTCCCTTTCAAAAACATCCAATCATCCCTTCTAATGATCTCGGTGACCTCTTTATTTGATTTATTCAAGTCCTGATGGTCTCCCGTCAAATCTGGAGAGTCAGTAACATTAATTCGAATTTGCCATAGGCTTTTCGGGAAACGTTATTGCAGGCTCCCTACAGTTAAGCAAGGAGTGTCCAATCCAAACATCACTCTCAATTAATCACTCTGAATGATACATTCCCATTCCGAATGACCCGCATGCATTGGCCTGAATAATGACATTGAATTAACCAAACCAAAGTAGCCCAAAATGCCCAAAGACTTTGCTCAAAGTAGCTCAAAGATTTATTTTACCATTGCTCACGACTATTCTAAAAATAAATGTCCTCTGATTCATCCTTTTTCTACAGGCTGCATTATACTTGTATTTTTTTTTCAATATCCTATAATAACAAAATGTCCGATGCTCTATTTTCTCAGTCTAAATTTGGTGTAAATTTGGGTACCTGCTTATTTTTAATTAAATTAACTTAAAGTAGACGTCATATCTCTCCTTTTATTCCTAATATTTGTAAAAAACCCAACCCTTTTTTATACGTTAGCTCCACACAGGAGGCCCTGAGGAAAAAAATTCCCCTCAGGGTTATATGTCATCTTTGAAAAGGATATTAGGGGTAGGGGTGGGTAGGAATCTGGGGGTCAGTATTCCAGGAGTGACGGACGTAAGAATCCATCCCTCACACTGAGGTGCAAGGCGATGTTCTCTCCCGATCAATCTCAACCTTTCTCAACCATTCTCTCCCGATCCGGCCTGCCATGCAGCTGGTGGGCACGCATATCCACCGCCAATACCCGGACAAACCTCACCCCATGAACCCGGGCACTCCTGCTAAATCACCAAATGTAGCGAACAACTTGACCTATGGCAGAGGTGTTGGTTTTCCAATAAATGGTACCCAAACCCGCCTCTCAAATTGAATGTACAATGTATGGTAATAATAGCTGTGTTTCTGATTTGACCATTATTATTTGTTTTTCTTATTTAGTTTTTTTTTTTTTTTTAATATTTTATTTTAAGAAAACGAACATTCCCGGGTTACGAATAACCCGACAATATTTGAAAATCTCCTACTACCACCACAGTTAGCGGAAAATGTTGCTTGGGTCGTGATGGAGGACTTAGCCAAGCCTTAGGAAACGAACACGCGACGCCTGGGTGGAACCCAAACGCGATGCCAACTCAGCCACTAACCGGTCATACTAATTCATTTATTTACTCACTCTTTTATACGCCCATGGGGCTTTTACACTGGATTCATATTTTTTTTACACAAAGGTTAGTAATAGTTGCAGACAAAGGATTCGTACAATATAGTATAAACGGGACGGATTAAAGTCATCGCTATTCGTGACTTCAGGACCAACAGGGTCACCCACACCGACCAAACGTTTTAAAGTGATGGTGTTCTGTATATTTTTAAATAATGAATTATGAATTCTACGTATTATGGTATACAATAAAACTTATATATTGAATTGAGTTCATTTTTTATAGCCATCATATTTTTCTTCATCATATTAAGTGCTTTTGTATCTAGTCATTTTCTTCATCATATTAAGTGCTTTTGTATCTAGTCATTTTCTTCATCATATTAAGTGCTTTTGTATCTAGTCATTTTCTTCATCATATTAAGTGCTTTTGTATCTAGTCATTTTCTTCATCATATTAAGTGCTTTTGTATCTAGTCATTTTCTTCATCATATTAAGTGCTTTTGTATCTAGTCATTTTCTTCATCATATTAAATGCTTTTGTATCTAGTCATTTTCTTCATCATATTAAGTGCTTTTGTATCTAGTCATTTTCTTCATCATATTAAGTGCTTTTGTATCTAGTCATTTTCTTCATCATATTAAGTGCTTTTGTATCTAGTCATTTTCTTCATCATATTAAGTGCTTTTGTATCTAGTCATTTATGCTTGACTTTGCATATTTTTGTGGTCAGGTTTTGTATTATAGATTTTTAGTACATAACACCCAGACTATAACAAGGTTTTCAAGTTTTAATGACCTCACATTACAAATATAGATACGTTGATAAAAAATATTTTAATGTTATTGATAGCATTTTAATATCATTTGTTTTAATTTAAATTTTGATTTACAATTTAGTTTTAATTTAATTTAAATTATTTATTATAGAGGGTTTTAATGGACCAATTTGACTTACGTTAACCAGTACCTGACATTATTTGTTATAAAAAATGAAAATGAAATTTTGATCTTAGGTGACATTTTTGATGTATTTTTTTTCTAAAAAAACATTAAAAAATAGTAGATTTTGAAAAGTTGGGGGCAGGGTAAGAGGTTGGGTGATAACTCGGCTGAAGGGCAGTATGTCTCAGTATCGCCCTGGTGTAAGACCACCATTCAGAATTGAAACATTGCTTGAAATGGCTTTAGCCGTGTTTGATGACCAGATCTGAATAGCCAGGTACTTCCCCAATTCTCTCGTCCCCATCTCCTTCCCCTTCCATCTACCTTCAGACTCACAACATACCCCAATTGGGGATGCCATAATCTCATTGGCTGCAGGCGGTAGCAGTTGGGGACTCTTGTGCGGTATTAATTTAAAAAAAAGTAGTTAACACCTCCTATATAATATTATATTATGTGTAGAGGCACTGCTGAGAACCAGCTGCATTCCGGGAGAAATCTTAAATGCATGACCCATTTGTCAATAGAATCAATGTTAAATAAACAAGATGTATAAATTTGTAAAAATTCTCTTGACAAGTAAACGTTTTAATTGTTATTATTATTTGTTAATAACCGCCCATAAAATATAATAACTACGATAAAACGGTATAAAACAATCAACAGTTAATGTTCCTTTAAGTTAATTTTCAATCAATGTAATTCTTTTCAGTATTATAAACGAGCATTATTTAATAACGTCCATGGTCTGGGAACATGAGCCTGAAACGGCAGCTTGCAATATCGGTGACAGGTAGGAAATCACTTAGCATGTTACTTTATAAACAACTTATCAGCAATAAAGTGCCCCCAGTTATAAACAGTTAATTAATTATTGTTATTTGATAAGCCATAACCTTTGCAGTTTCTGGTTGCAAATTGTTTCAGATTTCCAATTGATTTTCTTAAATTTTCAATTATCATTTTGTAAGTAATGGAGTAGCTGTATACGACTACAATCGTTCAGTTATACTATTTTATTTTATTTATTTACTTATTTTATTTGTTGGCTTGCCAAAAGAATACATCACAATATATAATTATTAAATTATGTTTGCAATTTGAACATGGTAGTAGTGACAATTCCAATTAAAAGTGAGCGCAGCATTCATCTCAACATTCTTAATATGTTGTAATGCATAATAATAAATTATATTACAAGTACGTGTATTAAACAAGAAGGATCAAATAATAAAAAAATTATACACACACTTACGTGTAAATGTGCACTTTCGATGCACTTTTTCGATGTCACCCAAACTAAAGTACCCCACAACACCTCCATTCAAAGATTTATTCTACCAATGCCCGCGGCTATCCTAAAAATACATTATTTGAACTTGGATAAACATACCAAAGTTCAGTACATTCCAACATTCAACTGCCGAGACTTCTTTCCCTCCCCAATCCCTTTCGGCTCACAGCATATCGTAAATGGAGATGTCATAGTGGCAAAAAGGCTCAGGCAATAAATGTTTTTTGCGGTAATCACATTAAGATACGCATTAATTTGGGTGTATGGTACCGCCGCCCCGGGAACCATTTATTGGATAACCAACACCTTTGCAATAGGTCACCCCAAGTGGTTTGCTACGTTTGGCGATTTCACAGGGGCGCTCGGGTTCATGAGGTTTATCAAGACACACCATACCGACGTGTCTGCACACCAGATGCATAGCATTGTGGTTGAGGGATTCATTTTGACTTCTCCAGCTATACGCTTTCGGAACATCGCTTAGAACGGCAGTGGGAGGGATGGATTCATACGTTCTTCACTCCTGGATACACTGACCCTCAGATCCCTACCCATTCACAATACTCTTTTCCTTCTCCGAACTTCCTCTCCTTCTTTTCCTAAAAAGACCCTCCAGCATCCCCAAAGATGACAGGCCTTGAGGGGAATTATTTTCCTCAGGGCCTCCTGTGTGGAGCTATTGTAAAAAATAAATAAAATGTATGTATATATGCATAAAGCTCCTTAAAGGTAATCTTTAAAATGCTCTATAATAGATGGTGAAAAGTAGTATTTCCTGTGAACATTTTTTTTTTTGATTTCATGACGTAATTGCATAATGTTAATTAGTAAAATTACAGAAATTTTCCAATGGACCACGTGGCCATCGCAGAATATAATAATAATAATTTTAATTGCTTAACTAATTATTGATTTAATGATCTGAATCATTGGGTAACCGGAACTCGGAGGCTCGCTGGCAGAAATAAAAACATTAATTTTCCGGCTTGATCTGATCAGATCGCGATACTGAAAGAGCCTC
Source organism: Glyphotaelius pellucidus (assembly GCA_936435175.1). NCBI lineage: Eukaryota > Metazoa > Arthropoda > Insecta > Trichoptera > Limnephilidae > Glyphotaelius > Glyphotaelius pellucidus. The sequence goes on from OW386546.1 coordinate 18,153,654, forward strand.
GGGATGAACTCTACTTCTCCACGATATTATTGAAAGTAGTTTGACTAGTTACTAACTTCTTGATAATGTGTTTAGAATCACTTCTTGATAATGTGTATAGGAATCTGGTATTTTAAAGTGGAGTGACGAGATTTTTCTCATCTTTGTCTATTTTGTTTAATGGTGCGATAAAAGCAAACCAAAAACAAGTAACAGGATCAATATTTGATAAGATCATGGTGAACGTAGAGAAAACCCTGACTTCAGTTTTGTAGCTACGAACGTTTTCTGTTTTTCATGTGATGTCTGTAGGGAGCTAGTGGTGCTAAGTAGTCATATATAGAAAGAATGAAGGAGGAGGAAATTGGGGAACAGTTAATTTTCATGATTAATGAACATTAATTTTTATTCATTTCTCACCTGTAGATTCGCCAGAGCTAGTTTTTCCTTCCACACATTTACTCCATTCTCCCCTTAAAGCGATTCCTCGTATTGCATCTCAAAATATATTATTTTATTGCATTATTTCAAAAACATTAACAAAATTTTCCCTTTAATGCGTTTTTAAAGTACATTTGTAAGAATATTACATTAAACATAAGTAGGATGTATACGAACTATATTAGCATTAATAGAGCTTACTTCGACGGCTGGCGTGGTCCAGTGGTAAAGCACTTGACTCGCAATCCGAAGGTCGCGGGTCGCGGAATCCCGGCGTGGCAAATAAATTTTATTTGATTAATTTGTGTTATTTCACAATCAAATCATTAAAAATAATACAAAGTATATTTGCTGCACGTTCCAGAGTGGAAGATACGCCCTGGTGTAGGACCACCATTCAGAAACGTTGCTTGAAATGGCTTTGGCCGTGTTTGGTGATCAGATCTGAATAGCCAGGTACTTCCCCACCTTCCTCTTCCTCATCTCCTTTCTCTCCTCACTACCTTCAGCCTCACAACATACCCTAAATGGTGATGCCATAGTCTCACTGACGGGCGCAGTTGGGATTCTTGTACGGTATTCACATATAAAAAAGCCTTTTAAAGGCAGCTTCACTAAGGCTAAATATGTTGAAATAAAATTAATTCTTTTCAATAGCAAGATTGCTCTCCCGACCGGCATGACTATTGGCAAGTTAGTCCTGCAGACTGGGAGATAGAACAGTCAATGCTGTCGGTGGCAAAGATAACTATCGGAAACATATAAATCTTCCGCCAATCAATCTGAAGAAATTCTGGGGGTGATTTGGTCTCATGCGACAATTCCGAAGCACGTTCCATAAATAAATACAGTTGAACAATTGTTGACAGATTTCAATATTCCAAAGATCGCAACTTGTTCATTTAGTTTTTTTTTTTTTTTTTTTTTTTTTTTACATGAGCTCCACACAGGAGGCCCTGAGGAAAATAATTTCCCTCAGGGCCTATGTCATCTTTGGGGATGCTGTGTGGAGGGTTTATTTTTAAGGAAAGGAAGGAGGGGAGAATTCTGGGAAGGAAAAGGGTTTAAAGGGTGGGTAGGAATCTAGGGTTCAGTGTGTCCTAGTCATCTGCCTCCAAGACCTGGAACAAACCTCACCCCATGAACCCGGGCACCCCTGCTAAATCACCAAACGTAGCGAACCACTTGGGGTGACCTATGGCAGAGGTGTTGGTTATCCAATAAAGGTTCCCGGGGCGGCGGTACCCATTCCCGCCTCCCAAATTGAGTTAAGGGAATATATCAAACGGTTTGCCGGCTTTAGTACACAGGCAGGCAAAAAGGATTTCCAGATAACTAGGAGTTCCAAAACAGGCAAACCTAGAGTATAGACAGAAGTTAGCGATAGTTAAATTTCTTGATGATGGCAAAGTCACAAACACAATGACTAAACGTCACAAAGTTTATAAAACTGGGAAGACTTCGGTGGCTGGGTCATGTGGAGAGAATGACCGAGCATCAAGCAGCAAAGTCCCTGCTGAACTCAAGACCGATAGGGCGAAGGAGCCTGGGAAGGCCAAGATTAAGATGGAGCGACAACGTCCTCAAAGATATATCTACATTGAAGCTTCAAAACTGGAGAAAACTGGCACAAAACCGAGATGAGTGGAAGAAGACTCTTGAGGAGGCCAAGACTAACAAGGGGTTGTACAGCCAAGAGTGATGATGATGATGGCAATGTACAGTCTTACAGTACCATCCACATAGAAAAGGATATACAGGTAGATTAGTATGTACCTTTACTAGCATCACCTACTTGCCAGTTGATTAAGTATATTGACTAGCCAATGTGCGATTATCTCACGCAGCAAGTTTAATCCGTGTAATAATAAGCACGAAATGCATCGATTAATATTACCATTTCGCAAGACATTGTCCCTTGCGTAGGCCGGTGAGATATGGTAGGAGATTTTATCTCCTTTGATCGTTATTGATTTGTTCAATTAATAGGAGGTGGACCCAGTCGCCTCCTAGCGGCTTTGGCCATCCAATAGAACAACTGCAGGTAAAATGATATATAATTATGCGGTGTTTATCTTACACCTTTGTTTGGTACCTATAATTATTGTCGTGTCGCAATCATAACTAATCACACCTATGCGACAGGTCATTCTCGATAGCTTTTGCATAATGTCGCTCATAGGTTAAAGGTATACCTATTACTTAAACCAGGTTTTATTGAGAATACATTAATGGTTATAAACGGACATACCCCATAAAATATTGTTTACTATTGATAAATAAGCACTGTTTAAATAAAATGATAATTGTTGTTCACATTAACTTATTTTGATTTCCGGGGCAAAGGAGCAGAATACTACGCTCTTCCCCGTTGGATTGCGCATTTGTTGCTAGAAAAATTATTGGCTATGTAATGGTCAAACTCGTTGTCTAAGGTGGACTAGGTGAATCTAGATCAGGCATGCCCTATCTGTGGCCCATGGCGTTCAGCCCAATTGACGATTTTTGCTGCCGAAAATGAAGTTTTCAGGTTTCTATGTTATGGATTTTGGTATTCATACAAAAAAATTAAAATCGATTTGGTTTGGGTACCCCTGTTCTAGACAAAAGGGGGTCTAATTTTAATGACAATTTTGTGTACTTTTATGGAAGCATTCTCCCAAACGAAAACCACAAAGCTATAACGATAAAGCAACAAAGAATCTACTAACTACCCTATTAACTTTTCATCCTTTATTAAGTGTCTTAAAAAGAGCTTCTCGTATTTTTATAGCGGAAGAAGCGAATGATAATGATATTCCCCTCTTAAGTAATTTTCTTTTCAAATAGAGGAAAGATGGTTCTTTGTTTCCCGTAAAAGTTTTTAAAACTTTTCAAATATCAATAATTTTGAATCTTTTTGAATGAGTGCGGATTTTAATGTTATGCATTTGGGTTAAGAACTTTCAGACAACATCAAGAAAGATGGCGCATAACAAAATATTACCAATTGAAATGTTTTGCAACCGTTTCAACGTAATGTATTTTTGTAGGTATTGTATTATGTAGGTACTTGAATACATGTATAGTACGAAAGCTGTTATTACCAGGAGTTTTATTATGCTAGTATTTTGTAAGATGGTGCACAACAAAATATTATCAGTTATAATTATTTTTGTAGGTGTAGATTATGTATAGGTACTTGAATATAAGCATAGTACGAAAGTTGTTGTGACCAGGAGCTTTATTATGCTAGTATTTTGTTATTGAAGATCAGACTTGTTCGATGGTAAATTATTCAATACCATTGGGATTAAGGCACCTGTTCTTAAGGCGACGCTTCCCGGCTCAAAAAGAAGAAGATGGAGAGACATGTAATTATGAATGTTGGACAGAGCGCGCTAATATTTTCAACGATAAAATTGAAGCGAAATTGTGAAATTGCTTAATAAAACATGACTCGTTTAAAAATAGAAAAAATCTCATGGAACGCTTCTTAAGTATCATTTAAAGAAACACTGTGAATTTTTTCACACATATAACTTGTAAAATAATAGAAATAGACTTGTTTTAAATAATTTTCGGGGCATACTTTGCTATTTTTTTCTATCGAGGGAATTTCATATAATTTGCGTTTCGGCGTGGAATGTTTCTAGATATTATCTTCAAAAATAACATATATTTTTTTAAGAGCTTAAAAACTTCAAATGTTTAAGGGAGATATGTAAGAAATCGGTAGAAATTCGGATAGCGGCGACTTAAATGTTGATGAAATCTGAAAGGCGTGGTGAGGAGGGAGGAGGAAAAAAATAAATAAAGAAAAGAGTATCGGGCCATGCTTTTTGAAAATCAATAAATAATAGCTGAAGCTCTTTTCAAGATTATTTTAAGTACTAATTATTGTCTGAATCACGTCAATCTGGAGTGTCTTCCACTGTACTTCTAGGTGGGCTGAAGAATTTGAGCGTATGGACGAAGAATATGCCTAAATGGAAAACATGCCGCGAAAGTGAATGGTCACAAAAGTTGGGGACGTACTAGAAAGAAATGGCAGATCGAATAAATGAAAACTTGTACCGAAAAAACACGGAGGAAGTACCAGATAAATGTTTTTTCACATAAAGCAATCGCTTCATTTAATGAAACAAGCCCTTTTTTTATAAATCACTAATTTGTTTAAATTTATTTGCGAACCGGTTTCGTTTAGCAAAATATTCATCATGTTAACAATTTAACAGGTAATTGTTACCCCGATGAAGCTCAAGCCAAACGAAACCGTTTGGTAAATAAATAGGTTATTTAAAACAAAGTGTTGAAATGTGTGCCAAAACAGGGCTTTGTTGCTGTTTCTAACACAAGTATTTTGGATGTTGAAATAAATTGCTTTGTAAATATTTATGCAAAATTAAATGAAAAATTAAATGAAAATTAAACGAAAAATTAAACATTTTGTTGATCACTGTAAATTAAATTACAAAATAATCAATGCAAAATAAAAAAAAATGGAAAAATAAGATTAGGTACTTGATTGTCGAAAAATTGACAAAAGACGATCAATGCCTCGTTTTTATGTGGCAATAACTTTGTTTCCAGATACTGTCAAATAAAATTATTCCTCACATATTTGAGGCTTCATTGGCGGCAAATGGCCAGCCAAAAGATTAACTTAAGAGGATGCATCGGGTCGATTAAAGTCCACTAAAAATTAAGCATGATGAAGAAAGCGAGTTTAATTCATGATTGTTTTATTTCCTGAAATTTATTAGCTAAGAGGCTGAACGGGCTTGGTTACTCCATTTTGTCGAGAAAAAACGATCTTATTTTTTTCCCTACAAGGAAATTAGAAAAACAAGCTTAAAAACGAACAAAAAAGTTTGATATTTGATTCATAAAACACTTAATCAAACTGATTTTTCTAGAAATTATCTACAAAGTGATCTTTTATGTTTTTATTAATAAAATATACTCGTAGATCACAAAAGAAGCCAATGATTTTATTATTATCATCTTTGCCAATTATTATTGTTCGTGAGTAAGTGGGAATTATATTTGAAAATTTCATTTGCAAATTTGAAAAATATTAAAAAGTATTGAAATAATAACAAAAAAGCGTTTCTGGGTTGGAATTTGAAACTACCTAATGAATTTGTATGCTAACGTCAATTCCTCGGGCGTCCCCGACTTTTTTTGCCGCTCATATTTGCATTGTATATTCGCCTTACCCTCCTTTTCTCGTTCATTCGCTCTACATGGCCAAACCATCTGCCCATTTCTTAATCTTACTCATTACGCTTACACCAGGATTGCATTCTTTGCGGGTCTTAACGTTTCTCAAAACATCTTACTTGGTTTTACCACACATAGGCCTCAGGGATACGCACAAATTAATCCGTGCCGGTAATTGAACCCACAACTTCTGATACCAGAACCAAAACTAACTTACCCCTAATTGCCCGGCATCCCAAATTTCTTTCCATTAATAACATATTTTCCTTAAACTCTTTATGCTTTTTAGTTCTTAAAAAAAATGTATGTTATTTTTAAGATAATGTCTATACATTTGCTGAGCCGAAAATGTAATTTTAAGAAATTCCCTCGATAAAAAAAACACATTTTGTTCTATTATTTTACACTTTAAATGTATGAAAAAAATTACAGGGTATTTTTAAAGGCTACTTTAGACATTTGCCAAGAGATTTTTTCTCTTTTCTAAACGAGTCGTGCTTATTAAAATTTATAAACAATTTTAACATTAGCGCGCTCCCTCCAACATTCGTATTTACATAACTCCCTTTCAAACGATCTTCTTTTTCTTTTTGAACGCTTACTACGGAGCCTTAAGATTACCATTAAGATTTCTATCTTCCCACATGTGTGGAATGCTCAAGTGTCCCTATCTAGCTACATATCCCCTTAATTTTACTTCAATGTCCCCCCAAGTCGGTCAGCTCGATACCGCGCGAGATCCCGAGATGCCGGGACATTGATGTTGGTTGAGATGACGGAGAGGTTGGTTGGGCCGGCGAGACGGCAGTAACTGGAATCGCACCCAAAACTTGACGCGCTGCGGCGGAATCTTCGTAAATTGATGCTAAAGTGACGGGTAAATATGGGGTTGGACCGCCCTAGGCTAAGGTCGTCAGGACCGGAGCAAGGGTAAATTTAATTCGGTTGAAATAAAGCGTGAAATCCGGAATTTTCTCTTAAGGTTTATGTAATATAAATCTAATCTAATCTTCTTCAATATTCAAAATTAAAAAAAAATATTAAATAAAAACTAATCACTTTGTATTCGTCGTAGGCCGATCGTAAAATTAGGCAGATCATGATGCGCCTCAGGCACATCACGATCTGCCGCCATTTCACGATGCGGCAGATCATGATGTGGCTAGGCGCGTCGTAATCTGCCTGATTTTACGATTGGCCTGCGACAAATGCACCACTTATTTAATCAAAATTATGTAATGTTTTTTAATGATTTTAACTTTTTTGTTTGATTAGTGAACCGATTCAACAATGTTAGATATTAACATTCGGCATCTTTCACTCGCGCGCGGAATGACAACAAAATGAAACGTCTGAACACGGAGTGAACGCTCGGCCGCTCGATCATTCCGTCTCGCGTCCTGTACTGAGAGGGCGTTAACGCGTCACACTCAAACGTCAAAATGGTATTTGGGAACATGTCCGTAGAAATCGTTATGTCTCCCCTACTAACGTGTTGAAAAATATGATCTAAAAGGTATTGGAGAGAAAAAACAACATGATATATATTCAAATCTAAAAATTGTCCACAAAATAATTAAACTTACACCTTTATGAACCAAAATTTCCAATCGCAAATTGAAAAAAAAAAAATAATAAAACTTTGTGGATTTTTTATGAATTATTTTTACATGAAGCGACCACACAGTGAGGTGATTATAACGTTTGTAATTCTAATAAAATATGTATGAGCGGTTGAGACTCTTGTGCGGTATTCACATAAAAAACAATTAAGACATTCGAATAAACTAATTTTTAGTTTGAACACAATTTCGTAACGGTGAACGTCAATTGAAGTCTTTGCAGTCTTTGAACCGGCGAATTTTGGAAATACTTATGTGTAGACATAGGAACATTATAGCCGTCTGTCGTATAGGGTTAGTGCATTATAGGGCATTGCCATGCGGCCCTGTAGTCAATCAAGAGCGGCAGTGTTTTGCATAGGAGAGAATCTCTTACTTGAGGCGGCGCGGTGTGATACACTCAGCGCAACTGATAGTATCATGTACCTGTATGTCTAGGCTTTTCAATCTGAACGATTCTGAATATTATTCTTGGTTTTATTACAAGTCCAAAACAAACGAAAACCGTTTGATTATGTAAATGTAGTGCTGCAATAACAGTGTTAAACACCGAAACGCCAATCCATAAACATCAACATTAAAAAAAGACAAAGAATGATCAAATTGAAAACAAAAACAATACTACAAACTACATATACGTAGGTAATTCGAGCCTTTGGAAGCGGCTGAATATATTTAAGTACCTTATACTAATTTGATCGAGTGTTTTAAATATATTCTTCTTCTTCGCAGCTCGATTTGTGAAAACAACGGAGATTAGCGGTTGAATATATGTTTATACCTAATACTAATTTGATTCAGTGTTTTAAATATATTCTTGACAATTTTCATCTTCTTCGCCGCTCAAAACGTGTAAACAACGAGTTCAATGGCTGAATATATTTATGTACCTATTACTAATTTGATCAAGTATTTTTAATATATTCTTGATAATATTCATCTTCTTCGCCGCTCGAAACAACGGAGTTCAGTTGCTGAATATATTTATGTACCTAATACTAACTTGATCACGTGTTTTAAATACATTCTTCTTCGTTTCGTGAAAACAACGGAGTTTAGCGGCTGAATGTGTGTATATACATAATACTAATTTGATCAAGTGTTTTAAATATATTCTTCTTCTTCATATTCTCTTCGCCATAATATCGTCTTAAATTCGCTATAATTTTTTACGTCTTCTTCGCCGCTCCATACGTGAGAACAACGAAGTTTCCGAATATATTTAAATACCTATTACTAATATGACCAAATTTTTTAAATATATTTCTAAGAAGATTCATCTTCTTGACGTTCCTATTTTAAATAATCATCGTAATATTTGTTTCACATTCCTCAGTCGACCAGAAAATCAGACCAATGGCGAATGTTCCCGAGCTACACAATGCACCCATTCACCTGTCGTACCTATCACCAACATGTTTTTAAGGAAAGTATTCGTTTTTCTATTACTAACATATTTCAGAAGCTCTTTTTTTCCGACTCGCACTATCCACAGAATCACAAGCGATCATTTCAGCAACATTTCTAATATCAAAATATTCCAATTACTAGCTTACTAGTCTGTTATATTGCCACAAAAACTGCGATTGCCCGAAAAGATTTAAAACCAAACCAGTCTACTCATCGATTAACCCTTGAAATAAACTATATTATCCTCTGAGGATCTTTTACCACTGTAAAAAAACAAAGCAAAAAAGATTACACCCTGCTTTATTTATGTTCATCGTAAAGCATTATTATTTGCGATGAAATGGCGCCCGGCGTGATGGCCATCGCACTATTTTTATTGATTTATTAAGTTCGTGAGAGATTCTGAGATATTTTCGTTATTCCGCGATATCGATGGATGAGATAAATTGCACAAGGGGATCAAACTGCAGATAGGTTTATGGTTTATGTCCGAGATAAAATAAATATTGGTTAAGTAAAAGCGTAAAAACTATATTTACGGTCTTATTTTGATGTGCGGTATTTACGACCGTGGGAAAATGCATGATCTGAATTCTTTTATATTGCGATATAGCGATAAACTTAGCTGACAAAAGCGGAGATCCCGATCTCAGTTGATGCAATTATTTTAGTAATTAAAAATCACGGATTATTTTGCAAAAATGGCACAACGTTCACTTCACAATGTCGGCCAACCGCTTGGCAATTTAATCCCCCTATTTTACATAATGTAGATATTTTTGTGAAGTAAAACTTTTTTTCTAAAACTAATAAACTCAACATCACGCCATTTTGTTAATGCTTTGTATTAAATCTAGTGAATAACTAAATACGACCCATATTTATAAAAGCACTTGATTTAAAACATATGTATGGAAGTTTCGGTGTTTTGGACGATCAATTAAGTCCATTAAGAGAGTGTTCACACACAGCTATAAAAGATTAAACTCGGCCTATTTCAGCATATCGCTCGCCATACATTCCCAATGGGAGTATATGGCGAGTGATATGCTGAAATAGGCCAAGCTACATCTTTTATAGCTATGTGTGAACACGCTCTAAGGGATTAGATCATCAAAAGATTAATCAACGAACTTGTCAAAAAAAGTGCCCAAATGGGAAGGCGGAAAAGATTCTGATTTCACATAAAATAACAACATCCAAAATGAATTACACGCTTTGTTGATTAACTAGCGCAAACCCGTGAAAATTTGTGGGATCTTATGATTATATGATTTGTGTAGCCGAAAGAGTTTATAAAATATTTGCCACAGAATCAAAAAAAAGGGTTTTTTCAATAATATTTGTAATAATTATATTTTCAGTTGCCAAATAATTAGAGCAAAGACTAGGATTATCTATCGAATGAACGCCGTTAGTGAACTATAAAAATCGTTAGTGATTCAGATTTAGATATCTGTGCCAATTTTGGATAGATTTCGATCAGTCGAACGTCGAACCGAAACAACGTAAATACACACATCAAAAAAAAAAAAATTAATAAAATTATTTTGGTACCAAATGTATCGATTTTCTGATTTGATTTATACTTATGAGTATAAATCATATGTTTTATTATGTATTTATGAGTTCCAATTTAAAAAAAATTAAAACCCAACAATCAACTCTCACTTACATCAAGCCACCTTACAATCAAGACATCCACAACCACAATACTCGAAATAACAATAAAATCCGCGTTCCTTAAGTACACACTACAAAAAATGGGATAAAATCTCTGAACTATATCGCCTACACACTATATAATTTTGCTTTCAGATATGTACAAAAGCATCCAGCATAATAAACAAATTCAAAGAAACGCTTTAAAAGAACATTTTTTAAGTACAGTTAAAATGAAAATATGTGATTTTCTTGTCATGTTTTGAAATTTTAATGTTCTGCCTTGTTTCTTTTTCTTTTTCTTCTTCTTTTATTTTTATTTTTTTTTTATTTATGTCTATTCTTGAATACACAATTTTACAATTGATTACAGAGGTTTACATAGGAGTACAAAACGTTAATTTTCAGTAGCAGTAAGCAAAAAGATTTTTTTTTTTTTTTTTTAGTATTATGTTGTGTAGGTAGGTTTGAGAAGGTAAAACTGTGAATATATATGGGATATAAAACATTTTTATATCCTATATATTTGTAATCATCCGTATAATGTATATCCTTGTTGTTTCTTTATTTGTTTTCTGTTGTTTATTATACTTAACCTGTCTTTTTCATTTTTATGCTCTACTAGCTGGTACCCGGCATGCGTTGCAATGCAAAGAAATAAATTGTTTCTCCCCTCATTTCCTTACCCAGGCGTCCCCGTTCTTCTCCCGCGTCCCCTTCCCCCCGCGTTCCCCTTCTGCCTCCATCGTCATCCCTCCCGCTAACCCCACTTCTTTCATTATCCTTTCTCTCATGCCTTCCCTCCCTGCCGCTAAAGTATATAAAATACACTCATTTTCATTTATACAAATTTCATAACGCCAGAGCTTACAATTAAATGTAGCCTATAGCCTCCGCGGGCATGCGCACAACAAATCACCAAAGTTTCATCGCAATCGGATGAATGGTATGGCAGCGCATAACATACGAACAAACAAACAAAAATTGAATATTATCTATAAGAAGATTGTTCATGAAATATTTTGGCATCAAAATACCTATGTAAAATTGTACCAATTACCTCCCACTTACAAATTGTACATTATTTCCGTCCTAAAATGAGTAGTCCCTAGCAAGAAATAAAAATAATAATAAAAAAATTTAAAAAATCATTGAACTTTAATACAACTAAAAATGACGATTTGGTATGGTTTATTGAAAAATCTATTTTTGAGAAAAAAAAGATTAATTAATATGAAATTATTGCGTACGGGTTACATCCAGTCTTTCACATTGAACCGACCGTACGAAAATGAAGATCACACCAAGGTGTTAAGATGATTTCCTTTAGAGCATAATTTAGAGCCGGCGATGAATTGAACTTAATCGTAGATAAAATGTGTGAACTCGTTCACTTTTTACTCGTTTTAAATTCTCGAGAAATCCTAGTATGCAGTCATTTATAGAGACGGTTTGCCTTATAATGAGGCAGGTGATAATACTGCCCTTTACCTATACTACCTACATCTATACTCTGCGGGAACATTGAATTAGTAAACACAAGTGTTGGTCTTAGTAATAAGTACGCAACATCTATATAGTTTAAACTAGATTTCTTCCTTGTTGTGTGACCGAGCAGTGAGCTTGTTCCTCAGGTGGCGAATAACTAGGAACTAAATATGTAGTGCCAATTATTTCCTGTGCGCGATCGTTGACAACAAGCAGTTATAAATGGAACTATACAAGGAACCTTAACAGTATTGAAAACCTCTTGAAAGTATTACCAGAGCTAAAACACAACTAACGGTAACGCTCAACATTCCACCTAATAAGAAAGTTACAAAAATGAATTATATCTATTTATCTGTAGGATCCAAATCCCGGGCAGTAAGTGAGGCAAATTTTAAATATTCTTCTATATATGGAAATTATCACCTATAAAAAAAATTGTATGGTAAGCTAAACAAATAAGCTGTTCAATTTGGGAGGCGGGTATGGGTACCAACTCATTTATTGGATAATCAACACCCCTACCAAGTGGTTGGCATCGTTTGATGACTCAAAAAGGGTGCCCGAGTTCTGGAGTAAGGTTTGTCTAGGTCTTGGCGGCGGTTGAATTTGGCAACCTACTGCGTGGCGCGCTGGATTGGGAGACCTTTGACATCTCCAACTCGACTCTCTCGATCCATCTCTTTGCCCCGCAGTGAGCAATGGATTCATAAGTCGGTTACTCCTGGACACATTGACCCCCAGATTTCTATCCACAACTCATACCTTTTTCCTTCCCAGAACTTCTCCTTCCATTCCCTAAAAAAGATCCTCCACACAGCATCCCCAAAGATGACAAAGGTCCTAGTTCAAGCAAAAAAATACTTTTTCATTTATTTATAATGGATAACCACAAAGTTATTGCTACTTTCAAAAGTATAATTTTACTTTCCTTACTATTTGAGATGTTTACGTCATGTGTACATGCCAACCGATCGTGTGCCTAAAAGAAAAGCGTCATCTCTACATGACGCATATGTATTAAAAAGGTTAAAGGTGTCGTCAAACAGAAGGCGTAATTTACGCCCGGACTGACGCCGCGTTATAACGCCACGTTGTGTTGTACTGAACATCTCTAAACATCTATAAACCAGTCAAACAGAGCGAGCGCATACGATTACTCTACGCTCTAACGCGGCGTTAGGACGTCGCGTTGTATTTTTTTACAAGATTTTATTTTACGCCAGGCGTTCTTGCTTGACTGTGATAAAAATGATTATTGAAAAATTAATTGAATGTGTCCGAAAACATCCTTGTTTGTATGAAATGGGGAACAGTGCATGCGAAAATGTTTCTATGAAGGCAAGATTATGGGAGGACATTGGACTTGAAATAAATGAATCGGGTAAGTAGAAGAAAACTCTGCTTTACGCCGAAGCCGTTCAAACAGAAAGTACGCGGCGTTAAGGCGTAATTTACGCCGCGTAATTTACGCCTTCTGTTTGACGAGGAATTAACTCTAAATATATTACAATTTCATCAAATAAGTAAAAAGCTAGGCCACGACCTCATCCGCCTGCATTCACAGTAGCACCTTGTATTATTTATATCGTTGCCAGGTTTATGATGAGGTAATAATAAAAAAGCCGCCCTGTTTGGTGTGAATGTTTTATGGGAACACTCATAATATCACATTTTATCGACTCAGTGAATTGGTGAAGACGGGTTATTGATTGACACTTTAAACAAAGCATCTATAAACATACATGTTGGAGATTTCATCATCGAAAGCACTCGAGTGTTATGTTTACTGCGGAATTGAGCGACTGACAAATTACTGCTCTTTCAAACAATTTATATTAATCACTCTTGTAACGAGAGACACCGCGCCAAGCCAGAGATCCAGCAAGCAGTCCTAAAGGCTCAATACCCAGGATCAACTGTGAGATATCTTTGTGTCCACATTGATCGGTAGAGAAACCCTTAGAGATAGCGTGTATTAACGAAGTATTCTTATACCCGTATACTTATTATTTTTTGTTATACTCTTTCGTAAATAAAAGTTCTCTGTTGAACTCACGAAGTGTTTTAAATATAATTTACGTTATATTCTTTATTTATATATTTACACAACACATACGGCACAACATGTGCCATTAACATAATTAAATTTACATAAAATTAAACAATAACATATAGAAAGTAGCTATAAGATATCTTAAAAAGAATACAAGTAGGTACAAAAATTATGACCGAAAAGAGGTATAACAGGTAAAAAATTAAGAAATTCTCATTGGTTTGAGTAAGTAATGAATGTAAGAAATGCTCACCACGACATTATTAATTTATTAAAACTGACGAAAAATAATTTATTTATTTATACAACTACTAGCTGGGTTACCCGGCTTCGCTCAGGACAACATTCGAGAGTGTTCTGGAATATTCCACAATTTATTTTATTTATTTATAGCGGACCCGACAGACGTCGTCCTGTACACAACTGTGTACAGGACGACGATTACACCCCCATACGACGATTTCCCTATCCCCGTATGGGGGTGTGATGGACCTCGTTCCTGCTTCATATTTACTTACATTATCTGTTTTGCAGGTCCCTATCAAATCTTTGCGCCTCCCCCAATGACATGTGTAGGCTTGAGGCTTGATCAGGCGACGTTGACTGTCCTTTGTCCTGCCTCCGACTACTCAATGCTGAATTTTCTTTTAGTCTTCGGGTATTTTACCCCAAATATTCAGTTAACATTCTTTGAGGCTTCACTGAGTGGTTGGCTAAGGGACACGGAAGCTAAGTGTGGTTTATGGTCAGACCGAATGCCATTCACATTTTTTGTTGGTTCTTGCCTAATGATTTGAGAATTATTGTATTTTTTATGTTCTCCATTTTATACAGGTGCTTGCAGGTTTTTTTTACACGATGCAATGCCGCCTCACGGAGTTTCATGAATGAGTTTTTTTTTTTTTTCTCATTTTGCCCTGTTTAATTCATATTTGCTTTACTAACATATTTTTGCATTTTGTTTCCTGTTAAGCACTTGCATACTGCTTACTAACAACGTATGCAGGGACACTGGAGGTCTAGATTCGTTCAAAAATAAATAAATGTAGCTTCGTTTAACAAAAAAAAATTAGTATCTTGCGAGAGCCTTGAAGGAGTAACCATATGTTACTTATACCAGGGCGGGTATGTGGTGGATAACCTCCAATGTACACAACTGTCGGGACAAACTAAAATTAAAATAGAATAATATTGAATATTCGATATGCGATGATAGCGCAGTCTGCCGGATCCAATGTAAAACATTTCAAAATCAACAACTCCTTAGAAATAAAAAAAAATTAATTAAAAGAACATTTTCCAGTGGACCAAATTGTGAATCTAAACCATTCTCGAATCCCCTTGAACCCAAAAAATTTCATCAAAATCGGTCCAGCCGTTTAGGAGGAGTTCAGTGACATACACACGGACAGAAGAAATATATATATTAAGATGTTACACAGTAGTGACATTTACATAAGGTAGATATAGTAAATCACCATACTAGTAGCCTGCTGCCTGTTTCATGGTGACCAATGGGGTAAAGTTACTTTGTATGAAATATGAAGTCTAGTGTAAACATATGGATTTAGTATAAATCATGTTAAAAATTGGAAAAATTATAATAAAAGGTAGAAATTATAATAAGGAGTAGAAAGTAGAGAAGAGAAAAGAAGTAAATTAGATTATACAAATGTACATGCATGCAAGCACACATGCATTTAAAGGTGCACACATCAGACACACACATACATACATTCACCTATATAACCACATCCTCACACAAATAAACAATTTATACATCTGTACGAGAAACAGGCTACTAACATTATCACATTATCACTACAAATAAATACACTGAATTATATATACTAATATAAAAGTGAATTGGTCATTAGACTAGAAATTATGAACAAAAACATTATTTAAATCACAAATCACAATAGTAAACCCACACTATCACGAAAACTCACGCGCATGGCGCTTGCGCCAATGTGCAAAATGACCAAAACCAAAATGCAAAATGTAACCATGTTGCCATTTCTTTCGCAGCTCAGTTAGACATATTTTATTAGTAATAATTCGAAATAGAAAATGTACGGTCTTTATTCAATGTTTAACTAAAACGCCGTTCAATGGTTGGGAAGGTTTTTTTTAAGGCTGTTAATATTTAAACAAATGTTGACTTTATAATGAAACAAACACTTGCAATAAATTGACCCGTACAGCGCTGATCAAATCTTTCATCGATAATAACTAGGTTTGTAAGTATTTCGATACCTAAAAAAGAATTAATATTTAAGACAAACTATATAACATACTAGTCCTAGCGAGAGATTGGATGTGACGTCAGTATTAGTATCTTCTGTCTTTTTCTTTTTTTAAAAAGCCTCTTCCATCTCTTCCATCTTCCGCCTCTTCCATCTCACGCGTCTTGTTTTAACAAGACGCGTGAGATGGAAGAGGCGGTACATCGATGACGTCCTTACGAGCTCTCGCTGGGACTAGTTTATGCACAAAGCTTCGCCTCTGCATTTCCCTGACTATTAGGTTATTTTATGTGAGTACCACACCAGCGTAGCCAGTGAGACTATGGTATCCCCGATAAGATATATGGTATCCCAAGGCAGGAAAGTTAATGGCTTTTCAGATCTGGTCACTAAACGCGGTTAAAGCCATTTCAATCAACGTTCACTTTCTGAATGTGGTTCTTCCAACCAAAGAGATACTGAAAGTATCTGCTGCTCCGGAACAAGCCCCAAATACAAATACTATATTATTATGGTGTAAAAAATTACTTCCGCACGCCGGGAATTGAACCCGCGACGCCCGGATTCGTAACCAAGATCGTTAACTCAACCGCGGACGCCGGCCTTGAGTATGAGTATTTCAATATTATAATTTACATTTCTAAATATAAATTACATTACAGTGCCTTCTATAATTAGGTACCTAAGCCAAGTGTCTCTAAGAAACTGTTTTGACTCCCGTGATAAACGCGAGCTGACATTGTGAAATCTTAGCCCAGCTTACCAGGGGCTTTAAGAAATGCTCACAATGATAAGAATTTTAATCAGAAATTCTTCCACCAGTTAATATAGCTAAGTTGTTAGAAAAAAAAATACATAATATATATTTGACCAAACCGATAACAAAAAATGAAAACTGTTTTTTCTGAAATATATTGAAAGTCAATATACTTATCACATTTTTAATGAAAAAAGTACGTTAAGCCAAAAAATTATCTTATGCTATGGTTAAAGGTATGAGTTTTATTTTGCCTTATAATTAAAACAAATAAGAAGTTAAGGAAGGAAGGAAGAGGAAGAAGAATATGGGATAAGGATAGGAGGTGCGATCGATAATATTCGATAAGATATATATCGGTAAAATCTATATATCATCGATTTATATCGATGCTATGGATAAAATCTCTGAACTATATTGCCTTCACACCACATAATTCGCTTCCAGGTATATGCAAGGGAATCCAGCAAAATACAAAACTTCAGAGTAATGCTTTAAAAAGGATGAAACTATGTTATTTTCTTGTCATGTTCTATTCTGTCTTTCTTTTCTCTCTTTTTCTTTTCCATGGATTTGTAATCATCCATATTTTTATAACCTTATGCTTTTTTCTTTATTTTTTTTATATTTGTTGTTTGTTTCTACGTAATCTGTATTTTATTTTTGGTCTATACTGTATGTGAACTTATATTTTTAATATCAAAATACATGTGTAAAATTGTAACTATTTCCTCCCATCTATGAATTGTAAGTTCTTCCCCTCCTAAAATGAGTTCTGTAACTCATCGGGATTGCCCTCGCAAGAAATAAAAACAATTAAAATAAAAAAAAGACTCATTAGCGATGGATCATGACGCTTTTCATTAAGAACGGGAGTCACGGTACCAACTATTTTCATATGGCTCAAAGAGTCGATTCAATTGAACGATGGCTCAATTGAGCGAGAGCCGTGAGCTCATATCTGATAGGAATCATAAGCATACTGTGCTCGCTCAATGCGACTCAAGCATCTGCCCACCAACTACATGGCAGGCCGGATCGGGAGGGACTAGTTAAGGGTGACATTTGGACCTTTCTAGCAGGACTTTCTCGACCCACCGCCTTGTACCTCAGTGGGAGGGATGGAGTCACACGTGATTAATTCGATACACTGAACTCCAAACCGAGAATTTTATCTCCTTCATCTCTTAAAAATACCCTCCACACAGCATCCCCAAAGATAAAAGAGGCCATGAGGAGAATTATTTTCCTCCTGTGTGGAACTAAAGTAAAAAAAATGAACGGTGCTTCTTCCGTGTTTTGTGAAATTAAATCTGTGCTAATTAATAATTTATCAAATCAAGATAGTTTTAAAAAAAAGCATTTTAGGGCCTCCGCTCGTGGAGAAAAAAAAAACAATTCCGCAATTGCAATCAACTTCCTTAACAAAATCGATACTTTTTGATCTGTCAAAACTTGACAGTTCATGAGCCGCTACCATGGCAACCTGTCAACAATGCAACTGAAAAACTACGATCTGTCAAGTTTTGAAATGTCAGATCAGAAAAATATCGATTTTGTTAAGGAGGTTGATTTCAAATGAATTGAGGACTGTTTTTTTCAGTTCCTCCATGAGAGGAGGCCCTTAATTTCCGAGTCACCGTTCAATTGAGTCATGGTACGGTTTACCGTTTAACAAAAAGATCTAGCTCATTGTGCGGCTCTTTCATGAACGGACTCATCGCTAATACTCTTGCATTAATTTATAATCGCACGCAGTACTTGGGTTGAACGTTTCTGAAGGTTAAGAATATAGACATTATGAAATAGTGAGTTTTACTGCAAATACGCACATATTATTTTGGGAGTTTATTTATAATTGTACTAGCTTTTACCCGCGGCGTTGCTCGCATGGCTCCTCCTCCCCCCACCCGCCTCCCGCAATCCATACATTCATTCCCGGTACATTCAGTTTTCAAACAGCTCGCGTACCACCTAGATTTCATAATGCCAGAGCTCAACAGTAGTAAAAAAAATTATCCAATTTGGTACAGTCGTTTGGAAGTTGTGCGTGTTCATTTTTATTTATATAGATAGATAGATATTATCTACGATTTCCCGCAAATATATCAACATCGTTTCCACAGCAACGATTTGTTTTCTGACGTTAGCAATAACTCACCCTTGTTAGCGACAGAAAAAGTATAATAAATAATACAATATATTAATATTTATAATTTCACAACGCCAGAGCTTACCATTATATACAACCTATATTACTCGCATATAATGTAGCTTTCTATTGGTGAAAGAATTTTTAAAATCAGTTTATTGGTTTATGCGTGAAAGCGTAACAAACAAACACACGCAGTTTCGCAATTATAATATTAGTATAGATTACTTTGAATTGTTTTTCCCTACTTGCCACGTTACGCTAGCTTAGGCCGTGTTTCTAATAAGCAGCCTGCTACTTGATTTTATATAAGATTAAAATAAAGATTAAACATAGATATTATTATTGTAATTATTGATAATGTTGATAAATGTTAAAATTAACATACTTATTACAGTAATTTATGATTCAGGGATAATTATTAAGATTAAAATTTAACAAATAAATTAAAATAAATATTGATCAATAATTCAGAAATAATCGTTATGATTGCATACAATGCAAGTAAAAATTTACATATGGGGAAATTGTTATAGGGTGAGTTCTGCAGGTGAATGAAAAAAATCGGTTTGCCTTGACGGTACATGGATTTTTGAAAATTGGTAAGCTTGGGCGATTAATTTAAAATAATACGATTTGATAAAAAAAAGTGTTCGAAGGTGGTTGAATTTGTGGAATTTTATGGATTCGGTATTATTTATAAAATGTAAGTTTAATTTATAATTTGTGAAGAAAAAGATGAATATGGTATTGGTAGAAAAGAATCATAGGCCCGGTAGTCATAACCACGGTTGTTTTTGAGCTTGGCTTGATCCGAATGTCGAGTTTAGTTGACATCACAGTTTTACATGGATTGATTACGATTATAATAGAGGAACGTTTTTCTTTTTTCTTTGAAAAACCAAACTGCTGTCCGCGTGAGTACTATATCTGTGCTTTCTACTTTCATGGGTAGATTGTGATCTTTGAAAATGTTAACGACGGCGGTTTATTTCTATTTTATAACCTAAAATATTTTTAGGCGGGTTGTTTTTTACTAGTCGATTTTTGTTAAAATTCCTCTTTTCGGCTACGTGCGAGTATACTAATTTTAACTAGTATTTGTTTGCCGGAGTCGCGCACTATGCATGCAATTATCCGCTAAAAATAAATTGTACTTACTTTGAAACTTTTAAATTTCTTATCAGACTATTTTAGATTGATTATCAATTAAAAACATCGACATTCCTCATCGATCGATGTATATAATTGACCATTCTTATAAATTTAGGAATTTTCTTAAATTTCGTGATATGGAAGTACTCAATATTATTTTCGTGGATGTCAGACGTGACATGAGACTGCTAGCGCCTCGGCTTCTAAAAAATGAACTATTCCCCGTCTTATCAAGGCTTGAGCGGCAGATTTTGCCCGCTCAAATCTGAGCGCGGAATGTCGAATATAGCGAGGATATGGACTGGCTGATATACCGGGTCGTAGAGACTGGAAATATTAATTACTAACTGCCCTAATTAATTACTAGGTCCCCGGCAAGCGTTGCAATGCCATTCAAAGAAATAAATTGATTCTCCCTGCATGTCTTTTCATGTACGTCCCCGTTCCATTCCACCTTCCCCGTCTTCCCCCTCCCTCGTCTCTTCCCTTTCCACGGACCCCACCTCACGTTCCCCTTCCTCCTACCTTTCCTCGCTGCCGCTAAAATATATGAAATTCACGCATTTTCATTTATACAAATTTCATAACGCCAGAGCTTACCATTATATATGGCCTATATGTTATTCTCATGTATAAGCTATATTATTGTAAAGTTTCATTAAAACCCATTAAACAGTTTTTGTGTGAAAGAGTAACAAACATACATACAAACTTTCGCCTTTTATAATATTAGTAAGATATTTTTAGAAAAAAAGTTCCTTTAAAATATTTTTGGAATTCGTGTTCGGCTGGGTAGTAAAACGAGTTAAAAGTGTATAATTTTATTTGCATTTATTTTGAAAGATTTCTTGGAACAACAAGTTTAGAGTTTGAATACGAAGAAAGATAACATTTACAAATAAATTTCTCGAACAAAAAAATACATTTTGCCTGATATTGATTTCTTACTGCAAACAAGGAAACACTCCAAACAAAACTTTCTGCACCCCTCAAATATTGTGAAAAACTTGCATTCGTGGCGAGACGGCTTCCTGTTTACTTTCCTCATCCGTTTCCGATTCGATTGTGAAAATGTCTTTACATAGCACAAAGCAAAAGTGTAAGTAGGTACCTAACTTGTACCTACACATTTTTGAGTTTTAAATAAGAATATAATATTTTAAGTTACTTTCTTTGTCGGCAAGTTAGTGAATAACGGTTTCATGATAACTTAATACAGTGGCAAATCAATCCATACTAATATTATGAATGCGAAAGTGCTCGAGTTTATTTCCTACGCTTTCACGCATTAACCAATAAAAAGACTTTAAAAATTCTTTCACCAATAGAAAGCTAAATTATATGCGAAGGCTGTAGGCTGTATATGATGGTAAGCTCTAGCGTTATGAAATTATAAGTATTAATATATCATATTTGTTATACGTTTTCTGTCGCTAAAAAAGCGAGTTTTTGCTAACGTCAGAAAAAAATCGTTTCCATGGAAACGAAACTCAGTCCCCTATCTACTGGTCGGCTACTGCTCCAGAAAATTCAAATATTAGAAAATGTTTTGTTTTTTTTGGACAAGCTATGTTTTGGAATAAATGTCAGATGAGAGTTCCTACATTAAAAATAAAATTCGTAAAGATTATAAAAACTGTATAATAAATAGTGTAATTTTTTATTATATTTACAAACTTCCAAACATTTAAATAAAAATAAACATCAGAAATGTTTGTAAGCGCATAAATTCCGAACGAATGAACAAAATTGGATTATTCTTTTTTTCTTTGAGCTTATAGCATTATGAAATTTAGGTGGCAGGCGAGATGTTTGTAAACTGAATACAAGGGAATAAATGTATGGAATGCGGGAGGCGGGGGGGGGGGGGGTGGGGGGGGGGGGAGATAATAAGTGCAAGCGCTACAGTAATTTCCCGTAATACCATGCGAGCGAAGCCGCGGGGAAAAGCTATTTTTTTTTATTTTTTTATATGAAATACCGCACAAGAGTCCCAACTGCTCCCGTCTGGAGCCAGTGAGACTATGGCATCCCCAATTGGGGTATGTTGTGAGGCTGAAGGTAGTGGGGAGGGGAAGGAGATAGGGAAGAGGAAGGTGGGGAAGTACCTGGCTATTCAGATCTGGTCACTAAACACGGCTAAAGCCATTTCAAGCAACGTTTCAATTCTGAATGGTGGTCTTACACCAGGGCTTACGCTAGTATCTAATAATCTTTGAAAAATGGTTTAATAATAGTAATATTTTATTCCAGGATGTGTTGAGGACAGTTCAATATCACACGTTTCAGACATATATACTCGTATATAAATATTTTTTAAGAACATAAACAAGGAGAATAGAAAAATATAAAAAATTAAGAAATAAATAAATAATAAATATTAATTATGAAAGGCGCGGTCTTGAGTGATCACGGGCCCAGCTCTCACCCGGGAGTGGAGCTTGGTGCTGGAAGGCTGCGTTCACCACCGTGTTGTCGGAGGCCATTAGCCGCACTCTGGCTCTAGTGACCTGGTGTCTCATCTGACTGGTGAATCTATTCAGTCCTAATTCCGCAAATATTGTCGATGCTTTGCTGTACCTTCTGTATCCAAATATAATTTATCCAAATATTAATATTAGATCCGGAGTCGTTCCATCAAACTGATTCGGTAGTGACACTATGTTTCACACGTAATGCAAAATGCATTGAACAAAGTTTTTTATAAAGTCATAAATGCGATAAAAAAATATAACATGTAAACCTAACCTAACGTAACCTATATAACTAAAAAAATCACAAATTGTGTTGTTTTGTAATCGTGTTCAGTTACCTGGTTACCCTAAATAAAGTTATGTGTGAAATCTTGTTTAGGCCATGGTTTTCAAGGCAAGTGTTTTTTCTTGTTCAAATGTATACATGCAAAAAAATTTCGTGTACTAAAATAAATTTTATCTTTGAAAAAAAACTCGGTTGGACCAGACTCTTCCCTTAAGCCGCCGCTACCCGATTTATTTCTACCGATTTCTTACATTTCATCACAAACATTTGAAGATTTTAAGCTCTTAAAAAAATAAATGTTATTTTTGATGATAATATTTAGATACGTTCCACGCCGAAACGCAAATTATATGAAATTCCTTCGTTAGAAAAAAATAGCAAAGTATGCTCCGAAAATTATATATTTTTTTTTAAATTTATAATTTTTTTTCTTTCCTTTTTTTTAAAAGAAAGACAAACATTCCCAGGTTACGAATAACCCAACAATGTTTGAAAATCTCCTACTACCACCACAAACTTTAACTCCCTTCCTTCTCCTACCCCTCTACCTCCCCCTCTACCTCCCCCTCTACCTCCCCCTCTACCGCTTGTCTCTGATGGTGTCTCTCTCTCTTATATGCGCTTTCACTTTTGTTTGCCTTATAATCTTCTCTCCACTGTGATATAGTTATATCAAATGATACAGTTGAGATCAACCGAAATTGGTCGAATTGTATAAATTAAATAAAATGGGTTTTGCTATCTTCGATACTATTACTTCTTTCTACGGTTATTCACATTGTTTTGTTATTAAAAATCACAATTATAACTAACTAACTAACTCTACAACAGTTCAATAAACTTTCATAACTTACCTACTCATCAGACGATACACGTGTCACGTCTCGTAAAAGTCTATTTGAATGACTTTAAAATTTTAATCTTACAGGGAATTACGCTATAAAATAAAATCAGCAAAATCAGAATGACAATATTACGATACGCCGTAAAAATTTTTCTCAAGAGTAGCGTCTCAATTTTGCTTCTTTGAATTTCACAGGCCACAATAACATAGCCGATTTTATTGGATCAGTCTTCTTTTTAATAGTCTTTTGTGCTATAAAGATCGTGATTTCGTTAGTTTTGATTTAGTGATAAATACTTTATTGGGAAATAAATGCCACTGTATGATAATAATATGATAATAATAATATGATCAGGGCTATAACGTGTGTAGTTAGCAGGCGGGGGCGTTAGTCCCGCCTTAATATCTCAATCTCCTCTGAACAGCTTTTAGATTTTTGCTTCCAAGTTAAAGTCTCACATAGAAGATGTAGCTTTGCACCTTGCATTTACACCTTTGATTGTCAGGGGTAAAATGACAATCGCCCGCCGCACGCCGGCTGACAATATTTTCGTAATAACTTACCTACTTGTTTTTCACAAAATAAAGTTTTTGTAAAGTGTCGTCTTATCAGCAGAAAATGTGTTTTTGAATTTATTTACATATATAATATCTAACCAAGGTTTTCGAATTTATAATTTATTTAAATATCTGCATATCTTGATATTTATTCAATTTGGGAGGCGGGAATGGGTATCGCCGCCCCGGGAACCTTTATTGGATAACCAACACCTCTGCCATAGTTCACCCCAAGTGGTTCGCTACGTTTGGTGATTTAGCAGGGGTGCCCGGGTTCATGGGATGAGGTTTGTCTAGGTCTTGGAGGCGGAGGACCAGGACACACTGAACCCCAGATTCCTACCCACCCTTTAAACCCTTTTCATTCCCAGAACTCTCCTCCCCTTCCTTTCCTTAAAAACCCTCCACACAGCATCCCCAAAGTTGACATAGGCCCTGAGGGAAATTATTTTTCTCAGGGCCTCCTGTGTGGAGCTCTTGTAAAAAAAA
Organism: Glyphotaelius pellucidus; assembly: GCA_936435175.1. Lineage (NCBI taxonomy): Eukaryota > Metazoa > Arthropoda > Insecta > Trichoptera > Limnephilidae > Glyphotaelius > Glyphotaelius pellucidus. The sequence goes on from OW386546.1 coordinate 18,178,481, forward strand.
AATTATATATCTTGGTCTGGGTGGTCGTATTTTGAGAATTTTCTGGACAAGTTGAGTAAAACGTGCAAAGATTATGATAAAAAAGGCAAAGGACGAAAATCGTCCACACAATAGCGCTAACCACAGTTCAAGAAATAAAAATAGTTAAGATGTAATGCAAGGAAAGAATCTAAAAAAGTGCACGTAGAAGGAAAACCCCGTTATTAAGCTTGGATCCGACCCAACCTATTCTATGAACTATTTTTAGGATCCGTGAAATAGATTAATGACAACAGCTTTCCATGCGATAGAAACCCAAAGTTGAATGGATTTCAACTTACTTTCTATGAAATAGATCATGAAATAAGTAATATGGAAGCCCAGCATTTGAAATGCAGAAAGAGTTTCTAACACAGCTGTTTATTTGAAGTTATCCAACCTTCAATAGAAGAGGTATAAAACTAGGACTAGGCAATAAACAGACGAGAGTGTTAGCACTAAAATTCAGCAATATTTTACTCCAAAAAGTGGTTAAAAAAGTTTCTTGAGCAAATCCTTTTTACGTCTCATTAACAATGTAACAAGTCAGTAAACCTAATATTTAAATGCGTTTTCCTACTTCCGTAGAATTTTAATAGTTAATCGTTACGTAAAGTGATAGAAGTTTGGCAACATTTTGGAGTGTCATTCTTAGTTGGCAGACGACATGCGTTTCTTTGACAGCTGCCCGAGGTTTAACATCTTCATTTATCATTCCGGGGAAATTGCAATAATTGAGATCAAAATGAATCTCATCTCTTGCAGAAATCACACTATTCAACACTTCGTTAGAACACAGGCTGCAAAAATAATATTGTCGTTGCATTCGAGGTCAAAACTAATGCCATGCATTTAATATTATCTGGATTTGGGTCACGAGTTGAACATCTCATGAATTCTTTGTGACATGTGCTATTTCTTTTGTCCTCTGTCCGCGGGTCAAAGGTAAATTCCTAACTTGAATTTGTAAAACATTTTCTTGCTTCACGCACGTTCAAACATTATCTCATATATATTCTACTTTCTGTTTTCTGACGTATTTGGTTCACTTGATTTTTTGTTATTGGACATGACCCGACTTAAGTATTTGGTTCACTTGGTCGCGTTATGTCTTCCTAGGGAGTCCCCGAAATATTTTATCCGAGCGTCCCTTTCCTAATCTTACTCTATATGCTTAAATCAGCCTTGCATTCATGCGAATCTCACGGTCGTGCATAGTTTAACCCTAAACACACAAATGCTAACGAGTGATATATTGACCAGATCATTGCACTTACTAAAAACGTGTTTTTAATTTTACATAACTGATGAACAACCATTTACCCCACATTAATGGATGTTTAATTGGGTAAAATTTAAAATACGTTTATTAGTAAGGCCCAAGGAGCGAAACGCTTCCCTTTTATATTTCAAATCAATGATAATGACAATGACGATCATTCCTATTGAAAACAAAACTATAATTACTTGATGAAAAAATTAAATTTATTTAGACTCCCAGAATGAAGAATTATATCCGACTTAATATTTATGTCAAAATTGTAAATGGTAGAATAGACAGTCCTGATTTAACTAAGCTCATTGAATTTCATGTACCCACGAGAGCCACTCGTTCTAAAATCCTGTTTAAATGCTACAATAACCGGACTGAGTATACGAAACACTCGCTTGTACTTAGATTACATGAAGTTACTAATAGTCCTAATAGATATGCAGATGTGTCAGATCTATTTAACTGCACGTAAGGTAGGTACGAGAGGGCTATCAGTATTAACTTTATTTGCACTATAGAATTTTATATGTAATCGTATCTCTGTTGTCAATTCTTAATCAAAAGCCAATTAACTGTTGTACTCTTTTTTATTATTTCTTATTTAACTATGATTTTGTGATAGGTAATCCGTTTTTACGGTAGGTATATGTATACCGTTTATATTAAATAAATTCTGTCTTAGGGCTTTCAAGTTCCTCGACGTGGTTTAGGCTGTCATTGAAACTACAGAATAAAATACTACTTAGCATGAAAAAAGTGAATCTCTCCCACAAAAAAATGTAGTACTAATAAAGTATTCATTTGTTTTATTAACCCTTAGGTTCTCATTTGCATCTTTGGGTAAATGGAGCCTTAATAAGGGGTCATTGTAATATTTCGTAAAACAAACATCCATCTCTGAATTTGCATAGTTTATTGAAAAATGATGGCTAAATTATTCAATGTTGGTTTTATGAAATTAGGAGCCGCAGGCTTGCATATTAAAAATGTTATTCAATTCAGAGGTACGTAACCTACGGTCAGCGTTTACTTATGTTATCAGCTAATAAAAGGTACAACTACTATTTGGTATGCGAGCAAAATAAATAGGTATTATATTGTGATAAATAGGTACTATTAAATTGGTTGAGGACTGACAAAAATTGTGTTAGGCAGGTCACCATAATTTTTTGTGCAGGAGTAAAACATTATTGCGCATTTTTTCTAAATCTGTAAAGAGAGTTTAACTTTTTCAGTTTTCCGATTCCTCACAGCTAAATTAAAACTTGTAAAATAGAATAAATTAAAACAGCTAGTCACCCGGACAAAGTAACCGTGACAGACAAAGACGTCATATGTTATCATAACTCTAAAAAGTCACCTTGAGGTGATTTTTCACAAAAACGGCGCTATATAAATCATCCAAATATATGTGCGATATTATTATTCACAACTGCCAGTTACAATAATAATCATAGTAACGTTAATCTCTCCATATCCGGAGAGATTCACGAAATTACAAATCCGTAGTACTTACGCCTGCCCGGCGAAGCCTATCACGCTAGCTGTTAGCGTAAGTGGCGCCATCTTTTGGCATTGCTTTAGTTCGGTTCTATTACAAAAATTTTGTATACAAACTCTACGTTCAAAAACCGTTAGGTCGCAAGCCTATTAATAATGTTTGATGGGATTTTTGTGGAATTCAATTGCCTTCGTAATCAGCCGTGCTCGACGCTTCGTGGGTCTTCTCAGGATTTCAGGAACAAATCCAAAGTAATGACTAATGATTTCATTAAAATCCTCAGCTATTTCTGAATTGTCAGATGAGTTTGCACGCTCGAAATTGTTCTGATTGTCCATTTTATCTGGCATACGTCCCTATGTGCAATTCATTTAAGTGCTCGCTAATAAAGGTTAAAGTTATTTTCTTATTATTTTTGACCTGATCCCCAAAAAATCAAAACTGTGAATGCCAGTCTGACGAAATAAAAATAATGGAAACAGAAAATGTCTCTTTTATATTTCTTCAAAAGTATTTTCATCCACTTTTCCTCTAGACAGAACGCAGACACATTATTATGTTTTATTCTCTTGTTTATTGGTTTAGGCACATTTTTTTTGATAAATCTCAAAGTCACCGCAGACAAAATTGATGGAAAAATGTGTCTGTAAAAAATTTAAATAATTTCTGCAAACGAATCAATGCTACCGATGTTTTCTTGGAAACATAGATAAACTTATTAAAATATTGTTTTGTTGTTTGGTACAAACCTCGATTTTCGAAGCGCGCTTTAATTTTTTTTGTTCTGTAAGATAATAGTTTTGTTTATTGTTTTATTTTCTTTTTTGGTATAAGCTTTATGCGCAAAGTTTTTAAATGCTTTTCGACTACCACACGTACAACATGTTGTGTTCATATAAAATTTGCTTTAAAATAAAACTGTCAACACATTGTGTACATCATATGAAATACTTTTAATTTAGCGCCTTATACAGGTTGTTCCAAAAATCTACATTATTCTTTGGAGGGTTGAAAGGGCACCCCATGACGGAATAGAACAGTGATGAGCAACTCATGGCCCGCGAGCCTTATCGTATTGTCCAATATGGCTAGTTAAAATATGAAATTGCCGTAAAGCAATTAAAATGTAAAATGACGGCTGGCGTGGTCTAGCGGTTAGGCTCTTGTCTCATAATCCGAGGGTCGCGGGATCGAATCCCGTCGTGGCAAATAAATTTTATTTGATTAATTTGTGTTATTTCACAATTAATTCCAGAGTGGAAGATACTCTCAGTATCGCCCTGTGGTGTAAGACCACCATTCAGAATTGAAACATTGCTTGAAATGGCTTTAGCCGTGTTTAGTGACCAGATCTCAATAGCCAGGTACTTCCCCGCCTTCCTCCTCCCCATTTTCTTTCCTTCCCCTCTAACATGCCCCAATTGGGGATGCCATAGTCTCATTGGCTCCAGACGGGAGCACTTGGGACTCTTGTGCGGTATTCTTATAAAAATAAAAATAAAAGAATATTCAATGGTTTCTGTTCTCTTTGCAAAAGGGTTTATCGGAAAACTTCAGTATTTTTTCAAAGCTTTGAATTAGCCGAAAATTATAAGACTTTCCTCACCAAAAAAATCATCTTTGGAGCAGTGATTTTTTTGGTACGATAAGTTAAGGTGTCCGTTTTACAAAACACTAAAGTTTCTTGACTAAATTTTGTTCAACTTTCCAAACATAAAAATCAGCAGTTGCCCAAAATTGTTAGAAAGTATTTTTTAATACATTTTTTTTAATGTTTCTGAATTTAAAAAATCGACAACATTATTAGTTTGGCCTTGAAGAATATTTTTTTTTTGCCTGCGATGCTTTGTTTTGTTGCCTTCTATAATTGTTTCATTAAAAATTAGATTAGATTCGCGACACCACCGACTGTAAATTTGACTATTTCAATCTGTAGGGTCCCTATTTCCTGCGACCCTCGAGCAAATTGGCCCTGAGGTTAAAAAGGCTGATCGTCACTGGACTTGAATATGATAACACGACTCTAGTTACGTCATTTTACCAAAGCCATATTATAATAGAATACTAAACAAATTCTTACGTTTTCTAAATTTTAAAATGGGTATTCCAGCAATTATGTTGAACTACAACACTCTGTTAAATGATATGAATATGCTCAAATTGCCAGACAGAAGAATTTTCACTGACTTGGTATTTCTATATAAAATTCTAAATGATTTTGTTGATAGTCCGGTACTGCTTGAACTGATAAGCTTCCGGATACCACAACGTAATACCAGAAGTCAGGATTTATTTCAGTGCAGAAATTCTGGGACTAACAACCATATGTATTCCTCTTTGCCCAGAATACTAATGGAGGGAAATAATTATACCAAGTTAGTGGATATCTTCAATTTATCTATAAAAAAATATAAAATATTGTTACTGAGGCATTTCAATTATGTACAATAAATACTGTACATTTCTTACTATTCATGTATAAAAGCCTCGAAAAAGGGCGTTAATAAATAAATAATATTCTGGTCTGTCATGAGTTGGCTCGTATCAGCCCTCCAAGCGATAACGTTGAATCTTTGAGTCACACGTGTGTCAGTATCGCTTAGAATACATTTTCAAGCAGTGCTACACGTATAAGTTGGCGAAAAAGGAGGGCGCTGTCGTATACGACATAATGACAGTAGGCGTGCTTACCGGATTAAAATATAAAGACATAGCGTTAGTTCGTGTTTATGCCACCTCCAACTTATACGTGTAGCACTGTAGTATAAATGGTAGGCAACAAATTTTCAAGAAAATGGTAGTTCCTTCGATGAGAATTTTTCAACTGTAAAGCTTATTTTTTTATTATTTTGTACTGAGGAAGTACTGTATTAGCAATGTACGATATTAATCTTCGTGTCAATTTGCAGGCAATTCGGCAAAGTATGTTTGTGCGTTTTCATTTAAAATTTAAGCTTTTTATATTTATTTTATATTTAAAGGCGATAATCGCACCGATGACAGAAATATTACGTGAGAGACACGGCTTGATCAAAGAAGAAAATACTTTCTCATGAATAATATTGCCACGACTATAATATCTGCTCTGAGAAATTATAATTCTTTTTTATTATTAAAAAAGAAGAGGCCGGCTTTGTATCTACTGATTTATTTCGAGGCAAACAAAAAAAAATAAAAAGGAAAATGAGTAATTCTATGGGTGTTATTGGGCTAACGTAATATTTATTTATATTTCTCAATCTTCATGAAGCAGTAAACAAATATATTACAGAAATTACAATGGACGAGTAGAAAGTATGTAAAATAATAATAATTATTTTATTATTTTAACTTTATGAGTAAAACCACAAACTGTAATATTTAATTAAATGAAGACATTATGAGCGAAACTCAATCGAAAATCTGGAAACAGAAAAATCAGAAAAAGATATTGGCACCTCTGGGACTCGAACCCAGGACCTCCCTACTTTCCGGGTTTCCGGGTCCCAACCCGGAAAGTAGGGAGGTCCTGGGTTCGAGTCCCAGAGGTGCCAATATCTTTTTCTGATTTTTCTGTTTCCAGATTTTCGATTGAGTTTCGCTCATAATGTCTTCATTTAATTAAAAATAATAATTGTTTTTATTCCTGAATGCGGGGAGGATAGTGCAATCCCACAACGTTCCACATAGTTATAGATATTTATAAAGTAATATGCCAATACAGTAAGTTTTAGGAAAATAAACAAGTAGTAATTTAAAAAAGCTTAAATAAATAAATAAAGGAGTGGCGCTTGGTGCTGGATGGCTGCACCCAGAGCCGGCCCTATGCGGGCGCAATTGGAGCAGTGCGCCCCGGGCTCCAAATCGCAACGCTGACCTAACCTAACCCCTAATACATCGCCTTCGGGATTACATAAAAAAACTGCGCTACACAAATATACAATCATCCAAATATTATTCGTCACCTTAGTTGGATAAGGTTCTATCTACGCCTTACCGCGCTCAGGACTTTGACACCTAAGCACATGTTCTTAGGTATTAAAGTCCTTACCATTGTAAGGTGCAGTTAGAACCCTATCCAAATGAGGTGACGTATTGTTTACAGTGATCACCTACTTATGGCGTCTACGGGTTTGACGACTGGCCTAAATTTTACTTGGACCAGGCGCCGTTTGGCTCAGGGCCGGCCTTGCGGTCACCACCACGTTGTTAGCCGCAACCTGGCTCCAGTGACCCGGTGTCTCATCAGGCCTGCGAATCCACGCAGTCCTTGTCTTACAAATGCGCTGCTGTAACTTCTGTACCTAAATGTTAATTTATTTATTTATACACGCCTTACATAGGCGAATTTGAAGTTTTTTGACTATGACTGACAGGGAAGAGAAGGTGGAGGGCTATTCAGATCTGAGGGCTAAACAAGTTAAGTTAGCAATGATTAAACTGTGAAATAACACCAATCAATCAAATAAAATTTCGACAAACTATACCACAGAGGCCTTCATTGAAGAAGAAGATAATATTAGTAAAATCTAAACTAAATATGAAACAAAACATCACATAGAAAGTGAAAATGGGAATCGAACCCAAGACCCCCGTCTTACCGGGACAATAGTGAACTACCGAGACCTGATTATTTTCCGTCCATTTAATCGATCTCATAATATTTCAATTAAAGAATTTCCAGCGATTACTTTATTCATATTTTCTTCTTACTCAATGATTAAATGTTATATTGACGATGATGACTACATTGGCGAGGTGTGTAATTTAAACCAACATATATTAGATTAAAAAATAAAGAATTCAATTCAATCAATTGGAAAGTAACATCGTAAATTAAATGTGTAGCGCCGGTGTCCCTTTCATGTTAGTTTATCTTTTTGCGAATAGGTCCCGTTTCACACAGCGCTGCGATCCCACGCAACACTAGAGCCAAAAAAATTGTCACAAAAAACCTTTTTTGTGACGTAATGTTACTATTATGAAGTTATTATTTCTGTGGCCCCTAAAAGCAAAAATATGTATTTTTTACAACCTTGTACAAGAGCGTTCCAAAAACATAATTAAATTCGATTATAAGCTAAATGATGAAATATTGTCTTCGGTGAAATCTCTAAGAGACCTCTAGATAACATTTGATTCCAAACTTACTTTTTCAGATCATGTAGTGAAAAGTTGGCATCATCGTGTTACAAACTTCTTGGATTTGTGATAAAAACAATTAAACAATTTTCAACGAAGCAACGACATCGATGTTCAACTTCATTACACGATCAAAACTATGTTATCAGAATATTTTTTTCAATGTAGAATCATTACTTTCTTAACCAAAATATTAATTCTATAATAATGTTAGGTTAGGTTAGGTTAAGTTAGGTTTTAATAGATATTTTGTTGGAGAATGTTTTGTTCATAGGATATTGTGTCGAGGATATTTTGTCGCGGAATTTAAACGCGAATTGCCGTGACGTGATGCGATATCATTAAATTAAATGCGCTAAACCAGGGGCTCTCAAACACCGTGGCACCACGACTAAATTTGGTTCGTTTATACTCTGCAATATTTTTTTTGATTTTCGATCTGAATGCATCCATACATTATCGTGATTTATTTTGGGTTATTATGCCGGTGATCCAGAGCTACCTCCTTCTAATCCATTGTTTCGGATGGCGATACAGTGTTCATCATCAGGACAGATATGTAATTGATTCGATTTTCGAGATTACACATCTGCCCTGGTGATGAATACTGTAACGTTGGTCGATACGTTGGCTAAATAAGGAGGTAGCACAACATGGTATAATAACCCAAAAACCATTCACAATAATACTTAAGAACGTGAAAACCTCAAATCCTATCCGCATTCATACATGTTCAAGAAAAAAGAATAATAAATGAAGACGTTAAATCCATTCTCCAGTAAGTATTTTAATCGCAATTTTTGGACGGTCCCTTGGTGTGGTCTCTGGATAGTCTGCCGTCAGTTGTAAATTGAGTAGCTGTATGACTTATTTGTTTCGCAATCCAAGGGATACGCGCACAGAGATTTGAGAAGGTTTTAAAGGTTATTCGTTCAGGAGTAAAAACACGTGTGTTTTTTACTGAATATTGTTGTAACGCTTTAATAATTCAGATGAATAGCAATTTACAGTGATTTGATTGTAGTTCTGAGCTCTTGGGCTCTATAATGTGGAACGATTAGCAATGATGATATCGAAGATATTATAATAACATGAAAGAAAAAGCCATAAATATACCAAACCACCCACGAGAAAGCTGATAGAACGACCACAGACAAATGATAACATAGACAAATTTGTATAGAAAAATCAGAAGACAGGTGACACAGACGTTGAATTTCGGGTAAAAGTGTCTATAGATTAGTTAGTTAAAATTTAATTCATTTTTCATAGTTATGAAAAATGAATTAAATTTTAAATGCTAAGTAATAAATGAAGAATATTAAACTTACGACAATACAACACTCAACAATTTTAACATGTCTTAACTTTTAAAGCAAAATAAACTTTAAGCTAGCATCACTTTAACTTTTAAATTAAATCAAATCAAATCAAACAATTGTTTTGTTTCCTCACTTTTCGGCAACCGTGTTTTGGATTATCCACACATTCAGTTTATCAATTATTTATTAATATAACTGTGTAGTATTTTTGTCAATGACTCACTAAGCAAAAATAATGTTCAGATAGTTATGGCGTCCAATTAAATCACTTCACAGCTCACAGATTGGAAACCTCGCCGCTAGACGACAACTAGAGCAGTACAGAATTAAATATCGCATGTTATTTTGACAATTAATTTACATTTAATATCTACAAGATGTCCGACCTTGGGCTGATCTTTGCAAGTGCACGGAAATGTATTATTAACCACAATACATATAACTTATTTTAAATATTTACTGTTTGCACGTTCAGAGCTTTAAAATTATACATTATAAAATTTTACACGACACGCATGTGGTTAGACTACTGTCCTTAACTCGTATAGGTCTTATATAAATCGTTGTGTCTTCCTTGCTATCATGTTTAAAAATATGATCTAAGCGGTGTTAGAAAGAGAAAACACCACGCTTTACATTCAAATCTAAAAGTTAACCACAAAATAATTAATATATACACCTTTAAGAAACCAAAGTTTCCGACCGCATATTGAAAAAAAAAAATGAAACTTTGGGAATTTTTTATTTATCATTTTTGCGACCAAGAATTGAGTTGACAATAACGTTTAAAATACATTTGTCTTATAAAATATGTACGTGATTTTATATATTTTTTCGTTATCAGTAATTTTAGTTAGAAAAAACGTAAGGTGAGCCGTTTTGTGTATGTTTGTTTTCAATGTTTTAATATTTCAAAAACTATGTATTATATATCGAATCATAAAATTTGAAAGCGTATTGCATCAAATTTCAAAAACAGTTTTTAGTTTTCGGATGAGTTCAGAAATATTCCATTTACTTGGATTTTATTGCAAAGCGTAAATATTTTGACCTTCCGACAAAGTAGGCTAGGGGCCTGAGGGGTTAAGTAAGCTTAGTTAAAATATATATTTTGAATTCTGCCAACATGATTTTCGAAACAATTCGTGCACTGTTCACATTATTTCTCTCTGGTTAAGTAGGTACTTTTATATTTTGTCCGATAATTCCATTATCAATTTAATTTATTTTATATCCTGACTTATTATTATACAATTTTCAAATAGGTACTAATTTGAAAAATAATTCAACGAAAAAATGTTTTAGTGATTTGAGCATTTAAAAAAAAGCATATAATTTTGTTATAAATTCAAATTATCTTTAACTAGGTAAAATCACAAGGACGAATTCCAAGATTGGTTATGTTTTTGGTATACTTCATACATCGATAGCGGAAATTTGAAATACACGTCGAAATCACAAGAAATCCAAAAAGGGTTAAAAATGACATTTTTCTCCTTTTTTTTCTCTTTCATCGTCAAAATATTTCTCTCTAGGAAAATAAGGGTGTCCTTTATGGCGTGCATTTTAACCCATTTTAACTGAGGATTTTTCGCCTGAAGAATTAAAAATATATTAAATTCAGTTTCTGTAGAAAATACAAAAAATGTTAGTACTCTGAAAGATCTATTTAAGAGGAATATAAACGCTATAAATATTTCGATTCTCATGCCTACAAAATTTAAAATCGCGCTTCGCATTTGCACCAGGCAAGTAAGCGAAAAAGTGGTTTTTATTTATTTTGTGCATAATTTTATAAGAATGAAAAAAGTTAGAACATACAAAACCTTAAAAATAGTCTTAGCCATAAAGGGGTATTTAAAAAAAATTGTTTCTTTTATTATTACTTCACAGATACGTCTTGAAAAAACATTGTTTTTAGTGGTGTACGCTTATATTTTTTGTTATGTAAATAATAATTTTATTTTAATTCCAATACAAAAAGAACTAGTAAAAGCTTCAATTTATCTGTAGCACATTTTTTTATGTTCTTAATGTAAACCGATTAGACGTTATGATGAATCTAAATAGGATTTCACGTATGACTTCATCTTAACCGATTAAAAAAAAAAATTGATAACTTTTCAGAGGTGTTGATTTCGCACGAGGTGTCCGGTCACTGTTAATAATATTATACATATATGATGCAATAGGTACTCTCCTGTGCAGTTACAGTGTGTACTTATGATTTCACGTTTCGCTTACGCGTAAGTTGTTTTTTTTTACATATTAATAAATACGTTTTTATTATTTAAATGAAACCTACGACCATATTCGCCAATCATACTGTGGTTTACGCTTACATTTTTCGTTATGTAAATAATAATTTTATTGTAATTCCAATACATAGAAAAGCTAGTAGAAGCTTCAATTTATCCGAAGCATATTTTTGGAAGTTCATAATGTAAACCGATTCGTCGTAAAGATGAATCTAAATAGTATCTTAATACTAAATACTATAGTATAGCTTCATCTTAATGCTAATTTTATAATAAAAATTCATAATACAAAAACAAGATTTTTTGAAAAAAAAAACTTTCTTTTCACTCTCCTGAAAAATTAATGTTATGTCCTTTAAAGCATTTCAAATTTCCATTGTAAGTCAAGTTTTTCATTTTTTCGAACTTGTATAAGCACAATCGACACCAATGCATTTTTACTACCTTAGTGCCTTACACTTATAATGGTAGCCAGTCATCCATGAATTTTTGGGTTTTATTTTATTCTCAAATCCAGGTTGCGACAAATTGCAACTTTGCAAAAATATATATCTTTTTTTTCAGTAGGCATAGTTATTAACCCCTGGAGCGATCACGCGAAATAAGTAAATTTGCCTCAATTGCTCGAGATTTCCAAAAGATCATTTCTTAAATTTTTCGCTAACATAAAAAAAATCATACCTTTGAATTTTAACATAGAGACATAAAAACTTATCATCGTGCTATACAGCCAATGAATTAACCGGTATTTTACAGTTTATCTCATATTTGTAGGATTTATAAAAACAATATAAAAAAATCGTCACGTTTATAACCCCGTGAATCCTGCGTGTTTGTTACTTCGAAACTCCGTGAGAGGTACTTATTCGAGTCAATATAGAATATTTTCGATTTTTGTATGTTGTCTCTGGTAACTTGATAATGAAAGGTGCATAACTATGGAAAAATGATTTTATTTTAACCGTAAACAGCCAATCAGAAATTCTCCGTGAAAAAAAATATTTAAAAAATTTATTTTTAACATTGTTCTAAAATAGTCTACGAAGTTCGGATTTGCTACATCTATGGTCATAATAGATAAAGGGTTTTAATAACTTCGTTTTTAAATAAATGGCTTGCCATGGAAATGTTTTGAATAATTAGAATAAATGTTTTACGAATGGTAGGAAAATGTGGTCGAATTTTGGACCGTTATCAATCGCAGAAAAATAAAAGTGGTCCGTTTTTCGACCATAATCGCTCCAGTAGACGAGTTTTATTGCTATTCAAAAGGAGAGAACTAAAAATGGAATGAGATTCTTGAATCACGATCAGTTTTACGGCATATACGATTCCAGTAAAAATAGATATCTTGAATTAATTAAAAATTTTCATTCACTTTTATAACGGTCGCGCCGAAAGAACATCAAACATTTCAACGCATATGATTTGTTTATGGCAATGGCAGAATGCGGCATTTAAACATTCAAACGTTCAAACGATAATATGATCGACAGCAGACTAAACATTCGCATTTCTTCATTTCACTCGTCACCGATTGCGACTTGGCGGTGATAACATTTACGGGGAAAGAACTGTTGACGATTTTCGATAATGATTGCTGAAAGCGCTGAGTATATACTCGAGCTGATGATTCACAAAAGTCGCACTTTACGCTTGGACCACAGAAAATTCATTATCTAATGAATTTTCTGTGGTCAGTTTTTTTGGGGCAGTGGTTTGCGGTAATAATAAAGATTTTCAATCGATTATTATCAATGGTAGAAGTAAAAAAATTATTATAATTTAATTTTTTTTAAATACCGTCTTTGTGAATCACTTTGACCTCACTAGAAAATGGCTTATTAAAATAACTTAATTGGATACAAACGATTTTGGGCCTTATCCGAAACCATTTTAACCACACGAGTTTCCTCAAAAGTATAAAAATAAAGCAATGTAATTTAACTGTTTCTTTCTGGTTTTTTAATTGAATACTGGACGTGAAACGCATTATCTAAAGTCGGAGGCATGGATAAGTGACCGTTTGAAAGAATTGTGTTAAAATGATGGGACATGTAAGATATAATTGTTTACATATTTCTAAGTAGAAAATATTATTTTACTTCTTCAAACACAGCAAACTTATTTTGTGGCACCATTTTAATTCAAAATAATAAACTTAGTGTTTACCATTTTTATTGTTTAAAAAACCAATCTCTATTACCCCTCTTTTCTCTACCCCTTTCACATTTCCATTGGCTATGTCTAATATTTACAATTGTACTAGCTTTTCCCCGCGGCTTCGCTCGCATGGTATTACGGGAAATTACTGTAGCGGTTGAACTTATCAATTATCCCCCCTCCTCCCCACCCCACCCCCTCCCGCATTCCATACATTCATTCCCTTACATTCAGTTTTCAAACATCTAGCCTGCCACCTAAATTTCACAAAGAAAAAAGAATTATCCAATTTTGTTCATTCGTACGGAATTTAGTGCTCTTTATAAATCAAATATTATTTAAAGTTTCTGTGTTTTACATGTTAAACATGTTATAAAATAACACCGGGAAGCAAAATGATCTGGTCCAATAGCGTGACATTTTGAAATTTCCTACTAGTAAGTAATTCAGAAAACGTTTTTTTGTTTTTTGTTTTGTAACAAGTTTTTTCTGCATGATAATTGATTTGGTGGTGTTTATGAGTAATTTGAGAATTGCACCAGTTAGAGGGTACACGTTTCCATATATCTGCATACTCAACTCAAATTTAGATTTTTCGGAGATGTTTTACTAATCGGCTGGACGATATTATAATAAAACAACCAAGATACCAGTCGCCTAAAGCCTCAATTACATTGAGCTAGTTTACAAGCTACTAGCCGGTAAGTTTAAAAGCGGGTGAATCGGCGAGTGAGATTGTCATGATGACACACAAAATTGACAACTCGCTCAGTAGCAACAGTAGCAGCTGAAATAACAACTCTGTCGACATTTTATAGGAAACTGACAGCTCGTAGCTAGCGCCACACGCTAGCCAATAACGGCTTCCGCCCGAACTAATTCTGACGGAAGAAATCAGCTGTTGGTGGGCCGCCATCTTTAGGTAAACACCAGCGAGTAGCGAGTAAAGTTGACCACCTTTCAACTTCTTCGTAGATTGTCCCACAATCTGCTAGTTAGCAAGTAATACGACGACACTGAGCGAGTTTACTAACAGGTAGTGAATTTCCCAGATAGTAGCTTGTAAACTCGCTCTACGTCATTGAAGCTTTACGCACGCAACAGATTTTCTGCTTTACAGTTAAAATTATATGCAATTGGTGTTAAGATGAAAAAGACGGATACAAAATCTCACTCAGAGTCCAACGTGAGAGATACAGTTCAATGAAAACCTGTTGTTTTGAAACCTCCATTAATTGGAGAGGAATAAAAAAAGATGATACGAAGTAAGTGTGAAGTCAAAATTAGTTTAATCTGCAAGAACCGCCGCAATCAATCTGCATACAGTTTACCCCCCAAGCAAGAGAGCAAGCAACTGTGGTTCGTGTAGAACTGCTTGGTACTACCGTGGTCCGTAAGCTCAGAAAAAATCAGAGGGAAATGGCTGAGATCGAAGAGGTCCGGCGGTTCCAGCAGTGCGCGCCGGGCTTCGCGCAAGTCCGCGCTCAGTAATCTTAGTATGCCCCTGCGTGTTCTGCCGGGCGCACGCGCACACGTCCTTTCTCCTGGGGGCACGTCGCGACCCTCTGTGATCGCTGTTCCAACACTCAAAAATCCAAAACAGTTTCAAAATAATTATTAAAAATTCTTACTCCAAAACCGTTAAAACATCAGTCACGTAATACCACGAATTTAAAATCGGATTCGTTTTCCGATTGAAAAATTGTACAATCATAAACAATTCGAATGATTTTTGAATTCCGACTCTTTCCATTCAAAAAAAAAGTCGTAAACATTTCAGTACCTACTCGTGAAGGAACGATTTTTTTAAATCTCTTTGAGAATAATAATGTGATTATTTCATCTAGAACATTATTATTTAGTGAGGGTGTAGATTTAATATTTCACAGTGAACTCATTTTTTAATATGTTATGCATCGTAAAACTTCATTATTTTATCTAGCGTGCTTTCGCTATAAGCTTTAGTGATTTTTCTGTGTAATTTAGTGCGGGACATTCAGCCGCAAGGGTTCGACATTTCACGATAGGTTTTAACTATTTAAGTGCGTAAGTTAAAGATTATATTTTTATGTGTTAAGTGCTTTAATATTAATTACCTGGAAATAGTGAACGCAGTTCTGTGAACTTGTAATAAAACTAGACAGTGGCAAACATTAACTTGCAACTTGGACACGCAGAAAAATCTACACATTACAAGAAATTTGAGTGAACATTTTTTTATGGTAAGTTAAATCCTTTTAACATAAAGTTTTTACATGCTAGAATGCAACGTTATTTATATCTTAAGGTCGTAAGAGAAACTGACATATTCTACTATGCTAGTAAGAAACGAGAAGATATTATATCTTGTCACCAGTAGCTAGTAGTATACGTGTCGACCTGTTTAAAGTTTACCAATTATGTTTTTCAACATTCTTGAGTCTCTCTTATCGTATGATTTAGTTATCAACACTTGCTGGGCGTTAATAATAACATACCTATCGATTAACCAAATAGGATAACGGTAGAAGGCTTGATCGACAATAATGTGGTCATGGGTTCAACATTAATGAATTAACAAATGCATTTTTTCAACACTTATCTAAAATATGTGATTTCTGATCAAACATGCAAAACGAAATCATTTCAGTTCTAAGACTGTACCTACTGAATATATTATGAATTCGTAAGTTTCAGGACATGTTACGTGGGTTTTAATAAAGAGGGTATAAGTGCACTAAAACCTTTGATTAATTGATATGAGTAGGTGCTATGTAATGAAAAGTCAATAAACTTTAACAAGTTCATAAGATATGGTACAAGTGGTGTAGTAAGTTTATTATCTAATATAAAAAAATTGTTTCAATACTGAAAAAAGTGTTGATAATTCGAGATAAGGAAAATGCGAAATAAATTAACATCGATATTTTCACTTTATAGTGATGTTTACATCAGGTTAGGTTATTCTTAAGGTACGCGTTACAAAATATTGTTGTTCGGTGAAATTTCTTATTTAGTGTTGTATAATTCAAAACAAAGTTTGAACCTGCCTACGTAAATTTTTCTAGGATTCTTGTGTCATCGACTCCGATGACAAAAGTAATGTTATTGTTTTGTTCATATCATTGTTTTTCTTTATTTAACTATTTGAACGCTTACAAATATATTATATTTTAATTTAGAAAACAATTATTTTGTTAACTTACTATTTCTAATATGTGCATTCGCACGTTTTTGAGCAATCTTGTCTGACTTATGTTCCTACCAAGGCCGGGCCCCAATGCCGGGAGGGCCCCCGGCCACGGATTCTTATTTTTTACAAATGCTTGAACACATTTCTTAGGGCCCCCAATTCGGAGGGAGCCTCTAGTGGTGTTCAATATCGGTACTTTTACTACCCGTCGGTATCCGTTACTTTCACAAAAAGTAATCGGTACTATGTAATCGTTACTTTGATTACTGTGATTACTTTCGGGTAGTATCTAATTTAAGTATCTATCCGTTACTGAATGCTTTGATTACTTTGGTTACTGAATGTTTTGGATACTGTGATTACTTTTGGGTAGTATCTACTACTAGTATCAATCCGTCACTTTGGATATTTGACTACTTTCGGTTCCGGGTACCGACAGATACTTTGATAATGGATACAAATCGTTACTGGTTACATTTTGACGTTTGTGTAGTTCGTTAACGTGTACTTAATTACTGGTTATGAATTATTGGGATTCTACGTATAATATTGGTTAAGGGTGTTTTGAAGAGTTTTGTGTGTGTTTACATGAAAAATACATAACTTTTAATTTAAATTATCTGTGAAATTTATGCAAACAAATTACATATTAACACATTGGATTGACGTGTCATCTTCCTTCTAAACTTAATTTTACATGCGAGTTTTGATTTTTTGTTTTTAGCTTTGGGATAATTTAATAAAACACTATTACAATCTGGTGATAATTTTTTTACACATTTTATTCACACCATTCCTAGAACAGCTGACTGGCGTGGAGCGCCTCCAGCGGCCAAGTAACATAGCCCAGTCAATCTAGACAAAAAACAGGCCCTAACTGGAACATGCTAGGGGAGAGCTGAATTTTTGCAGGTGGATAGTACATCTTATGTGGAGTATTTTCCAAAAAAGTCCCTACCCCTCCCCCGCTTGCTTCCTCCCCTGTGCCCTCCCAAACATTAAAATGTGGGGTTCTACTAAAGCGATTATATCTCGTAAACTAAAAGATATATCAGAAAAAAAATTTCATCGTTGAATTTCTTATAAAATTGCCTAAAAATTCTATAATAAAACTTTTTTTAATATCTGCATTAGTTTGGCCAATAATAATGAGATTGTTGTTAAAAAAATTTTTTTTTTTGCAAAATTATTTTTTGAAGTTGAATATTTTTTTTGTCTGAGAAAATATGAAAAAATACTTTTAAAAAATAAGTTGTCAAATTTAATAAGCTTTAAAACCATGCATAACAATGTTTACTTACATCTTTTATTTCTATCGAAAATAGTGGACAAACGCAACGGCGAGCGCGGGCTGGCCGTAACACGGAGTGGCGAGGCCAAGCGACATGTCGTTCTTGTCGCGTCGCTATTTACTGTTTTATCAAGTTGAAACAAACGAAAAAATAAATAAATATGGTCAGTTTGATCTCATATGTTAAAAAAAAAAGATATGTCTTAAGGTTAAGGTGTGTGTCGGTTTTGTGGTTATATTTTGACGTGGTTGCGCCAAGCCGTGTATCAAGTTTTTTGTGCGTTTTCCCTCCTTCATCAGGTTAAAATATTGAGAAAAAATTAATTAACAATTAATAAATAAAAAAAAAACCACTGAAAATGTCTGAAGAGAACTTATTGTGTATTTTATGTAAAAAAAATACCTTTCAGGAAATTTTGTTAAAGTAAAGAAAGGGTTACAAATGCTAATTAACGCTAGTATTGAAAGAGATAATAATTATGTTAAATTAACCACTTTAGGTAGCGTAACCAACTGTCCACGTAGATTGTAGAAAAATGTATAATAAGCCTAGCAGTATTAAAGCTTTTACAAATGTTAATTGTAGCCTATTGACCAGTAGGTACACCTCAGCCATTCCTAAGGCATTTAGAAAATACATTTAATTTCACGGGGAACTATTTGTGAGTATTATTTTTGATAATAAAAAAAAGCGTTTGATTTTAAACTATCTCATAAATATCGTTAACAATACATTTGGTGTTAAGACCAGAAATAGGGGAAACATTGTAATATAATAGATGACAAATGGGGTGCAAAAATAAAATCTAAACTTTTAGGTGTGTTTGATTTGGTCGTAGCAGAAGCTCGCTATCATGGCATTTGCTACAAGAAGTTCTGTAAAAGTAAACCAACTCAGTATATAGGAACACCTAAATATGATAATTCAGCTAAAAAATTTCTTAAACTCTGTAGTTTTTTAGAAAATACTGACGAATGTCAGTTTATATTAGAGAAATTAGGGAAAATAGTAAAAGACATTTGTGGCAGTGATCTTCCGTACTCATATACATTTCCTAAAAAACAAGTAATTGACTATTTTCAAGATTTTATGTATACGTGTATTTTTGGCAGAAAAACTGTCATGTGCATGTCTCACTCAAGTTATAAGATACTAGGCGACTGGTACAGAAACAAAGAAAAGAATGCAAATCTGGAATGTTTAAGAATTGTACTTGCTGCCGCAGAAATAATCAGAAAAGAAGTTTAAAAAAATGCCACATGATTGTGAAAGCTATCCTGATGTTTCGGAAATCAGTCGTGGGGGTGATGATTTAGTTCCTGAAACTCTGAATCTGTTCACGTTAACTGTAACCAAGAAGAGATTGTATGATAATGGACCTGATGTTACGAGAAGACGTTTAGTAATTAACCACGCCATAATAGCATCTGCAAGGCCAAGGTCTTTTTGTCATCAATTCAGACAAGTTTGTGTTTTCTACAGAGAATGTACGAATCTAAGAATTTAATAGAAGTGTTGTCGTCATTGGGCATTTGTTCGTCGTGTCATGAAGGTGACAGATACCAAAGATCTGTAATAAGAGCTGGGCCTCCTACAATCGAAGATGATACATTCTAACAATTTGTGTTCGAAAATGCCGACGTTAATATAAAAACATTTGATGGCCTAAGCACATTTCATGCCGTGGGAAGAATAAAGTGCAATGTGCATCAATCCAGCCTCTAATTTTACAAGTCTAGATGTACTTCGTCTTCAGTGATGAAATGGAAATTACGTTAATCAAGAAAATATCCTTCAACCTTGTTACGCGAAGAGAAAAAAGAGCGGCTTGAAAGATGTAACCATCAAAGACGTCAGTGAATGTATATCTTTCAGAAAAGAGCATGCCGATTCATTATCTTTTGTATCTCCAACCAATTATTTGTGGTGAAGTGACATAAAATTAGCATTGTGCATTCAAAAGTTAGCTGGAACGGGTTTATGAACGATTGTGTGACATTGTAACTTCGACCAACCGCTTTTTCTCAAACCTATTGAAATGGTAGCGGGGGCTGGTGGATCATCTGAAATTTCAAAAATTATTGTATGACTAGGAAGTTTCATTTGTAAATATCATATTTGGGATGTATTGGATCACGGAAGAAAGTGGGCTCGAAGATTTATGGAAAACTGTGTACGGAGGTCCCACAGTGATGCACGTGATAAAAGGACACGCTTATGCAAGAGCTGTAAGAGCCTATGTTCTTACAGGCGCTGCAATCGTCAAAATAATTTGCAATGACTCTCATGATACATTTTTTCCTCTGAAAAGAAATATTGTGAAATAAAAGAAATATTGTGAACAAGAAGATGCCACATGAATAAGCTTGTGAAGACGAATCAGTTGCAATAAATCTTAAACATTTCACCGACACTTAAAACACAATCAAAGCGACAAGTCGGACAGCAAAACTTACAATATGTTTTTACTTAACAACATGTTTTGCTCAGGAGTTTGGACTGATACATGCATTGACATGAACAATCCTTGATGAAGTCATTAAAAACAGTAGGAGCACTTACGCAAGGGTGTGGGATTTCTCAGTAAATGGATATTAGGAGCTCCATTATTCATTTCAATCAGTGAAGCTTTTCAAACAAGACTTAACAAAATTTATACTGGTGACACACAATACTTTTGCTCGAAAGTCTGGTGAATTAATTTGCATTTCTTCGAGATTAGTATCAGACTCAACTAAAACATATGACGATGTTTATGAGGTAAGGTTCAAAGCTGTGAAGAAAATGGCAGGGCAAAGTTTTTCAGAAGTAAAACTACACAGATCGGATATTATTGATATTCAAGCCAGTAATAAATCTAACAAAGTTAGAAACAAAGAATTTATAATCAACCCTAATCAGATATTCAATAGAATATTATGCGTATGTGACAGTCCTGCAAAGCTCAAATCCTACTCTGAGTTTGAACTAGGTTCACATCCACCTTTATTTTAAGACGTTTTTTTAAAGCAAGGTAAGAAAGCCTCCATTACTACTATTACTATACAGTTTAGTGTTAAAGCGTTTTTATATCGTGAATCAATTAAAAAGTACTCGGTGTTTCAATTTAAAACTATAAATACCTACCTAAGCTCAAATCGGTCATCTGCAAGCACAGCGAGCTAGGCCCGACCACCAAGCACGCCGTGCCGCCCTGCTATCGAATCGGATTTTGACCAGTATTAAGAATAAAGGTAAGCAATATTATTCATCGTTTTAAAGCTTATTAAATTTGGCAAATAAATTATATGAAATATTTTTGCGTGTCCCCCCAGATAAAAAAAATATTCACCTTTAAATCAAAATTTTACGAAAAAAAAAATTATTTTTGCGACAATGTCATTATTATTTGCCAAACCGTAATAGATAACAAAGACAAACATACACCTTACTTTTAGACAGCTTTCTAAGAAGTTTAACGGAGAATTTTTTTTTTCAGATGCATATAATAGTTTAAGAGATATAATGGATTTTGTAGAACTCTAAAATTGTAAAGTTTGGGAGGGGACAGGGGAGGAAGCAAGCGGGGGAGGGGTGGGGACTTTTTTGGAAAATACTCCACATAAGAAGTACTATCCACCTGCAAAAATTCAGCTTTCCTCTAGCATGTTCCAGTTCAATGCGTTCATTGACTGGGCTAACAACAAAGTAATCGGTACTGGAGCGCCTCCTGCGGCACGAATAGTAACAATAGTATCCGTATCAAAAGTAATCATATCAAGAGTAACGACTACTTTTCGTTTTCGGTAGTCGGTACTGTGATTACTTTGTGAGTACCGATTACTTTAGTACCGAATGATTACTTTTCACGCATGTCTAGGAGCCTCGACTAGTTGCCAAAATGGTACACATTGAAGACACAGGACTTGGAAAAAAATATTTCAACAAATTTTCTTCTACCTCCGTGGTCGACGGGGAAGGCTCTCGACTCGACTAGTGATCGCGGGTTCAATTCCCTGCGTGCGCAAGTAAATTTTATTTGATTGATTTGTGTTTTCACAATTAAATCATTTAAAATAATATAAAATGTATTTGCGGCACGTTCCAGAGAGGAAAATACTCTCAGTATCGCCCTGGTATAAGACCACATTCAGAATTGAAACGTTGCTTGAAATGGCTTTATCCGTTTTTGATGACTAGATCTGAATAGCCAGGTATTTCTCCTCATTCCTCTCCCCCATACCAAGGATACTATGGAAAAAATTTCAACTGCCACGCTTTTCCGTGTCTTTATGAGAATTATAACTAATTTTCCACTACCTTCGCTCTCGCAACTATTCCAGTTGGGGATATCATAGATTTACATATGTTTAATAAACATTGTTATGTCATTTTCGTAATTTGTTTTTGGGGTGTTATGCCGTGTTGCGCTACCTCCTTCTTTAGCCAACGTTAACAACACAACAATTACGCCTCCGTGGTCCCGTGGTAAGACTCTGGACTCACAATCCGAAGGTCGCGGGTTCGAACCCGGCGTGCGCAAAAAAATTTTATTTGATATTTGTGTTATTTCACAATTTATTCATTTAAAATAATATGTAGTATATTTGCGGCACGTTCCAGAGTGGAAGATACTATCAGTATCGCCCTGGTGTAAGACCACCATTCAGAATTGAAACGTTGCTTGAAAATGGCTTTAGTCGTGTTTAGTGACCAGATCTGAATAGCCAGGTACTTCCCCACCTTCCTCTTCCCTATCTCCTTCCCCTCCCCACTACCTTCAGCCTCACAACATACCCCGATTGGGGATGCCATAGTCTCACTGGCTCCAGACGGGAGCAGTTGGGACTCTTGTGCGGTATTAACTATAAAAAAAAAAAAATTACACATCTGCCCTGATGATAAACACTGTAACGCTGTCCGAAACGTTGACTAAAGAAGGAGGTAGCGCAACACGGCATAACACCCCAAAAACAAATAACGAAAATACTTTTGGCCGTGAAAATCTAAAAACTTGTCATTGTGATGTCATCTTATCGTGATTTGGAGACATAATATTATGATAAGCATTTAAATGTATAAAACAATTATAAAAATTCAAAATATCGATGTTCTCATTTTGAATTGTGTATTACACAAATTATATACATAGGGCCATAGACTCTATAAGAGCCTACCGCCTCTGGACCTCTGATTCCGAGCATGGTACCTACCAAAATAGTAAAAAAAGTTAACGCAAGATTTTTTCAAAGCAATTCGATTTCTCAGTTATCGCATAACATACTTCTGACAGTAGTTATGTTTCGGCGACATTCCCCGTTGGCGTACGCCAAAATAATCAAATTGTGAATTTAGTTCTCAGTGCGAGCAGTTAGCTTTCTGGCACCAGTCCAACGAGACTTTTTATCTGTGCACTTGAAATGGTTAAGAAAAAGGATTGTTAGGTAGATCGGCGCAAAGCTGTTAAATCCTAACATTCTATAATAGTACTCACCTATGATATCTTTGAAGTTTTGGGTTATATTGCGTAGGGTTGTAAAAGGGGTAAAGAGTCAAAAGATTTATATTTTATTATTATGATTCCATTTATTTGCGACAAAAAACATAGAAAAGATAAAATAGTTTTTTTTTAACATTTGCTCCACTCCAGCTCAGGGCCTGTATCATCTTTGGAGATGCTGTGTGGAGGGTCTTTTCAGGAAAGAAAGTAGGGGAAGTTCTGGGAAGGAAAATGTATTGGGGTTGGATAGAGGGTTCAGTGTCTTCAGGAGTGACGGACTTGTGAAACCATTCCTCCAACCGTGGTGCAGGGCGATGTTCCAAAAGGGACCTACTGGAGAGGTCAAAAGGTCTCCCTCAACAAGTCTCTCCCTATCCGGCCCGCCGCGCAGAAGGTGGGCGGACTCCGATAGCCGGAAAAACCTCACCACGTGAATCTGGGCGCCCCTTTTAAGTCACCAAACGTAGCGAACCATTTGGGGTGACCTATAGCAGAGGTTCGTTTTTAGATTTTCACAGCCAAAAGTATTTTCGTTATTTGTTTTTGGGGTGTTGCACTACTTCCTTCTTTAGCCAACACAATTACACACCTACACACCTGGCCTGATGATGGACACTGTAACGCTGTCCGAAACGTTGGCTAAAGAAGGTGGTAGCGCAACACGGCATAATATCCCAAAAACAAATAACGAAAATATAGCAGAGGTGTTGGTTATCCAATAAATGGTTCCAGAGGCGGCGGTACCCATACCCGCCTCCTACATAATTGTTATACACAAGCTGAAAACGCTAGTTTTAATTATAAAAACATAATGGTATACAGTAGTCCCAACTGCCCGGAGCCACTGGAACTATGACATTTTCGTTTGGGGAAAATTAAGAGACTGAATGGAAATGGGGGATGGGATGAAGAGGAAGATCAAAAAGTAATTGACTATTCACTTGAGGTAGACCTTTTATTTAACGTTTCTAATCAGAAATATTGTCTGTCTTGTTGTGCTATATCTACGATAAATTCAGAGTCTTAATTAATCGATAAAAACATAGGTACCAAAATATCCGATTGGATTTTTATTCATTTGAATAGAGTTTAGAAATAACATTGGGATTTTTATGCCTAATGTGTTTATTTAGTAGAACTCCACCATAAATCATATTATAATTTAATCGAACGCGATTATTTTTTATGCCTAGCAGAACATAAAATCGTTTTTTAAATTTATTTTAATGAAGATAATTAAAACGATTAAACTGTAATCCAAGAGGATTATGAAGTAATTAAATTGTTTCGTCATAAAAATCGTCTTTAACGAGCGTTTGCGGCATGTTGTTACTTCTTCGTCTTTTTATTGATAATATTATTATTTTAAACATGTTTTTTTTTTCAATATAAAAATATTTAATCTAATACAGCGATGCTTTTGGTTATTTAAAATCATTTAAAATTCGAAAGATGAGTGCTTTCATCTTCGTAGTTAAGTGTAAGTTTGTAGATTCTAAGCCATGAGTTCTAAACGTGTGCGATAACGCCCCCTCGTGGGAGTGTGAGTCTTTCAAGGGGGCAGTAGAAGACAGAGAAAATTAGGAGGCGTTGAGATGGCACAGGGAGGGCGTGGGCAGGTAAAAGAATAAAAATAAAAACACACTAATCACATACTAATAATCTCCTGTCACAAAAGTCTTAAAAGTTCGCGTGTGGACTGACTTAAGTAACTGGACTAGATAGAATTTACAATGAAAGGAATAACTAATTGTGTTTCTGATTATGTTATTTATTACGAATTTTAATATTATTGCTTTAATTTGAATTTGATTATTTAACAAACATATTTTATTATGAGCATCGTATTAGAGGCACTGCTGAAAGCCAGCTGCATTCCGGGAGAAATCTTAAATGTACAACTGAGCAGTGACCCATTTGTCAATAGAATCAATGTTGCAAAACTGAACAAAATGTATAAATTTGTAAAAATCTATTGACAAATGAATGTTTTTGAAGTGAAAACTGAAGTCTTGAAGAAAAAAAGGATCGAATCCTATTAAATAAAAAAAAAAACTCAATCAATATCCGATCTTCAAGCCCCTCCAAATGAACAGGCAAAATAAATCACAAACGAAAAACATCTAACGACTCCAAATAAGAAAACACAAATACTAATAATATGACCAAATGTACAGGAAAACATGCAGTGGAATTTGATGAAAAAAAGATGGAAAAAATCATCCTACACGTTGTTAAATAAAGTGCTGTGTAGTCTCCCGACTCCCGACACTTGTCTACTTTTGTTTTCTAAAGGTTTCGCTTCTACCGTGTGTGAATTGCACTCTGATTTTGTATTATTATTATTGCAATATGACGTGGCTATGGTATTTGATAATCTATACTAATATTATAAATGCGAAACTGCGTGTATTTGTTTGTTACGCTTTCACGCGTAAACCAATAAACCGATTTTAAAAATTCTTTTACCAATAGAAAGCTACATTATATGCGAGTAATATGGGCTGTATATAATGATAAGCTCTGGCGTTATGAAATTATAAATACTTACATATTATATTTATTACATGTTTTCTGTCGCTAACAAAAGCAAGTTATTGCAAACTTCAGAAAAAAACGTTGCTGTGGAATCGAAGTGGATATTTGTATTTAAATAAAAAAGAATCTCCGAAATGATCGCACGCGCATAACTTCCGAACGACTGCACCAAATTGCATAATTCTATTTTTCTTTGAGTTCTGGCATTATGAAATTTAGATGGCACGCGAGCTGTTTGAATACTGAATGTACCGGGAATGAATGTATGGAATGTAGGAGGGGGGAGTGGGTGGGAGGGGCTGAGGAGGGGGGATAATTGATGAGTGCAAGCGCTACAGTAATTTTCCCCTAATATATGAAATATGAAATAACTGATATCCCATAGTGTCTGTAATTTACCTTACAGACCTCAGCGATCTAAATTGATATTACATGTCATCAATGATAATTAGAATTTAATGGTTTTGGGAAACTTGACTCTATTTTTAACGTTTTATATATTTGGGTTTACCGACTTTTACGGTATAAATAGATACGTATTGAACTGATAAAAGTAGAATAAGAAAATTATTTACCTAAAATGTAAATAGCCTAGTAATAAAGATAACCTGATTAAAGAAGCGATAATTCCCAAAAAATCTATAAAAAATGCACTCAGATGGGAAAATCCCAGTGAGGAACACATAGCTAAAACCTGCCGTGGTTAAAATCTATACATTTTTCTGTGTATGTGAGTTGTCTATGCTTTACTATATTAAGCATAGAAAATGTTTGAAACTTTCAAAATACCTTTTTTACGCCGTCGCGAAGGTTTCTGGATTATTATAACTATACGAAAATAATACGATTGTTCTTATAATATACAAAATGAATGATTCTAATACATGTAAAATGAAGATTTGTAAAAAAATAATTGCAATAGATGGTACGCGAGTATAAAAATAAAAATAAATAATATATAAAAATCTGAATATATTGAACGGAGGAGAAGGGAGGGGATCGCGGTAGGAAGATTTGTGGAAGAGGGGAGAGGGAAGGGCAAGGGACAGGGGAGGGGAAGGGGAGGCGGAGTGGGAACGGGACGAATGGGAAAAGACACGCAAGGAGAAAAAATGTCTTTATTAGTGGCATTGCAACGCATGCCGGGAACTCGCTAGTAATCTTTAAAAATAATGTAATGTTTCTTTGTTTGTCGAATTTTGTATACAATTTTCACAGTACGTATTTACCTGCCCATTACCCGGCTTTGCCCACTTCACTGCAAACGTTTTTAGAAATAGTTTTTCTCAGTCATTTTTCATATTCGAAAAATATGAAACGTACGTGTACAGCACTGTTGGTGGTAAATTACCCACGTTTTAATAAAACTCCCTTTCCCACGGTGGAAATAACGCTGGGGGCTTATATTAATTGCAAAAGAAAAAACTGTTTAAAAAGCCAGTATTATATTCTCTTTTTACCAATGGGAAAGAATATTAATGTTTATAACAATCGTTTTTTTTTTTAATGCAAATAACTAAACAGAATAATTGATTAAATATAATTTACTTCTTAAATAATCATGCCATAGGTCATCCCGTGGTTTGATACGTTTGGTGACTTAGCAGGAGTTCCCTGATTCATGGAATGAGGTTTTTCTAGGCAACGGATGGTTTTTCCCACCTACCGCGTGGCGGGCCGGATCAAAATAAACTGGTTGAGGGGACCTTTTGTCCTCTCCAGCCGAAATCTCTCGATCCATCGCTTTGCACCACGGTGGTAGGGATGGGTTCATAATTTCGTCAATCCTGAACACGTTGAACCTACAATCCTACCCACCCCTTATATGGGCCGGCCGGCGTGATCTAGCGGTAAGGCTCTTGACTCGCAATCCGAAGATGGCGGGTTCGAATCCCAGCGTGGAAAATAAGTTTTATTTGATTAATTTGTGTTATTTCACAATTAAATCATTTAAAGTAATATATACTTGGAAGATGTTCTCAGTATCGCCCTGGTGTAAGACCACCATTCAGAATTGAAACGTTGCTTGAAATGGCTTTAGCCATGTTTTGTGGCCAGATCTGAATAGCCAGGTACTTCCCCACCTTCCTCTCCCCCATCTCCTCCCCCTCCCCACTACCTTCAGCCTCACAACATCCCCCGATTGGGGATGCCATAGTCCCAACTGCTCCAGTCTGGTTCCAGGATGGAGCAGTTGGGACTCTTGTGCGGCGTTCCTATTTCCTTCCCAAAACTTCTTAATCTTCCTTTCCCCAAAAATACCCTCCACACAGCATGCCCAAAGATGAAATAGGCCCTGAGGGAATTTTCCAGGTAATTTTGAGGGCCTCCTGCTAGGAGACAATATTAAAAAAATCGCAAATTCACTTTGTGGCGTCATTTTAATTGTTTAAAATTAAAAATCATGAATTTGATATTCCGGATAGATAAAAACGTGCATATTTTATCACGCCAGAGCTCACAGTTTGAGAGTACTTGCTGAATCAGAAACCAACGAACATATTTCTGTTGGAATAATATTACATACAAATTTTCAGTACCAATTTCAGAGAATAAAAACAAAATTTTATTTACTACAAAAGAAATTATAAGCGGCGCGCACACTAGGTACGCACGCGAGATGTGTCAACAAATTAAAATCTCAATAAAACCCCTATTTATTATATTCCAGCTTGGGCGGCTAACGTCCCATACTGACAGAAGTACGGCCCGACGAGACGGGACGAAACGAAACCAATGAAGATTGGACCTAACGAAGCTTTTAAAAGATCATTTGATCTCAAAAATAGCTTTGATAGTCTTGCCTCGGGTCCTCGGAGCAGGTGAAATATAAATGATGAAAAGTCACAATTTGTCAAGAATATTTTGATGAAAAAATCGCGAGCAATCTCATAAAAATGTGAGCGAATTAAAAAATCTTGTTTTCCAGCTTTGGTTTAAGAGGAATGAATATAAATGTTAGAAATATTTCGATTGTTACGCCTTCAAAATTTAAAATCGAGCGTCTTATTTGCACGAGGGAAATGAGCGAAAAAGTGGTTTTTATTTATTTTGTGCATAATTTTATAAGAATGAAAAAAGTTAGAACGTACAAAACAAAATTTAAAAAAAATTGTTTCTTGTTCATAGTTCGTAATGAAAAAACTTTTTTTTTGGTGGTTTACGCTTTTATTTTTTGTTATGTAAATAATAATTTTATTGTAATTCCAATACAAAGAAAAGCTAGTAAAAGCTTCAATTTATCCGTAGCATATTTTTTGATGTTCATACTGTAAACCGATTCGTCGTAAAGATGAATCTTAATAGTATCTAAATAGGATTGAAAACTGCCAGGAAAAGAAAACTGAATGTTCTTCCCTTTTTCCTCATTTTTTCATTTCAAGTATAATTTTGTTTGCTTTTTAATGTTTCTAATGGTTAAATTTAAAAGAAGTTCGTTTTGTCTTGTAATTTCAATGAAATGAATCTACACTTTGGCAGAAAAGTCTTCTTACATTTATTCTTCAACCCATCATGAAGGATACCTTAGTCCATGATAGTTAACAACACGTTTTTTTTAAGAGGAAAATCTGCGTGCCTAAGTAACTCTCTTCAAGACAAACATGCCCCAAAATTAAAAAAAAAAAAATATTTGTATAGACATTCACTTGAGCGTATTTGTTTCAACTTGCGCATCAAACTTGTTATACCAAAACTGTAGTAACTTAATATACCAAAAACAAAAGAAACCACAGAGCGATTCGTGAAAAATTTCCATATTTTGGGACAAAGTAACCTGAATCGATGGTACCTAACGGATTCGCACACATCAATCATATCGATAGCCAATTCATTAGAGCCCCTTCCTTCCCTTAAAACACCGGTCTGTCGGATACAGCTCTTTTTTAATATTAACTAACACATTTTACTTTCATTTTTCCCGAAATAATATATTCGTCAGAATGCGGTCGGAGGCGAAAAAATAATATTTCTTCTAAATTGATTTAAATTAAAATTAAAGGTAAAGTAATGCATTTCTTGATAGTGAACGAAGGGAGATCACTCAATTTAATTAGCTAATTTATCAGACGTAATTACGTGCAGGTAAATATGTGGATTAATATAATATGTAACGAAAGTACAACTTTGTATGTATGTAGGACAAGTTGATTGGAGGCGTACCCATTAGGTATACATAATAAATTTATGAAGAAAACTGGATTGCACATGTTAGCGCTAGAAAATTTTACGGAGTTGCAATGTTTGAAATCAGTCTCATAATCATCGTAGCTGTTGTAATTAAAGGAAGGTTCCACAACAACTCAACAAATTGATATTTCAACACCATTTTGAATTTTCATTAACAGCCTAAAATAAAACCCCAATAATCTAACCTAACTGTAATGTTTTTTTTTTATTTGCTCCAGAGAATAATTTCATTACCTATCGACCGATACCTGTATTTTCCAGTACTTATTATCTTTATAAACTATACGATGCCTTTTTTAAAAATTATTTTTGGGGTGTTATGCCGTGTTTCGCTACCTCCTTCTTTAGCCAACGTTTCAGACAGCGTTCATCAGACTCATCTGCCCTGATGATGGACACTGTAACGCTGTCCGAAATGTTGGCTAAAGAAGGAGGTAGCGAAACACGGCATAACACCCCAAAAATAATAACAAAAATACTTTTTGGCCGTAAAAACCTAAAAACATACCTATACGATGCCTGCTTGAAAGACTTTATTGTAGTAGTCTAATAATAATTTATTTCTTGCAAACAATAATTTTATTTATGCTGTTTTCAAAAATGTTATGTTTTGCATTTTAATTATTAGGAATCGCTAATGCACGTGTCTTACCACGCTATACGCGCGCCATTTTCTAGTTCGCCATACATAATTACCATTGGAAATTTATGGCGAGAGATATGCTGAAATATGCCAAGCCGCATGGAGAGTATAGCTCAAGTGTGTCAACCCCATTAACTCTTCTTTTTGGGTATACTAATAAATATTCGTGATTCAATATTTTGTCAATGCGGAAGAATACAAACATACTGTTCTAGCATAATAGGTGTGTCAGCAGTTTTGTATACTAAGCAAACAAAATACCAGAACATTTATAATTATTTTAGGTGAAAGCTCCGATTATATCATCAAAAAGATAAATAAAACCGTTGATATTGCTTTAAGAAAAACTTCGTTTGATTATTGCGCATTCCCGTTATTTACGTAAAGTTTTTAAACATCGCAATAAGCTGATTTACATTAACCTTCAGTGTGCCAAGAAATCCATCGTGGATTTCTTACGTTTGTGGGTACCCGCCATCAACCGTGGACTTGCTAGTAGTTCACCGAACTTGCCTCGATTTTATGGTATTTCGAACCTCTCCCAGCATACTAAAATATATTTTATTCGCTTCGCAAGGAAATAATGCATCTTAATATTATTCTAGTTTTTCGTTTCATCACTTGCAAATAATATGTTAAATTGTTACCGTGGGATGAAGTGGCATTAATGTACATTTTAGTGTTGTTGAATATTATGAGCAAGATGGACACAACATGGCAAATGTAAAGATTAGAAAGATTATTAGAAAGTATTAGAAAGAAAATAAGATACTCGAAATACAAAAGTGTATTATGAATAAAAAAATCAAGTGCAGTTCACACGCGGTAGAAGCGAAACATCACCAAAACAATCCCAACCAGTAGAAGCCTTAAAAAGTGAGATCATAATCAAAGCGGCCATTGATCGCAGTTTGACGCTTCGTAGGTATGCAATGCGTCTTTTCCGTTTCATGTCTCAACCAATAGAAGTCTTGAAAAATGAGATCATAATCAAAGCGGCCTTCCAGAAGCACGACAGGCGGATGTCTTTGGATGCCAAACATCCCTCCAGGATGATTCCCAGTCAGCTCTCAAGATGGAGAGAATCACTTCTAAGGTTCAAGATCACAATAAAGCGATTTTCAAATGATTTGTCGTGTTACAGTCGAAAGGACCGCCCAACGGTCTGGGCTGCCACACCGAGAATGACCTGCTTCTTTTTCAAATCTGCTGGTTGACAGCAGGATCGACAACTGTTCCATTCCCAAATATTGCAGGGCTGGTAATATGACCAATGCCCAATTGTCGTAGCAAGTACTGGAGGTGCCACTTACCGAGACCATAAATAAAGTGTGTATAAAAGTGTGCACCAAAGATATTAAAATATAAGGAGATGGGCTATCGGCAGTTTTTACTTGGTGGGACTGTGTGTTTCCTGGTGTCGCCGATATTTTTAACCAATACGCACACGTTAAAAAAATCAACTAAATTAACGGATTATTTTCGTATTCAAACTATATTGTTAACTAATACTACTGCACAATTTCGTAAAATCAAGTAAATTCCGTATTCAAACTATTCCCATTAGGTAGTAGTTCCGGCGGCAGTCGGACGGATCATAGCGTATCTGCTTATATTTCAATATCTTATCTTCTTATATTACACACTTTGTTACAAATAATTTTACATAACAAAACAAAACAGAATTTTACATTACAATTTTTTTTTTTGAAAAAAAGAGCGTTGCAAAATTCCTTTTGAAATGTCATAATTCAGATTTTCGAAAGTCATTTTGCTGCATCTATTTAAAGGAAAGCATCAAATTACTTATTCTTATTGTGAAGCACGCTTCTTCAGCTGAAAAACAATCAATGAATATATTCTTACGAAAATCCGGAATCCAAATTTCGGCTATTAGGCATCAAAAATTACAAACCGACGTCATTATGACGGGACTTGCCCAGAAATTTTTAATCCGATCATTACATGTATTACATATTTTCTAAAATGTTTTTGATGAATTTTTTTTACAAATATATGTAGCTATCCTGGCGAAACTACATATGATAAATTTAAACAACTTTTATAATACATAAACACATCATCTGGTAAGACGGTGCAATTTACAAAAATATCAATTTATAAAAAACAAGTAAGTTATTACGAAAAGAGTGTCAGCCGGAGCGGCGTATGGAGGGCGTTTTATCCCAGGAAAATTAGGTCGCGGGAGGATTGGCATTCCAACGGTTAAGTAGAAACGCTTGAAGCGGAGAACTTCATAACATCGTTTATATTAATTTGTCTACTAAATCTGTGTAATACGATTGCGTAACATTAAGTGACAGGGATCATTATTTGTCATTGGGTGAGCGGGTCTCTCGTCTTGCGGAGAATTGCATTCTGTCATGTCTAAGCTGTCTTAGTTCAATAGAGATTAAAGATGCTGCGTTTAAAATTTAATTGACTCATAAGTTAGGTGGATGCCCTGTGTAGCTTTATTTAGAACAACATGTTTATTCAACCGGAGAAGCGCCGTTATCTTGTAAGAAAAAGACGATCTGACCTTTAAGAAGTTCAAAAAAATTTACAAGGTCTGGATGAATAAAGCTTATAAATCATTTAAATATTTATATATTTATAGCAGCGTGCAGTCCATAATAACGGATTTCCATATTCATGAACTGTAATGAAAGAGAAAAAATCCAAACGTTGCACATAATACAAAAATTAAAATAATCAAATACTTCATTTATTATTAAAATGTTGAATTTGTAGAACTTCGTTTAAATGTTTAGTTTTGTGTAAGTATCTAAATAAAGTTTTTTTTTTTTTAAATAAATATTAATATTTTTTTTACAACAGCTCTACTTACCTGAGGGAAATTATTTTCCTCTGGGCCTGTGTCATCTTTAGGGATGCTGTGTGGAGGGTCTTTTAAAGGAAAGGAAGAATAGGAAATTCTGGGAAGGAAAAAGGTATGAGAGGTGGAATCTGGGGGTCAGTGGGTCAACGAGTAACGGGAGTATCAATCCATCCCTCTCGCTGCGGTGCAAGGCGATGCGTTCTGCGTCAAACAATCTCTTCCGATCCAGCCACCAATGCAGTAGGGCAAACGCAACCGCCGCCAAGACCTTGACAAACCTCACCCCATGAACCCGGCATCTTAACTAAGTCACCAAACGTAGCGAGCCACTATGTCAGAGGTGTTTGTTATCCAATAAATGATTCCCGGAGCGGCGGTATCCGTATCAGCCTCCCAAATTGTTATTATTTAATATTAAAAAAAGCCCTAAATTACAAAAAAGCACATTTTCGTTTCTACATTGTGAATCGGATTTTTATTTTCGTAGCTAAATTATGTCGTCTCGGGTGTTTGTACATATAAAAATTTCCATTTCTCAGCTTTCCTTATCGAAATTGAGTCACGAGGGACGTAACGATGTTTTTTTGTAAATGCTAACGCTTTGTACGAAAGATTACTCTAATATATGATTATATTATGTTTCTTATTTTTTCTTTGTTCTCTTCACCGCTCTTGCTATTTATCATATTAGTTGAATGGCCATAAACCATTCTAGACTATAGAGATATATTTGTATCACGCTGGGCTCTGTGAGAATTGAATGATGACAAAATATAACATAAATCAATTCGCGACTAACAATAAAATTATCACTTTCACGTTCCCTCACCCACGAACTTTCTCTACATTGGATTGACGGTGACTTTGTAAAGCTTTGAACTGAATGGATAAAAAAGTTTACTGATAATCGAACGCGATCGCAGCTTTACTAGACGGATTGATCTATAAACCATTTGAAACAATGGGACGGAAATAGAGCCTGAAACACCGGGACTCTAAAGCCAGCCTTCTAATCACGTGAGCGAGCTTCGAGTGCCTACTTATCAGACAATCTTGTACTGCGTCTTAACATTATGTATTCGTTTCAAATGTTACAATTATTATTGACTTCCTACATGGTTGTGCAGACTGTTCATGCCCTGTTTTATGGCACTATTTGTATACGTGTAAGAACTGGACGGAGCCGCTATGAAACCATTTCCTACAGACGCGGTTATAAAATTTAGCTTAATCCCAGTAATAAATAATAGATATTTCCTCTAGGTGCGGCATCCTCGCGTAGATTTTCCATTCAGATAAAAGATTTACTCCAAAGTGGATAATTTGCTTTAGATAGATACCACTTTATACACCTATTGAACCAAACGGGATGCAAACAGATAGGAACAGTTTGATGGTAATAGGACCCTGCTTGGCTGCGGTTAGATTTCAAGTACATTGTATTGATCTTAACCCGCGAAGATCGTCATCTGATAAATATTGTGTTAACGGCTTTAAATAGCCATCACTTAGAAGAACTCACGACACTTCTTCAAGATAATGGCCGTATTTGCAAATTAGTCATTGTTGTTCTGTTTGACAGGTTGGTTATTCTATGCAGACTTGACGGCCTAAGTTTTAATGGATGGTTCTATTTCTCAGTAGATCGTATGCGAATAATAAACGTATTTGCTTAAGTAACTGCTTAAAAAACGGTATAGTTGGAAGAGAGGCTCGAAGAAACCTTAAGTTAGGTGTACAACCGAATTTCACTAAAGTCACAACAAATTGTTAGTAAAGGTAAGACAGCCTTATTTGGTTGAAAACGAATCCCATATATGCGATATTAAAATAAAAGTTGTTTTACTATATTTAAATAAAAGATTTTATTTTTTACGATATTTAAATAAAAGTTGTTGTAGTTGCCTGTGCGTGGTACACCTGTCTACACGGATCCGAAATCTGGATCCTAAAATAAGGCGGTTTAAATACCTTTATCAATCAGTGAAGGATAGATTAACATTCCACCGAATTCAATGCTCGTGATTTGATTCAGGCCAACACAATCAGGTGACCAGTATGCATTTCCATGATTAATCCTAGAGAGGAAGATCTTTGGGAAAGAACATCAGGAAAACTATGTTGAAAGTAAAGGGTTTGCATAGAAGATTCAAAGGTTAGACCAGCATACCAATGTCGAAGCTGCAACTTGTCTCTGGTTGTTGGAATACTAATTTCATCTCAAAAATTTTCTTTGCAAGACAATTTTTTGTAAATTTTTTTATTTACTTATTTATGGTGGGTTTTTCCAGATGTTCTCACTTAATATTTAATAAGTAAATACATAAGTAGATACCCACATAAAATTACAAAAATCTAATCAGACAAGAGTTAGATTAGCAAACATTCAAATAAAGATAGAAAAACCAAAACAAAACAAAAAAAAATATATAAAAGCTCACTCAAATGACAAATGATATATGGCAAATGGCAAGCGATACAATAGACACACGTGCAATTGTAAACGTCCTAATGGATATCAGGGTACTCAGCTGAGCATTAACACGGGGTGTGGAAGCATTCGTAATTTGGAAATTTAGGCGAATCATTAAAATACTCTGGACCAATATTAATGTAACCAATTTAAAGGTTCTACCGAATGGTCAAAAAGATGAAATTCTACAATATATCTTAGTCATACTCATACAGGTAAGACAGTATCAAAATGCACAAGATAAATGACCGAAAGCAAGCAAAAGTTTCAAAGAAGAACCTCCAGATTCTACAGATCTGCAGACTCCGCCCCAAAAAAGTGGTAAAACACCCCTTTACTTAAAAACTGTCTTATCTCACAAAATATTGATATTATCGACATGGTAGTTGTAATGAACGTGGATCCAAGTTTAAATAGGAACAAAATAATAATGTTTGGGATTCTTTGTTTGGACGTGAATTAAGGTATAAAAGGCATGTCTTGTATGAGAGCCCTCTCTTCACCATTGACCACAACGCGATAAACGTTACATTAATATATTCTATAATTATACGAGTTATATTATTTTATTTAACGGTCCCGAACACGGTAAAGTCACGACATCTTAGGAGTGATCTCATCCGATTTAGCACGAATAAAAACACAGTAAACGAAACCTCGTACGACCTAGTTTGTAGACATGTATTTTCAAAAATTACCCTCCACCCCCTCCCGTTAGAGAGGCGTCCCATCACTTTTTCGGGGGACTGTGCAGATATTTATTTACACCATTATCAAACCCTATTTAACCTGAATCTTAAATGAGAGGCGCGACAAATACAAGATAAACCAACTGGATAATAGATAATAGAGGAAAGTATAGGCCTCGAGGGTAATTATTTTCTTCCGGGCCTCCTATGTGAAGCTAATGTAAAAAAAGCTAACTTCAGATTGAAGCGAGCACAAGATGGAAAATAAAAAAAAATCTGTGGAACTCACCAAATATTTCTTAGAGTGAAAATCTGGAATCCAAATTTCTGCCATTGGACATCAAAGATTACAAACTGACGTCGTCATGACGAGACAGCATAAAGAAGTTCTTAATCCGATAAAATCTTCATTTTACTCCCGGGCGCATGTAAACGTACATCATTTAATCCAAAAACAAAATAATTTGTTTGGTTTGAAGCCAACATGCCTCGGATATCTGGTAGCTTCGACTATAAAATAATATACAATTTCGCGTTTGTCATAACTTTTGCTGGTCACATTCCGACAAGTATTCCAGCTAAGTTTGTACAAATTGGGCCATTAACATACATATGATTCTGCTTGCTCTTGGCACCGTATTATTATTGCAATATTCAGATGACGGAATCAAATTTTGAACTCGAATAGAGACATAAAGAAGGAAATTTACAGAACTATTGATCTTATCGTACTCGACAATCTTAACAAAGATCGCTTTGTGAATACGAAATTTTCAACTTAATTTACGCAAACCAGATTATTACTTAGCATTTTCAAAGCACATACTCACGATTTTCTATAAAAATTATGCGTCATACTTTTAAAACATATATTACATTGTAAATGGTAACTTTGCGACTTTAGAACTTTGTTGAGTACCTAGGTATATGTAAATTCAAAGGTTTGAAGCAAAAAATGGCATTTAATACATTTTTGCTGTATTTATTTACTTATTTTTTCTTTGAAACATTTACAGAGTGTTAACAATTATTACAATAATAGAATTGCCGCTGGGATGCACATCGATATTAACACTCCAATTAGAAATGTTCACAGCATGAGTAATCAATGTTTAGTTGGAAACTAAACTAACAACTAGATGGAAATGCTTGTAGTGATAACAGAAATAATGATAATCAAAATGCAATATAAAACATGGTAGTATCAAATATAATACATAACCTGCAGAGAAAGAGAAAAAATAAAGAAATGGTATGACATAGCATAGCAGCTACATAACTGTTCTCCACGAAGTGTCTTTGTCACAGTAAGTGTCGTAGGAGTTTGATAATTGGTTTTTTGAAATATGTGAGATTGTTTGCGTAGATATCTAAATGGTCACATTCAGACGACACATGCGAGACAGTGGATTGAAGTACGCAATATTGTTATTAAATAATTCAAGATGGAATATTTTATGACTCCTTAAATTACGTCTAATAGGAATTTAAATATGAATATTGCTCAGACAATGAATAGTTTGAAGCTTATCATGAATATTTTTGTACAAACATATTAAGTCAGCAAATTGTCTTTTTTTTCCAGGGTTGTAAAATGAAATTGTTGGAGTCGTTCCTTGTGAGATAGGAATGAGGCATTTAATCCAGTCTTAGATTTTTTTTTTGTACAGATTGGTTTCTGAATGGTTTTTGAATATTTTAAATAGTGTGGGTTCCAGATAACACTCCCTACCGGTATTTATTAAGGAGGCTGCCCACTGTGCGTGGGCGGTAAAAGGGTGTATTTTTCGTAATTATTTCAAGCAAACGATGAATGAATTTATTTTAATTAAAACTCATAGACAAAATATACATATAGAAGATTGCATACACATTTTTGTAAACGAATCTAAAGTATGGTTTGCGGTGTACGTCGCTTTCAACAGGACACTCCGACGACATCTCTGCTCGGTGGTTGACAGCGATTAAGCCCTATCATCAGAAAAATAAAATAAAAATATATTTAGAAACTAGACATATAGGTTTATGGCACCACGTAGGGGAATTTTGATACCAAAAAAAAATGGCGCATCAGCGAATTTTATTTCCGGTTTTTATGTAAAATTTTCATTTTTCGTAAAAAAAAATAAAAATAATAATTCTGGCGCAGTTAAAAGATACTAACTAATTATATTGTGTCAATTGTATCTCTACGCTTGCCTCGCGTATTTCTTATGTCTCTTGCCAGTTTGCCATTCATTGTAATGTGTTACTTGAGAGAGCTTGTATATAATTCTGTATATTTATTTGTGATGTTTTTGTTTTTCTAATTGTACGTATCTATATTTAATTGTAAGTAATTGTAGATTTTTGTAATTGTGTAATAACTGAATTTTTATAACTGGATTGTTCTCACGTAAGTGCGAACATCTGTAAAACCCAGTATAAATAAATAAAACAAAAAGGGGCCTTTTATAAAAAAAATTCCTAAGTGGTGCCATAGAGACTGGATTTTCGAACAGTTTTAAGACTTGATGCATGCAAATCGGATGTATGGTTTTTTTTTAATATGTTGTCAACCAGGTTGGAAAAAGTATTTTCGAGAAAAACGAATTCAAATTATCATTCAACATACAAACTGTTTCAAACGGTTTCACATAAAATGCTGTATCTCCGTTAATTTTACGAAATTCCTTAAAACATTTGGTGACACAAGTGTATCTTTCAGAAAGTGAAATTAAAAAAAACAAATGACAATTTTTTTTCCACAGTGGGCTGGTTTAAAGGCGGTTGCTTTAAAAGTAATATAAATTTAACTGCGGAAGGAATGTTAGATAACGCACGGTGAATTAATAAAATGTTGTTGAATATCCACCTCCCAAGTAGGTAAGTATGGTCGGGTATATTTTCTGTATAGAGTGAAAATAAAATATGGTATAAATGTGTTCATTTTTATGCAGCGTCACGTCGCGTTCATTGTCAAATGCATTGTACAAATAGTTTTATATCAGTGATCGATGAGCCGGTGGATGCAATTTTTAGCAATAATTTGTTATAATGGTTTGTCTCCCGTGTTTAAAGTAATAATTAAGTCCAACGTATACTCTGTTTAAGATTCTGGTAGAAAGGAGTCACTTTGTGCTTTGAAATATTAATTGAAATAAAACAATAACTTTGTTTGTAACCACGATTTATTTATTTAATTTTTTTAATACCGACCGGTTCCGCTTAACTCAAGCATCTTCAGGGTATAAAATTAAACTGATTGAATGTGTTAAAAAGTTTCTGGTTATTAAACTCTCTGTTTTAGCAGCTCATCCCTTTCCTTTTTACATCTGCTATTAATTCCTAAACCCTTACTCATAATTTATCACAGAAGGAATGTGTGATTTCGCAATATAAATTATTTATCATTTAATCCAAGAATCAGATGCCAAAGAAAACTGAATTCATTTTAATTAATAATTAAAATCAATAATGACGCCACAAAGTGTATTTGCAAAGTCTGAAGAAGAAATTATATTTCTATTTTTCGTATTTATTTATTTATTGATATACGCCTATTTAGGCTTTTACATATATATATAACATATTTATGAAATTATACTTATAAATAGTGCAGGAAACAAATATTTAAAAAAAATATTTAAAATATAAAAATCCAAAATAGCTTTTTTCTTTAAGCAGACAAAATACAAATAAATAGCTTTATCAAGGTATTCCCATACTTGATAAAAAATACTTCAATAAAGTATGCTTATATATTGAAATTGATGTACTAAATATATCAACAACATCGGAGTATTTGTTTCCTAGCTGTTGAATCCGTCGCATAGGAGTGTAATATTGCGATGTTGAAGTAGAGTTGTCACAATAATAAGGTAGGTACTGTCTTGTAACTGACCTGCCTGGAGTGTGAAAAGAGATTACATACAATAAATCAGGGGTATCAAACATTGATTTTACGATTTTATATAAACAGGTTAAATCGGAAATGATTCTACGGTCAGTATTGCTAATAATATAAAATGGGATCTAAACTACTTTAGAGTTCATTATCGCATGACGTTACCGCGACAGATGGAACCTTGTTATTCCAAAGGGTCGAATTCGTGGTGGAATTCATTATTGTTTTAATAAATCATACTGATTTTAATTATGCACGGACATGTCCCTTCAAACCCATCCATGTAAATGTTTACCTCAGAAGAAATGCGTGAAAACGCACTGTGAATTAATCAAGTTCTTTATTGCACGATTATTCATATACCAGATTCAGGTGACAACGAAAACTTTTGAACCTTATGCTATAATCTCTGCTGGATATATGAAACCAATGGAGTTTTTTTATGTAAATAAAACAAAATTAATCTGATAATAAAATTAGGTTTATTGAGAATATTCAACTGAATCTCAATAAATAATGTGCTTGCATGATTAAAGAAAAACATAAGGCAGTTTGATTTCAAAATTGCTTCCTCAAAATGTTAATATTTGATATTTAAATTGCGCCATCCGTTAATACGCTGTTAAAACTCTCGTTTTTAGATAAATTTTGATAGGTTTATGTGACGTTAAAAATTCATAAGTAATTAATTAACAGGCTTATCTTAACAGCTGTTTTTTAATGTGTCGCGTCGCATATAGTCGTGTGTTGTTAAAAGGGCCTACTCATTATCCGATTTGCAGAACTGCTTGCAGGACGGCATGTCGAACCGCCAACAGAATTATTATTATCTCGGCAGACCAATTTTAATAATTCGGTTGGCGGTTTTGCGTACTCACGATCCAATTTGCAAAACCACTGAATACTGTCCTGCAAATCGGATGGTGAGTGGGGCCTTTTCTGATAAAGTAAATTAATACACAGATGATTTGCACAGATAGCATTTAAAAAATAATATTTGGTGTGTCTCTGTGTAACTCAGGTTCAATGACCTCCTGAACTGAGATTTGCCTGGATTTTCAAAATTGGAACTGATTGTGGGAACCATTCGGAAGCGTTAAAGTAGGTACCTACCAATATAAATATTTATGTTTTTAAATTAATCATTCTGCATTTGAAAGGTGTTTTTCTTTTGATAATTTTTTGACAGATGTCGTAATTTTTCAAATGGTGTTCATTCGAAAGGTAAATTTCTGATTGTCTTTGGATAGGGATCCTGAGGCCATCTCAGATTCAGCTTGCCAATCCAACAATTATAATATCCCGTGATTTTTTTACAGTCTTTATTATTTTCCAAAAAACTCGTCTTTATCAAACAGAAAAGCTAACTAACTGCTCCATAATTTATTCCCCAAAGTAAATACTAACAACTTTACTGTTTTACATTGCAAAACTGTCCAACCGGTGGGCAGACGCATCCGTCACTAAGATCTGAACAAACCTCACCTCACGAACCTGCGCTAATTCACCTAACGTAGCGAACCGCTCGGGGTGACCTATGGAAATGGAGTTGGTTATCCAATAAATGTTTCCAGGGGCGGCGGTACAGAAACCCGCGTATAGTTTGTAACATTTTTGTATTTTCGACTACCAGATTAGACACTAAGGTGGGTCATTTAACAAAAAATGTTATTTTTAAATTCTAAATTCTGTGGGTCATTTAACAAAAAATGTTATTTTTAAATTCTAAGAGCGATAAAAGGGTGCCAAATGAGTTCAAAAAGACGTGTTTAAAATTTTTCAAATTTCTGATACGATCTTCTTCCTCCGGATTCACTTCAAAGTTTTGAAAATTTTAATTTATATTTTTTAAATATTTTGTTTTAATATTTTGTTTTAATATTTTGTTTTAATATTTTGTTTTAATATTTTGTTTTAATTTTTTTTTTTTTCTACCAAACCATATTTTTTTAATCTTCCATAGCAAATTTAGTATATTTTGACGAAATCATTTAAAAAAAGCCCCAAAATTGAGTCTCGCAAAATAATGCCGAAATTTGAGAGTAAAAGAATTATGCTGGTATTTGAATAATTTGAATTATATTCAAATATATTTTTTAACAAATAAATCAAAATATTACCTCTATTTTGTGTTTTATTAAAAATAGTTAATTTTTAATGGTTTATCTAACATTTTTTTAAAGATTTAACAAGGGTGGGTTTTTCTCTATTATGTGAAATTTCAAAGTCAATCCAGAGGAAGAAGATGATATCCAAATATTATAAAAAAATACGCGATTTTATATCTCCATTTAACACCCTTTTATCACTATTAGACAAATCAAGACAAGATTTTTTTTTCTCCGTACAGTCGTGACCCACCCTATTAGACACCCGTTCATGGCGGTCGCTTCGGGTCGGTTTGAACTCGGGGGCGCATAAGTTTCACGTTTTAACGATGACCACCTGTCTTTTGCGAATAATGGCTTTTGCGAACATGTGACTTTGAAAAAGATTTCCTAATACATTTTATGTCACCTCTTCCGTAAAGATCTTGGGAACATTTCAACAATCACGAATTAGGCTGGTTTTGGCTCCGTAGTAAGTGTTAAAAAAGAAGAAGAAGATTACTGAAGATGGTTTGAAAGAGAGATATTACGTAAATACCATCGGTGAATACGAGTGTTAGAGGGAGCGCGCTAACAAAAAAAAAAACAATCGAACAGTATTAATACGGTAATGTCTGCGTGGTTGACTTTCAGAACCCAGTTTCGAGTGCAAGTAGATACCACGCCGTACGCGTCGCGCCAAAGTTAACATCTGTGTACGTGGAATTTCAAACAAAGCTACTGCAAGACTTTCCCCTACTGCGGAAGGGGAAAGTCTTCTATATTAAGTAGCATTGCAATGTATGCCGGTAACTAGCTACTATTTCATAAAAGTGATCGATATGCAGTTTAGATGGGGTCATTTTGAGATCGGCAAACACCAGTCATGCATATCTTATTACAAATATTGACGTAATGTATTATGTTATTATTTTATTACCGAAGTAAGAAATGCCGCCTCGGTGGTGAGACATTCTGGTTTGGTATTTTTTACACGGAAGCTTTTGTGAACAGCGGGCATTTTGTCAACAAGAAACATTTCTTCAATATGTGGGTATCCGATTTCAGTTATTGGTTTTTACGGTAATACGGTTCATATCTTGATTACCTCGTCATCGATGTGTGGATATTTATTCTAATGAACATAAGCTATAATTGTAAATGTATGTAGATAGAAATAATTCATAGACGTCATGTATAATCTTTGTAATTATTTCTGCTGCTTCTCATGCGTTTTGGTTAGAGAAAACCACAAAAGCTAATGAATTTGTATGCGCGTTTGTCATTTTTATGTAAATGCATAGCCCCGTGGTTTACGTCTACGTTTTTAATCATTTAATTAATTAAAACACAGGTATCTAAAAATCTACAGATTTAATTCATTAATAATCTGAACGTGCTTTATGCGGTTGTCTTGCATAAATAAAGAACTTCACATAGATTACGTGCATGTTTTGTAACGTTTTTCATCTTATACATGTTATGCAGTTAAATAAATTATCATTGAAGAAGAAGATAATACTATCAAACCAAAACGAAATATGAACACGAACAAGACACATAAAAATAAAAAGCTAACGGCCGAAACTGGGACTCGAGCCCAGGATCTCTCATATCACTGGGACGAACGCCTTTACCAACTCGGCCACTGAGACCTCTTACTTTTAAGTAATTTTTGTCAATCTCATATTTCAAATTCGGAAACAACAATATTTTCTTCGGCTATTTTTTTTCCATATTTTTGGCAGTTACCTTTTTAAATGGAAGCAGATGTTTGAAGAACTGGTTTCTAAACTAGATAGTGTCTCGGATAAATATATCCGATTTTATTACTAACCTTTTTTCTAAAAGTGTAAATGAATATTCAATTTTTTATTAGAATAACTCTCTTTCATA
This sequence comes from Glyphotaelius pellucidus, assembly GCA_936435175.1. Taxonomy (NCBI): domain Eukaryota; kingdom Metazoa; phylum Arthropoda; class Insecta; order Trichoptera; family Limnephilidae; genus Glyphotaelius; species Glyphotaelius pellucidus. The sequence goes on from OW386546.1 coordinate 18,223,322, forward strand.
ATAACCTTTGATGGTAAGCGAAATATGAAAAAGAACAAGATACAGAAAAAAAACTAATGGTTGTCACTGGAACTCGAACCCAGGATCTCTCATCTAAACAGGGCGAACGTCTTTACCAACTCGGCCACTTTTTTATTTATTAATTATTTTTTTAAACTTAGTCTTGTTCTTTTTCATATTTCGTTTAGGTTTGTTAGTATTAACTTTTTGTTCAATGATATATTGCATTGATGGCAATAACCTTCAAAAGTTATTACAAAAGAGAGCTATTGTAGTAAATAAAATTCTAACACTGTAAAATATGCTTGATTTTGTAGTCTGTATTAAATATTTAATTATTATACGTAAAGAAATTATTGATTTAAAGAAAGGTAATACCCTCTTGGAAGTTTAACGGCAATAGTTAATAGTCGCTAGTAAAAATATATTAAAGCAAGCAATACTAACAGCTCACAACGATACCAACCCTGATGCGTGGTAAACAAAACTGTCAGAGGAAATACGAAAGTTTAAAAAAAAAGATTCACAGATAGTCACTATACCAGTCTATGTTATTTGTACACGTGTATCTGTCAGCAGAAATTAGATCGATAATTATATAATTCGATAAACACAATCATTAAATTCCAATTTGAAGGAGTATCGTAGACCTAAGTACATGTCTAAGAGGAGTATTGAGAATTCCGGATGTCTCAAATGACCTTTCTAATAAAGCAGAAAGAATGTGCAATTAACTAAATGCATAACGTGTGAAAACAGGTGTTCATGATTCTGCATACAAATGACATTATCGTTAAAATGTCATTACGACAGAAGACTTTAGTATTTTGTCAACAATATGTAGGTAATGTACGCACCTATGCGCGAAGGCAAGGCAACAAGTCGTTAAGTATTAATTTGTTGTGTAATTATGTAAGATAGGCAAATTGATGTCATGCATAATACATAGATAACTGAATAAATTCATCAAAATTTTTCTGTTTTCCCCTGCCTTTGCAAATATCTGTAAATCGAAAGCGTTCGCAAAAGTTTACATAAATGGTGGAAAAGGGAATTTTTGTTTTGTCAGGTTTTCCCTACTCATCTGTTCTGCTGATTCCTTCTCCTGTCATCAAGGCGATCTCTATGTAAACTGCAATCTGGAACAACTCAGCGTACTACACTCGTACCAGCATCATTCAAAGTCATCAACCGAAATGTGCGACCTCTTCCTTTACTAAGTAAGACACCCATCTTTCGTCCTCTGGATTATCAGTATGGTTATATTGTATTATTTGTAGTTTCTTATTATCTAACCATTGGGTATTAGACGTTGGGTATTCTTTTTCTACCCTTTTCTTGTCTAGTAAAATATCTGAATTTTTGACCAGAGCTCACACAAGACACCATATTTGACTACCCGTAACCCGGATTAGTTTACCAAATATCCGTAAAATATATAGAAATTTGCTTTAGTAATATACACCTACATACAAGCGACTGAGGCAAGAAAAATGCAGGCTTTTGAAGGTATCCTCCCCAACAGAGGACACCTCCAGTGCTTCATTTGTTGTTTACCCACTATATGCAATGTTTTTTGAAGAACAGTAATGCATCTATTAAACATTAAAAAACCCCTCTTAAGTTACTAGAAGATAATTATTTTAATAATAATTTGATATTTTATAAAAAGTAGGTAATTAACAAAGCGTTAAATTATGTAAGTACCAGTGTATAAACGTAATCATTATTATATAAGATATTACTTGGAGATGCTAATCCGATAATTGATTAGAGATTAGAGGATACGAATGCAAATGTGCCAACGGAACAAATGTAACTCCACAGAACTGACAGAAAGACAACCGCTTAATAAAGGCAATATGAAAAATAAAACGTTTATGAAACATGCTGTAAGACGCCCCAAGAACCTAAAAATAGGGTGGGTACATTATTTTATGGTGTGAAAAATGTCTAGACTGGAAGAGTTGCCAAAACTGTAGAAATGCTGTTATTATTTTATTTTCTGTGAATATACAAGTTTCTTTTCCTAAGTGGAAAAGTGAATTAGAGAACAGACTTGTAAACATTTTTTTCAGCCAGGCACTTCGTGTAAATGGGCAGGGTAGACACACTAAAACCAAGATATTGGAATATTTTTGTTTACAAGAGGATTGAAAAGAAAATGACGCAAGCTTGAATATGTAAAGGCTATTTTTATAAAATCGAATCAATATATATAAAAATCGAAATGTGTTTGGGGATTAGTGAGATGCCTATGAATTACTATATTAAGATGAAGCTATAAGTGAAATCCATTTTAGATACTATTTTGATTAATCTTGACATCATCAACAATCAGTTTACATCATGAACATCAAAAAATATGCTACGGATAAATTGAAGCTTTTACTAGCTTTTCTATATATTGGAATTACAATAAAATTATTATTTACTTACATAACAAAAAATATAAGCGTAAACCACTTACAAAAAAATGTTTTTCCGTGACTTAACTATGAAGTAATAAGAAACAATTTTTTAAAAATACCCCTTTATGGCTAAGACTATTTTTGAGGTTTCGTATGTTCTAACTTTTTTTCATTCTTATAAAATTATGCACAAAATAAATTTAAAAAAACACTTTCTCGCTTACTTGCCTCGTGCAAATAAGACGCACGATTTTAAATGTTGAAGGCATGAGAAGTTTATATTCCTCTTAAGCATAGGAAATGTTTGAAACTTTCAAAATATCTTCTTTAAAACCCCGCGAAGGTTTCTGGATTATTACTATCACATGATAATACATCTGAAATTTTTTTTAATATCCACAAAATATCTTGCGAAACTGTAAAAAAAATGAAATTTAGCAAAACAATGATAGTTAAATCAAAATTCTATTTTCAAAACTCTTTAAATTAATGAATTGATTTGAAGTACTTACATAATAATTTGAATCGAATCAAAAATTGTAGATATTTTAAATAGGTACCAAATTTTATTTGTTCTTCTAATATTTGATTGTTCTTTTAATATGAATATTTGTATACATGACAAATGAAAATTTGAAAGTTTGAAAACTGAATGTACTGGGACTGAATATATGGAACGCGGGAGGGGGATTTGTGAGATGGGGGAGCGGGAGAGGGGAGAGGGAAGGCGTGGAAGGTGGAAGGGAACGGGGAGGGGAACGGGGACGCACGGGAATGCAGGGAGAAACAATTTATTTCTTTGAATATGGCCTTGCAAAGCATTCCGGGAACCAGCTAATTATCAAAATTGCCACTGTGTTCTTGAAATCCATATTCCTTGTTACCTTATATCAAAAGCTATTCTACTATATAAAGCTATAATACTTTTTTCGAGTGGGTCTTTTCCTATCACATTAAAAAAATTATGCACCATTGACAGGCAAAATAACGGGCATGCATTTCACGTATCAATTCAAGTTCAAAAAGTGCGTGAAATACAAAAGCGGAATTACACTTGGATAGTTTTTCTGGCAGAGTAACTCCAGTATTTTTAAATCTAAATTTGCAGGTGAAATTCTCTCCTGGCAATGTAATTAATATTGCTACGTGAAATTCACGCCTGTGTAATTTCGACATGTAATCAAAATTATAATTGACTAACACACAACTTTTCATGAAAAATTCTGTGATCGGATCACACAATATAAATAATAAATATGTTACCTTTTCTTTACATTCAAAATTCTCTATATATTTCTATAATTTTGTTAGTTGAGTTATTTAATAAACGTGTATAGATAACTACGTGTTTAAGACCCGCATTCCGAATTTCTTCCGATTTATAACATATTTTTAAAGATAATACCTATTTATACATTTTCCACGCCGAAAAGAAAAGAAATTTTATTTTTTGAAAAAGGCAATTCACCCTAAAAAGAGTGATTTGTGCTTGATTAATAAAAAAATGTATTCTTAAATTCACATTTAAAAAACACAGTAATGGACGTGATTAAAAACACGTAAAATAATACGTTTATGAAAAAAATCGCAGTTTATTATTAAATGCTACCTTAGACCTTTTCTGTCAGATTTTTGCTCTATTTTAAATGAGTCCTGTTTTATTAAATATTTTCACAAATTTCGTTTAATCATAACCGTCTTTTACAGGGTAACACTATAACATTCTTATTTATTTAACTCCCTTTCAAACCGCATCTTTTTTTTGAACGCTTACTACGGAGCCTTAACCATATTCTGTACATAGCAATGATTAAGAAAAATAAACCGCTCCTGTAGTATAATATTGTTTTGTCTGGCTAATGCTCTTTCAAAGTTATGAATATGAGTTGAAATTTCGAATTGAATGTCGCACTATTTTACACTTGGAATCTCTGCCCAGATCTATTTGTTTGTTTATTTATACACACAATTAGATACACACGTCTCCAGCTTAAGCTACCATTTGGCTAACTACTTACTATCGCTGTGATGTTAGCTAATGGTTTTAAATAAATTAAACTTAACATAATTCCTTTTGTTAGGACTACATAAATGTGAAATTTGTCTTGTGTCAACCAAATTCCTGGCGGGTTTTCATAAACAAAGCCACTGTTCCACAGTTTTTAATAAGGAAATTAGCAAACAGATAGCACAATTTAAGTTGCTTGCAAAACTAAAGTGAATGTTTCATCATTGTGAGTACGTTTTGGCTGACATTGATATTTTTATAGGAAACTAAGTAAAGATTTGTGAAGCCTACCTGAGATATAAGATGTGGAATCGTTTCCCATGTATCGAAGAACGTGGGAAAATACCCCAATAGGGCCAGGTCTAAGGTGTGAAATTGCTGAGCCCTTAAGTCCACAATAGGATTTCACAATCACTTAAGGTCTAAGAACTAAAGAAAAATGCAATTAAGTCATAAACTAGTGTTTGCTAGCACTATGTGGTCTCGTAACACTAGTTATCAGGATAATGCGGCTATGAGCCTTTATTCTATTTGCCTATTTGTTTTTGGGGTGTAATGAAATTCCCAGAAGTGTTTGTTTCGTAACAGGTTTTTTTTTGTACTAATTACTACTTGTCTAATTTTAAAGTCTCTAATTAAAGATATTTTCATGAGTTTGGTGCGTAGGTAGAAAAGCAAATATTGTTCTTCCCTTTTCTGGGGTGGAGAGATTTTTAATACAAATACCAACATGTTTCGGAGGGCTTTGTTATAATTCTATTTGAACCGTAAATAGCATTTGGTATGTTTATTTCTAATGTGATATTTCTGACAAGAAAGCTGTGGATATTTCATGATGCCAAAGCTTACAGTTCGAGAATTTTATTTGCGTAGGTGTTTTATTGTTCTAACACAATATTCTTCTATGAGATGACCTTCTGCTTAGTAAAAGTAAATATTTAGCAAGTAGGATGTTTTCTCAGCAACTTAACTATTCAGCAGGAATTTAGAAGTCTGCTCTATTTAAAAGCTTCAAATTAGAATGAGTCGCCCTACCTCGTAATGTCAACAAGATGAAGTCGCAACCATTGCCGTGGGGAGCTTTTGTTTGGAACCAACTACTACCACAAGTTGTTTTTCTTGGAATCCTTCCATCAGACCTGTTACACGTTGGAACATTGCGATGCGATGCACTCGTTACTTGTTTTACGTCAACTAGCGGCTGTCTTCCAAACTGTGGAAGTTCCACAAGATTACATTACATTCGGAGCTCGGTGTGGATCGGTTTAGGATCGTTATTCAGGGTTATGTTTATTTGAATGTTCTGTTATGACTCAATAAAGTCGTTAATATCTTATCGATCTGCCCTTAGGGTGAAGTGTGTGCAGTATTTATATAAAAGCAGTGTCGGTTCATGGCATATCTCATTGGGAGTTGAATCGGAGATTAAAAAAGGGAGAAAAAAAATCCCTCGTCTGTAATTGTAAATCCTATATTCGTTATTTACACAATTTAAATATATTTTTCCTAGATCTAAAGTATTTTCACCATATCACTGCACCAGAGATTAGCGAAAAGATACAATTTTGCGTTTAATTAAGACCTCCGTGGTTAATGAATATAATGCCGTGGGTTAAAAGAAATTGCGTTTTATACCAAAATCACAATTTACGCAAGAAACGGCTCATTTTTTTACTTATTTTAACCAGTGATTCCTGACATTATTTGGTGTAAATAATGTATAGGTAGGTATTGGAGAATTAGAGGTGGAGTGAGGGGTTGGTCGTTTATTTGGCTGACGTTGACCAGTGACGACATGCGGAAGATTTTTTTTTATACATTTTGAAGAAATAAATTTTGAAAAAAAAGGCATAAAAGTTTATTTACATTTTTTACTCCAAATAATGTCCGTAATCACTGTTTAAAGAAAATTAAGTACGTCCCTTAACAATCTGTACCTAACAATAGTAATATCTTTTAACTCTTAAAACGTTATTCACAAAAAAATTCTACTGATTCTTGCGAAACACTATGTGAAGTCTGGTGGGCAAAAAATAAACAAAAAATCGTGAAAAATTATTATAATATACTGAGTAAAGAAATTGAAAAAAAATCTTTTCTTACAAATTTGGTGTTAAAAAATCTAATATTCGTTGAATCCTATAGTTTGCCGGTCGCGCGGTTTATCGCTGAAGAGATGTTTTGTATGAGCTTTTTCTTAGGGTTTAACTCTACGAAGTCATTGAAAGTAATGAAAAAAATAAAATTGAAAAATAGCCCACAGAACTTAACATAACCTCATCATCGTCATCTTTATCCCCTTATTCTATTCGAGTCGGGGACCCATTGCATCGACAAGGCTCCTCCATACGTCCCTGTCTTGTGCTGACTGACCTCCGTCCATGGCAGTCCCATCCTCTCCTCACACAGTTTCTGGAACTGCCTCGCCCGGCTGCGTCTGGGGCGGCCCACTGGACGTCTACCCTCTGGAATTGCACTTAGTATCTTCCTCAGAATTCGGTCATCAGGCATTTTTAGTACACGCCCAAGCCGCCTCAGTTGCGATTTTTCTATGAAGAGTAGCAGTGGTTCAATATTTAGATCATCTCGGATCGTCGAGTTTCTTATATGATCCCATTTCGTGACCCCTGCCACTCCTCTCAAGTACCTCATTTCGGCAGCTTTGACTTTAGAGGGCATTCGTAACATAACCTATTTAACCTTTTTTGTGTCGTCTGTGTCACAGCTTATGCTGATCACCGATTTCTGTGCCGTCTGTCCTGCGGCGACATTTCTGATCTGCTGTGCTCTGGGCGGCCTGCGTCTCGGCATATGCCCAGCCTGATAATTTTCTCTTGAATTATCATATGAGTTTCCTTTTTATATTGAAAAATAAAAAAAAGAGTTTTGTTTTATTTGATTATTATTAAGAGTGCTGTTTGGTCACATTCGAAAACTTATTTCTACCAAATAATGTCACCGCTATCAAGTATTTTGACATTGACTAAGTTTGTTGATGTTTTCTTGAGATTGCGTAAAAGTCGTTTAGCATTTCTGTCGTAATTGAGTTTGGAATTAAATTTGTAATTGGAGCACCTGTCTTATGGACTGGACTATAGGTATTATAGATATTGGGTATGTCAAGGGTGTCTATTGACAACAACATTAACCCATTATCAACAAATAACGCAATTGATTCAAGCTTATTTCTAAAGCTAATGCTCAATATTTCATCTATTTAGTTTTATATATCTACATATTTTTGTATTTTCCGATTTTTTGCAAGACCCAACTCAAACAGTTGATTAACTCTATCGTGCCATATGTATTATCTTCGACGTCAATTATCTTGCGCGACTTTTATACTCCCAACAATCTTTTATCTCCCTAAGCGCCCCTTTCAATAGTGATATCATGCTTGCAAGTGTATTCTTTTCGAATCTGCAAATTTGTATTACGGTTATGGTTAGGTACCTAAATGGTTTTACTGCATTAGCGGACCGACCCATGAATGATCGGCCAACATGGTCAATGCATTTTGTAAATATGCTCCTACTTGTTTTTCATAAGTCGATTCCGGTAATTGGGATATGTCGGGACATTTTGTTCCAAATAAGCGGCTGTCCCAATTAAGTTTAAGGTAGGAAAGACTTATTTATTAAGAATTATTACATGATGTGCATATTTTTTACTTTTGAAATATTGGCATAGGGAGCTCGGGGCCAAAATGGCTCCTTTGCCTTTCATCATGAGTTTATGGTTGTTGAAAAAATGATATAATTTAGAGAGTGTTAAAATTATCGACAAAGGAAACATGGCTGCAATATGAGAAGGTTAGACTTGATGTAGAAATGATGTATACGTACTACATTTATTCTAGATCTCTGGTAATGGTTCGCTACGGTGACTTAGCAGGGTTGTTCGGGATCATGGTGTGAGGTTTGACGTGTGTTGTGAGGCGTCGCGGTGGATGCGTCTGATGCGTCGGATGCGTCGGATGGTCCACCTATTGCGTGGCGGGCCGGACCGCGAGAGACTGAGGGAGGCCTTTGAACTCTCTCGACCCATCGCCTTGCACCGCAGTGGGAGGGATGAATTCATCCATTCCCGTCCATCACTCCTGGACACATTGACCCCGTCTTTTCTCCCGTCTCGTATCGTATCTTTTCACCCGCACCACCGCATTTATTCGCCGCAAGATTTTTTTTTTTTTACATGAACTCTGAGGCCCTAAGAAAAATATTTTCCTCAGGAGGCCCTGAGGAAAATAATTTCCCACGGGGCCTATGTCATCTTTGGGGATGCTGTGTGGAGGGTTTTTTTTAAGGAAAGGAAGGGGAAAGGAGTTTAAGGGGTGGGTCGGAAGGAAAGGGGTTTAAGGGGTGGGTAGGAATCTGGGGTTCAGTGTGTCCTGGTCATCCACCTTCGAGACCTAGACAAACTTCACCCCATGAACCCGGGCACCCCTGCTAAATCACCAAACGTAGCGAACCACTTGGGGTGACCTATGGCAGAGGATGACCCCTTTTAACTAAAAATCTTTTATTGAGACACATTTTGCTCCGACTTCAGATGGGAATAAGGCCAAAGAAGGGGCATAACACAAATAACGAAACAAATAACGAAAATAGTTCATTGTACAAATTGTGTGAGAAAGGGTTAAAAGTGTTGTTTCGAAAATGCTTCGTTACCGACTTCGCCGAAGAAACATGGTGTGTTAAACGGTTGGTTAACTAGCCGATTATCTGTTATCCGTTGAATAACAAAAGATTAAAACTGGTTCGATCGTTATCTGTTAAAGCGTTAGCTGGTGTCTAAACGTAGCACCGTGTTTTGATTGTGCCACTGTAATAAATATATACGTATTTAATAGCGGTTATATTTTCAATTTATATTGATCAAGTAATCGAACTGTAGGTATTACTGCTGCTAAGATCTCCGTTATAACGTACTAATAACAATATTTATTTTTTATTATAACTAATGCAAAGATTTTCTGTTTGTTCCCCTGTAATAAATAAATGTTTAATAGCGGTTATATTTTCAATTTATATTGATCAAGTAATCGAACTATATTACTGCTACTGAGATCTCCGTTGTAATTTACTAAAATAAATATTTATTTTTTATTATATAACTGATGAAAAGATTTTTTGTGATACCGAAATAAATTTGAGAGGTGGGAATGTGTACCGTCGCCCCGGGAACCTTTATTGGATAACCAACACCTCCGCCATAGGTCACCCCAAGTGGTTCGCTATGTTTGGTGATTTAGCAGGGGTGCCCGGGTTCATGGGTTGAGGTTTGTCTAGGTCTTGGAGGCGGATGACCAGGACTCACTGAACCCCAGTTTCCTACCCACTCCTTAAACCCTTTTTCTTCCCAGAACTCTTTTTTTTATTTTTTTTTTTTTATTTTTTTTTTTTTTTATTTTTTTTTATTTACCTTTATAATTTTATTATGTTGGGTGTAAGGTAGGTTTGTGAAGGTGAAACTGTGGATAGGTATTGTTGTATGTTTCGTGAACACCTCACTAGGAGAACCTGTGCTGAGGTGTTTACGTGTTTATTTATGTTTATGTGTGACAAGTATTTATGTGTTGTAATATAAAGTTTTATATGTATTTTTTTTTCAAATTTTAACAGTTATTGTACATTGGTTATATAGAAGAGAAAAAAAAAGTATTTAAATATATTAGAGGAATATAAAAAAAAATTATATATTTATAAACATACACATACATACATACACATCCATATAAATACATGTACCTGCACACATGCATATGAATATATATATACATACGTATACATCCGCATACACATTCACATACACATATATATATGTACACACATATATAAATTGTAAGTGTATGTATAGTTATTGGATACTTGAAAAACTACTTAATTTTTAGGTTTATTTAATTTTATACTTTTTATAGTTTTGTTATGTTTGGTTGGGAATAATAATGTTTTGTATAAAGTTAATATCTTGATTTTTAATCCAGTCAGTGATATGTTTTTTATGAATGTTTGTAGATGTATTTGCAGATAGTATTTGTTTCAAAGTAATGGGCATGCAATTAAAAAGTTTGGTTGCATAATACTGAAAGTGTCTTTGTCCATGTGTGGTGTGGGTTATCGGTATGTTCAGTGTTTTATTTGTTGAGGACCTGGTTTTTGTTATGGTTTTTGGTTGAATTGGAATGTGTTGTTTGTTTTGGACAAGGTATATTATAGCAGATTTGGCATAAAGTTGTCTTATTGACATGACTTCTAATGCTTTGTAGATTTCGCTAGAATCTGTGTGAAATGGTACTTGCAGGATGAGTTTAATTATTGCTTTTTGTATTTTTTGAATTGGGTCAATTGCTATGTTTGTAGCACTTCCCCAAGCTAGTATTCCATATGTGGCAATGGATTGACAAAGTGCAAAATAGATCGATCTTAGTATTATTAGTGGGAAGATGTTTTTAACGTACTTTATTAGGTGCATTACTCGTTTCAGTTTATTTGTGATGAAATTAATGTGGTCAGTCCAACGTAAGTGTGAATCAATAATAACCCCCAGGTATTTTGTATGTTTTACCCTTTCTATATGTTCGCACTGGCAGTTGGATAAAGTACAGTCATGTAGAATCAAGCCTATGTTTGATGGAGGTTGACCTCTTTGTGTAATACTATGAGTTATATATTTTGTTTTGATTGTATTAACTGTAAGAGTATTACTGTTTAGCCATTTTTTGACGATTGATAAACTTTTTTCGGCTATTATAAATACATCTTTCCATGTGGCTGCTTGACAGAGAAGAACTGTATCGTCAGCGAAGGTCACGATTTTACCTTCAATTTTAATGTCGCACAGTTCATTTATATAAATGAGGAATAATAAAGGGCCAAGTACACTCCCCTGTGGGACTCCGTACGTAATTGAAAGTGGTTCACTTGTCTTGTTGTCAATTTTAACTTGTTGCGTTCTGTCAGACATGAAGCTTTTAATTAAATTGAATTCTACTCCATTAATGCCAATGTTTTTTAACTTCTTGAAAAGTTTTTTATGTGAAATTGTGTCGAAAGCTTTACATAGATCTAAATAAATAGAGATAACTTTTTTTTTAGCGTCTAGATTATGTGTAATGAAGTCCGTTACGGTAGCTATTGCATGTTCTGTGCTCCTGTTTTTCCTGAAGCCATGTTGGTTTACCGAGAGTATTTGTTTTGCTTCTAAATAGTGTTGGAGCTGTTTTTTAATAGTTTTTTCCAGGATTTTCGAAATGGTATTTAGTAGCGTAATGGGTCTGTAGTTGTTAACATTATTTTTTTGTCCTGATTTGAAAATTGGAATAATAAGGCCTTTTTTTAGTAAGCTAGGAAAAATTCCTTCTTTTAGACTACGATTAATTAAATATGTGAGTGGTATAAGTAGTTGTTGGCTTAATGTTAAGATAGTTTTAGAGTCTATACCATCAGGACCCGCAGTATTGTTAATCTTTAGTGAATGAATTATTTTATTGGTATCTTCTTCTGTAATATTTTGTAATTTGAAGTGTCTGTTAAAATTTTCATTGCTTATGTTAGATGTATTGTTTTGTTTCTCCTTTCCCACTTTTCCTTGAGGCCTCCTGTGTGGAGCTCGTAAAAAAAAATATATTTATAATAGCTGTTTTTTTTTCAATTTATATTGATCAAGTAATCAAACTGTGTGACGCATTGGCCGCCAAGACATAGACATACCTCACAACCCATGAATGCGGACATCCCTGCTAAGTCATCAAACACGGCCAATCACTTGGGATGACCTACGACAGGGGTGTTGGCTATCCAATAAATGGTTCGCGGCAACGTTACCCATTTTCGCCTCCCAAATCGATACGTTTTGTCTACGCGAATTGTAGTATTTTTGCAGTATTTTAACTACTTAATTGCTTTCCCTGCGTTGAAAATCTCATCCCTTACAAGCCTGAACTCGCCTCCTATCTATATTGACGACATCCGTGGTCGGGGGTTAAGGCTCGCAATCCGAAGGTGGCGGGATCGAATCCTGGCGTGGACAAATAAAATTCATTTGATGAATTTGTTTTTTTTCACAATTAATTAATTAAAAATAATTTATAGTATATTTGCAGCAGTTCCAGAGTGTAAGATATTCTCAGAATAGCGCTGGTGTAAGACCACTATTCAGAATTGAAACGTTGCTTGAAATGGCTTTAGCCGTGTTTGGTGACAAGATCTACTTCCCCACCTCCTTCTCCCACATCACATTTACGCTATATCTATTAGTACTACTTGTGCTGATTGTTACGTAGATAGGAATGTTTAACCTACCTATTGTATTCTTCCTTCACACCTGTGTGGAATAAATACAAACTGTTGGACAACTCACGCTGGACACTACTGTTAATCTCTGTCTAATAATAATATTGATGGTAAAGATTAACCCGCACGTGTCTTGTCGCAATAATAAAACACTATTCTACACAGGACCATCGCTTGCCAAACTGCGGTATGTCTTCTACGGTTCGTGTCTAGACGCGATTCATTAACAAGGATATTATAGGTACGAGTACCTACTCTACATGGCACCCTATACAATAGGATGGGTCGTCAAATTTGCATTTAGACTATTTGGGCCCAAAGAATGCGGATTAAAAATATGACATAGATACTTCGTTCGGCCCTAAACCAAAGCAGTGTTGTCAAATCAGCTCATTTAGATCTAGATTTAGCTCTTAAATGAGGCCGTCAGCTCCAAAAAGTGGTTTAGCTTCTGATAAACTAGCTTTCTTTTTATACAAAATTCATGAATGAAAAATGACGAATTCAAGAGCTATTTCTTTAGGAATCGGTTATTTTTTTTATTAAAAACATGGTTTTTACCCCAGAATTTATCTAGCCATCACTCCCCCCCCCCCCTCCAGGATACACAAAAATTCGAAGAAACCGGCGTTTTTTTTCAATTAACTCCACACACAGGTGGCAAAGGAGGAATGGAGGAGGCAGGAGAGGAGAGAATGAACATTGATCTTGAAGAGACCCATGTTGTAGGAAGGAGGAAACACAGAGGCCGGCAAATCGTTCCACAGCCGAGCAATTGAACACAAGAACGAGTCGAAAAAACGACCCGTTCTCATGTGACAAATGTCAACCGTGTACATACGTTGGGCACGCGTTTGACGTGTTTCCCGACTATACACCGGTGCCGAAGGGATCAATGATGCTAGTTCCTCGGAGCACCTATCATTGAAATACCGGTAGAACAAGGATAGTATTCCCACCCGACGCCTGTGCTCTAAAGATTGCAATCCGTGTGTTAAGATGAGAGAATCTATCATACGGACCGCCCGTTTCTGCACAGAGTGGAGGGTATTTTTCAGGTATTTTGGAGCTCCAGACCAGAGGTGGCTACCAAATTCAACTGTGGGGCGCACTTGTGATTTGTACAGGGTCAGCAGTTGTGTACTATTAAGCTTTATTTATTCTTAGAATTTCCCTCTCCCAACATTTAAATCACATTCTTCACAACCAGCACATTCCAAAAACATTTTAGTTCTTTTCTTTTTTAGTATCTGCCTAGATTAAAATTAATTTTCATTCAAGAAGTCTTTTGATATCTTCCGACAATCAGCGATTTTGAGCAGAACTGCGTAACTTACGCAGAAAATCTATTGTTTGTCAGACTCGAGTCATGAAACTGTTCAAACGAGATTATTTTGTAAGAAAAACGTTTGTTATACGTAATTAATTTATAAACACATCTAATGAAAAATCTGTCATTAGATCTGTTGAATGTGAAAATTATAATTTAGGTTATTATCATTCATAATCTATACAACTTTTGAGACAGCTGAGCGAACTTAAAAAAACGCGTGCCGGTCCATCCTACTATACAAAGATATTGTACTGTTGATACTGTACCTAGGGATTAGGATAAGGTGGGTCATTTAACAAAAAATGTTATTTTTAAATTCTACAAGTGATAAAAAGGTGCCAAATGGGTTCAAAATGACGTGTTTAATTTTTTTTTAAATTTCTAATACAATCTTCTTCCTCCGGATTCACTTCAAAGTTTTGAAAATTTTAATTATTTAAAAAAAAATTTTTTTTTTATTAAACCGTACTTTTTGTAATCTTCTTTAGTAAATGCAGTATATTTTGACGAAATCATTTACAAAAAGTCCCAAAATTGAGTCTCGCAAAATAATGCCGAAATTTGAGAGGAAGGATTTTGCTGGTATTTGAATACACTGCCTTGAGATAATTTGAATTATATTTGATTATATTTTTTCATTAATAAATCAAAATATTCCCTCTATTTTGCGTTTTATTAAAAATAGTTCATTTTTAATGGTTTATCTATCATTTTTTTTAAGATTTAACAAGGGTGGGTTTTTCTCTATTACGTAAAATTCCAAATTCAATCCTTCGGAAGAAGTTGATATCCAAATATTATTAAAAAAAAACTTGATTTTATATTTCCATTTAACACCCTTTTATCACTATTAGACAAATCAAAACAAGAATTTTTTTCCCTATTCAGTTGTGACCCACCCTAGTGTAGGATAAGCAATGCAAGGATATTCAAGGAAGTATAAGGTAGTAGGTACCAGAAACCAGGAACTCAGGAACTGTAGTAGTTAGCTGTAGATAGTGGACACTTGGATATCTCCGGCCTAGAACATTACGGAAATAATTTAGTACTGGTAACGTCGAGATTCCAGGTTCGTGTTGTAACTTGTGACTATCGATAGTAAACAAACAGATAGTGAGATAGGTAGTATGTATTTAGCTCGATAGCTCAGTTTAACATGTGAACATTGCCATAAACTTGGTCAACGCCCTGTTTTTTTCCCTATTCAAACATCCGGAATCAATACCATTATTTTTTCTTTATCGTGGGAGAGAGGACAGCTTTTTTCTTCGAAATTTCTAATTAAATTAAATAAAATTAAATCGTTAAATATCATTTTTAACGATACACAGCTGTTTTATTGCCTTCAAACTTTCATCTTGTTACAAAACTTTTAATACGGTTAAATCCTCATTACGAAAGACATAAAATGTGAAAACCTTCTTTTATTTTTAAACACTCTTTAATGCCTACTTATGAATTTATTTTTAGTCTTTATCGAATTCCTCACGAAGCTTACGACAAATATTTTAAAGCAAAGCCCCGGCGATTTAACTCTTCCTTGCATAAGATGGCAACTTACGTTATCTAGATTCTTCAGTATTTCCGTAAGCTTATACAGCACTAGTTTAAATCATAGCTAAACGTAAAAAAGACGTTTTCCTAACTAATTCAATAATCATGAGTATTATAACACACATTTACAAAAATGTATTTTCGAATTTCGACAACTATGAAAAGTCCGTAACATAAAGCTTAGAGAAATGCGACATATAATATGGGTACATATTTAAAAGGAGGACAAATAACAAAATTACAGAATATACATCCATATTTAACATTCATGTATTGAAAATTTCATTATTAACTGTCTTCCAATACTTTTTCTGGAGAGATGCCTGAAAATAACTCACATATTACATTAAACGGTGGCGTGCCATCTCGACACCCGAAGGAAGTTTGTGAACTTATTAACAGGAAGTAAAGGCATGAAGTGATCACATCGACTTCCTAAAATTTTTGTTTTAATATTAAGTGTAACACAATGAAAATATTGTGAAAATTGAACTTACTCGATAATTCCGCGTATTTTTGATCAAACCTATATTCTATGGTACAGATACTGAATTAAGTAGACCGTCAATTTGGACAATTTTTTTTCCAACGGAGAAAAAATTCTCGAATTTATGCTCTCGAATATAAAGTAAAAATGCATTATTTTTTTAAACATTATGTTTAATTTTAGTTTCCACCTAACATCCCCGTTCCTACTGATTTGGAAATCCATCAATAACTCTAGGATTTCAAGAAGGCCGCTGAATTTTTGTAGTTTTATGATTTAAATTCGAGTTCAGCTCCATCCTAACCTCCCCTAACAAACCGGTGGAGAACTCTAGAATTTTAATAAAGTCGCTGAATTTATAATTTTTTTTTAGATTCGAGTTCAGCTAACCCCCTAACCTCCTTCATGTCATTTTTTACCCAAACGAAAATAATCAAGGAGGCAAATCATTCCCACATATCTCTTGCACCTACTATAATATTTTATGAAAACTTCAACTCTTTGAAAATTATATTATAGGTGGCAGACTTTCGTTTGCAGCTAGCACGTATGGCTAGTATGTACGACAGATGTTAGCATATTAATAGTTACCTACTGTAAATTAATAAAAAAAATCCGCTCGTAAAGAAGTCATTCGAAAACCGACGCGTCAGATACACGAGGAGCGTATGGACCGCAACCCACGGGGGATTTTAGAGTTTTATTTATTTGATGTATATTGAAAGTAAATATATACAATAATAATATATTACATAAGATTCATTAACTGTTTTAATAAGTTATCCATAATATCCATACTAAAGGTGGTTTTCTAACTTCACATTCGTCATCATTTATTGTTACTTGTGGAAATATCAAAAACGTACGAATCCAAAGCAGATTTTGGATTCTGTGGCGCACTTGATGCATTTATTAAGCCTTTACAATTAACCCAACATATTATAAGAGTTACATATTATAGAAAATTTCTCGATAACTTTTTATACAAAGAAACTGAAATGTTTAATAATCGCAAATTATTCGACCGGTCAGTGGCTGAGTTGGCATCGCGTTAGGGCCTCACCCGGGTGCGTATTTCCAAACCCTATACCGGTTCAGTCGCGGTAGCGACATTTTACATGTAAATACACCTCCATATTGGTTATTTTTTATCACTTTGCAAAAAAAAAGTTCTAAAATGAAGATAAAATAGTCTTTTCGATGTGTATATTAGAAATTTATAATTTCATTTCTAAATATTTAAATTTTGATATTATTCCCATAAACTCTAAATACACCTCTATATTGGTTATTTTTTTTATCATTTTGCAAAAATAAAAACTGTTCCAGAATCTAGATAAAAAATCTTTTCAATGATAGAAATGAATAATTTTATTTCTTAATATTAAAAATTGGAAATGTAAATTGTCGCTACCGCGACTGAACCGGTATAGGTTTTGGAAAACGCCACCCGGGCGCCGCGTGTTCGATTCCTCGGCTGGCTAAGTCCTTCATCACGACCCACGGGAGCAACATATTCCACTTACTGTGGTGGTAATAGGAGATTGTCTATTGTATAATAATGTATATTGTCAGGTTATTCATAACTTGGGAATATTTATCTTTCTTTTAAAAAAAAATATTTATACCTTCTGCAAACCGTGAAATCTGTATTTAAAAAAATATTTTTCGACCCACCAAAACCAAAACCAAAAATGCAATTAGATAGCAGTTTTATTAGTCCACGTACATTTAATCTTCTACGAAAGCAAATTCAATAACATCAACAGCAAGAGAACCAAAATTATGGCTGAATGATTTAAATGTTGAAACACTATTCCTATAAATTATTTGCAAACTTTCACTTTTCACTACAATATTACATACATGTTTATTTACCACAACTTCAAAATTTATACTACATTTACTTGCTTGTTTATACTACATTTACTAACTTGTTTATTAATATACTACGTTTACTTACTTGTTTATTATAATTTATACTACGTTTACTTACTGTTGCTTACATTAAAAAAATAATGAAACTTTACGTTTCACCTTTTCACAACAATATTACACGTACATACTTTCTATATCATATCGTAACTAAAATTATATTATAAATTTTCTATTGCAATTAAAAAGTAGATTTTTAATTTTATTTTATTAATAAAATTTTTGTCGTAGTAGCGCATTGTCTTAGTGGGTTTCCATGACTTATATTCATTTTGTAGCAAATCTAATTATTTCGACCATATATTGATAAGTGTTCAAGCTCGAATACTATCCCTTTCTCGCACCGCTTGTCTCTTACGACTAGAGATGAGGGATGCTAGGTTAAAGCGTGTGAACCCCGCCGCTAGGGCAGCTGACCGATATAAAGACAAGTGAGACCTTAAAAGTTTAAGTTTGCCTACCGGGGTGGCCGGCGCAGCTTCAGGTCTCCAGAGAGAGAAAAGACACCCTTAAACCCCTTTGTTATAAGGTCTAATGAGCGGTTAGGAAACAAGTAGTTTCATTTGGGTGTTTTATTGTTTAGATTCCCATTAAACGACTGTTATAGTTGTACTGTTTTACGATTATTGAACTGTGACATACTTATAAATTGATTGTACCCACTCCAATACAGATTAATTGTGTTTACCGTATAAAAGTGTGGATTTTATTTCATTACCATCTGCTACAGCTTTATATTTTACAGGTGTAATTTTTTTAAATGTATCTTCATATCATGTTGTAAAATAATTGGGAAATTTTTATTTAATTTATTTAATTAGCTTATTGTTTATCTGTCCTTTATAAATCTTGAATATGGTTTGAAAAATATATATACCACAGCAGCAATTTGTTGAAGTTGGTTAAACAACACTGTGGGAGTAATATATTGTATGTAAGACAAGCACTTAATCCTGAATAGATTATCTAAGAAAATTAATTGTATTTGATGTTTAAACCGTTAAAGAAAATCGCAGCTGGGGTCAAGTATCACTAAATTTAAACGTTTAATTGTCAACTACAAATTAAACAGCCCGACTGACAATACTTACAATACATGTAGTTTATTACCGCTTTATAAACGTGAATTATGTCCCAATGCACCGGTCTATTAAATCTTCAGGGATCATAATCGTTTACGACCCAGAAAACAAGTCATAAATTATGATGCGTGACGTTTTAGGAGGATCATGACAAGTAATGACTGAGATAAACGAATCAAGGTTTAAGAGCTACGGGAACTGCAATAATTAATATTAAGAAGTCGTAACCCAATGACATGTTGTTTAATTAATAGTTTTTTTTTTTTATCTAGGATCCAAAATTAAGTGCCGCATCGTAAAGATTTTCTAACAGGCGGCGGAGTTTTTGAAGAAGTCATAAAGTTCGGAATAATTGCGTGATACAAGTCGTCCAGCTGAATTCTTATCTACCGTGTCGGTCAGTGATGTGATATCTGAGAACATTTACCTAAATTCGATGAGAAAAAAATGATAACATCAAGAACGGATCATCACAAAAACACGTATAAATTTCGCAGGTACACGTATGTATTTACAGAAATATTTAATATAATACCTATTATCTTCTACTTCTTACATTGCGACGATGACCCCTGAAAATTGAATCTGTCGACCTCGAGAAACGTTTGCGCGGCCAATTTCACACAAATTCAGTCAGTTTCACACAAATCTTAAATTTGGATTTGAGATCAAAATACCCTACCAAACTGAAAAATTATTTGTAATAAGTCCGTCTTTTCTGAACCCGGCGTATTCATCATTTAATTTTTTTGTTGTTTTTAAATGACGTATTCTCTCAGTGTCTCTCTGGTAAAATATTGATTTGAATTGACATTAACTGCGATAAGTGACCAATTTTGAAGAGCCAAATACCTACTTCCCTGGCCTCACCGTTCATCCAATCTCCCTCACCCCCACTATTCTAAAATTTAGAAATTTCTTAGAATTGTTTTGAACCAGAAGGAAATAAAAGTTTTTGGGAATCATTTCACTGGAGTGTCGGCTCCTTCAGAGGTGTCACGCGTGTTGTTCCTCAGGTAAGGCACCTTTGACTTTGGTTCTTTTATGGTTCAAAGCCATTTTATGCTAATACCCACGTACCGCCATTACTGGCCAGAGTTTATTGCAATGAACGGCATGAATGGGAAGGCGCCAAGTGGTTATAAAAAGATCACTATAAAAATGCACACTTTGACGAAGTCCGCAAAACTCGTAAATAAATATTTTTTTTTGTAAATATTTAATTAAATTATAGATTCTACTTGTTGCGCTTCATCACTTTAAAAAGAACTCGTAAACACTTAACTTCATCACTTTAAAAAGAACTCGTAAACACTTAATAAATACATTACTACGAACATAATTAAATTATATCGAGGAAAAGTTTAAAAAATATTTTTAAAATGTCTTATTGATGTTGTGATGTGTCGCACGAGTGTTGTGGACTTGGATTGTGCTTACCAAGATTTTTTAATCCATCGATAGAAAAAAATCTTAATATTATATTATATTTTCTATCGCATATAAAATAAATTAGCATAAAAATTTGACAGTTTATTTAGATGTTTGCAAAGGAGAATGGAAGAATAATTAAAAATAATCTGGATAAGTATGAAAATATCTTTGTTTTCGCATATTTAGATCATATCTCAATTTGAGAGGAGGGAATGGCTACCGCCGCCCCGGGAACCTTTATTGGATAACCAGCACCTCTGCCATAGGTCACCCCAAGTGGTTCGCTACGTCTGGTGATTTAGCAGGGGTGCCCGGGTTCATGGGGTGAGGTTTGTCTAGGTCTTGGAGGCGGATGACTAGGATACGCTGAATCCCAGATTCCTACCCACCCCTTAAACCCCTTTCCTTCCCAGAACTCTCCTCTCCTCATTTTCCTTAAAAAAAACCCTCCTCACAGCATCCGCAAAGATGACATACTATGTAAAAAAAAATATATATCCACGAAAAGTGACAAGACTTGTGACTTCCTTTGCAACTTTTGGGTGGTAATTAAAAAGTTTCTGTCCTTTACGAAACATGCTGTTTTGTATGTAGGAATATTTAGTTTTGTGAAACCTAAATTCTGATTAAAATTCCACAGTGCGTTTGCTCTTCTCTCATTTCAAATTGTAACCTTATACAACCCTACTATTTTCCCTTGCAGTATGTAAACACACGCCAAAATCACCATACATTATTATTCCGCTCTTCTAATTTTATTAAATAACACTTTTTAAATCTACAAAAAAATATATCGTTATGCGGTTAGAATAATAATAAAATAATCAATGCAAAATAGAACCGGCGTGCATCTGGTTATGACATCATGAGTTTTCACAAATGGCAGTGGATTTTTGTCTACGTGAGTAGGTACTAATACAAACACTACACTACACTAATACTTACAATAAGTAATATAATATTTTACATTGCTCATCCCCATTCAAAGCAACAATTACAGAAAGTAAACATTAATCATTTGAAAATATATGCACACCTGCAAGATCAAAATGCGCTGGTTGAAGACGTCAAAAACTTACTTATATATGTTTAATTCAATTCAATTTAAAACTCGGTACGCCTTTGTTATCAGAATGCGACATTATTTGGTCTTCTTTATGTAATTCAGCAAGGCGTTGGTGAAAAAGCAGATAATTGCAAATCAGGGAAGTAATTAGATCAGGAAAGGTGAGAGTACTTACGGAGCGACGTAAATAACGACGAAGACGATAAAACTGTTGGCTTATTACCACCAGACGAGAACACCGGCTCTATTCCTCCCACTATCAAAGTCAGATTCAACTCGACCAACTGGGCCCGTTACCAATACTTTCATATTATAATGCAAATACCTACTCAGATTTTTTAATATAGTAACAAATGTTAAAATAGTTTCCCCATACAAAATCCAGTGAAAGCATTTTTTTTTGGATTTTTGTAGAATTTTGTATTTATTTTTATAGTTATTTGTGTATCGAACGCCGAATTTATATAACGTATTTATTTTACTTATTGCGTGCAAGTTTTAAATAATTGCATGACGTCAAAAAGTCTTAGAGCCTTATCCCTCTACAACGGAGGCCGTTTGGACATGTTGAGCAATGGAAAGTTATGTCAAAAGTCTCAAAAATAGAAGAGCTTAGATATAGTCCAGTCAAGGAAGGGGGTGTAGAGTTCGTGTTCGTGAGCAGGTACCTAAACGATTCCTTCAGAAACTTGTTCAAGGTGCTTAGGGTGTGAACATACCAAAAGTCCTGATGTCTAGGTAGTGATCTAGGGGAGAGGGGGGGGGGCTTGTCAGGAACCTAACTTCCAAAGAGGGTGAAAACGTGAATCCATATAAAGTTGAGAGTGTAACATGATGTTATGAGAACAGTGATAACAATGAGGTTTATAATTTTATTAATGTAACGAAATAGAATAAAATTATCATGAGAATTATCTCTATCTTTATCATTATAACTGGCTTTAAAGTGTGTTTACACGTATTATTAGGCGAACGAACAAAGGTTACGTGTCAGTAATAAGAAAAAAACTTTAAATTGCTGTAAATGATGACTGGTTCGAGATTAATTTGCATATTTATTTATATTCTAAAAGGGAATTTAATTTTATACAAGTTCTTTCAAATAATTTTTTTTCTCTAATGAATATTTTAGACGATTTTAAGAAATGTTTGATGAAAAATGTCAGATAAAATGTTTTTTTTTCCAAAATATCTACATTTGTGGAGTGTGTAACTCAAAAACGACTGGGAATTCGAAAATTTTGTTAAGAATAAAAATTGTAGATAATTTTATAAGCTTTCACATATTTAAAAACAAATTCCCCTGCGACGCACCGTTCTAGAGATATAAACGGAAACCCGAAAATTGGGACCACGTCAGGATTTTTGGTATGTTCACATCCTAAGCACCCTGAACAAGTTTCTGAAGGCAACAAGTTAGGTACCTCCTCACGCACTCTACACCTCCTTTTGGAACATTCGATTGGACTAATATTGAACCATTAAAGATTGTTAATGAAATAAGGAGTGTGTTTCACGAAAGATTTGTTTGGCTTTCCACCTGTCCAACGCATTGGCTATCTTACTATTTCATTTTAGAAAATATCTGAAAGAAGTAGCTGAAAATTTTCAATCTGTTATTCACATTAAAAATCCACAAAACAGCTGGTTTGCTGAAACTGTTTCCGACACTAAAATATAAATGTATAATATGAAAAGAAACACAACTCCATTCCCCTTGACGGTGAGCAACACTTTGATCGACCGCCTGCAGTCCCTCGCTGCAGGTGTCGCTAATTAGCCGGTGAGTTACCGTTCAAATTATACAAACCCGCACCGTGGCGGTATGCTGATTTCTTTAATAGTTCTTATTTATCGGCTGAATAAAAAACTTTACAAAACATCTATTGAAATTTATCGACCTCCCGACAATGACGATCAATGAATCGACCAGCGCTCGGCTCGGCGCGCGGCGCACTATGAAATGGCCCGGAACAAGACCGTCTCATAAATCAAACAAAGGTGCATTTTTTTTTTCAGATATACCTATACCGGTTTTCGTTGTAAAAAAAATTGTTATACTTTTGAATACTTAAAATAATGTCAAAGTACGGGTTCAGGCAGAGATATTTAATTGAATCAAAATGTGAAATATTTCGTGGTACAAATTTAAAGCTTTTAAGCAAGTTTAAATTTAGCTTATTATGTACCACCGCAAAGATTGTATTCTAAGATTTAATAATTTGTATTTTTTAATATTTTATTTTTAAATAATAGTGATTTATAGGCCCCCTTTAAGCAAATAAAACCGAAATCAGATTTTGAGAAAGTTTAGGTAAACTTTCAACTAGTAGTAAGGTTTAGCCTTGTGGATTTCAAAACACCATTATATAATTTCAACCTTTTTTAACATGTTCATGAAAAAAAATTGCAGATTTTTTGCGAAACAGCGTCAAAAATTAGTTTTTTCGCTGCTCTTTTTTATCAGAAAATTTACTTGTCGCAAGGATAAATAGTTTTTGAAATAACATGTTTAATATCAAAAAAATAATAATTCACTAAATAAAAATTTGAAACATAAAGGTTGTTTAGTTTTTAATCAGCACACCAAATATTTTTTTTTTGATAAGAAACAAAGAAGTTACAGATTTATGAGACGATAATGAGCATTTGCAGCCACTGTGCGGCGTCCCGGCACTCGACAGCCAGTCAGTGAATCGTCCGAATAGTTTGAAAGGTGGATTTTTAAACTGGCGTTTTGTAGTTGTAACATGTAAATTTACAATATACGAAGGGAAGGTCTCCATTTTAAGTTTCACAGCTTTGTGGTTCATACAACATCTGACCCAGTTCTATTAAGTAGATATTTGTTACTTGTTACTTGTTACTTGTTATTTGTTACTTTGAACACATTTTTGGTTGAAATTTCATGACAGATATGTAATTTATGTGACGATTGTGATTACCTAACTAGATTCACTGGAAACCTAGTAAATTATTTAAAAGTTAGGGCACATATTTTTTTTTATGTTTATTTTTTTACATTAACTCCACATAGTCATACTGCGTATCAGAATGCACCATTAAACAGAGCAACTCAACTGCTTAACGATTCTGCATTGAGCATCAAAATCTTCAATGTCACCTACAGAAAGTTCATTAACTATCTTTTGACATACGTCCCAACATAGTAAAACTACCCCCGTACACACTTTTTTTAAATTTTGTAATCTTCTCCATAATTTGTTGGTGAATAACTGTTTTATGGAGAACCTGAAAAAATAAATAAATAGTATTTCAAGTTTGGGGATGCTTGAGGAGGGTCTTTTTGCGAAAAAGAAGGAGTGAATCCGTGTCTTAAAAAGACCCATGTTGTTGGAGAGAGAAAACAGAGAGGGCGGCAAATCGTTGCAAAGCTGAGCTGTTGATCTCAAAATCGTAGTGACAAAGAACAACAGCGTATAAATGTCTGGTGCGCGTTTGGCGTGCTTCACGACTGTGCACCGGTACCGAAGGAATCAACGACACAAATATCAACGACTCAATTTTTACTTGTAGGGTTATATATTACACGCTACCCCAAGGGTTATACAGTTATTGAGTATCCCTAATAATACCGTTTTCCTTTTCCGCTACGCTTCTGGTTAGAAAAGGAGTGAGCAAAATGATGGTTTGGTTAGGTTTTTAATCAATCTTGAAAATTTCAATGTTATAATAATTTACAAGATAATTCTATCACTGATTAGTAAAGTAATTGGTTTTAATCAAGTTCGCAGTTATGTTTTTTTTACATTGAATTGGCCTAATTGACGGTTTACGTGATCGAGGGGTAAGGCTCTCGACTAGCAATCCGACGGTCGCGGGCTCGAATCCCGGGGAGCGTAAGTAAGATTTATTTGATGATTTGTGTTTTTTCACAATTTATTCATTGAAAATAATATCTAGTTTATTTGCGGTACATTCCAGAATGGAAGATGATATCAGTATCACCCTGGTTTAATACCACAGATTTGAAACGTTGCTTTAAATGGCTTTAGCCGTGTTTGGTGACCACATCTGAAAAGCCGGATGCTTCCCCACCTTCCTCTTCCTCAACCTCTCCCCCTCACCACTACCTTCAGTCTCACAACATAACCCAATTGGGGATGCCATATTCTCACTGGCTTCAGAAGGGGCCTGCATGGTCGAGGAGTAATGCTCTTAACTCGCAATCCGAAGGTCGCGGGATCGAATCCCGGCGTGCGCCAATGAATTTTATTTGATTAATTTATGGAATATATATTATAATTATATATTTTATATGGTGACCGGCCAACTCGGAATGAAACCAACTCAGAACCATCTCAGATAAGTCATTTAGAGTGATAAAAAAAATATACAAAAAATTGGTTAAATAGGTTATGTTAGGTTAGGGTTATCGGCTAATTTAAGATTATATTTTTCATAGATTTTAACGACTTTTAAAGGAGGTGTTGAGTTGACATTATTCCCAGTTGGCATGGAACCATTTTATATTAACCGGAAGTACGCATTGTTGTCTTGTAATAAAATGGCCAGAATTCACACATTCAACGCTTTCACGTCCTTTCATAAAATCGTGTTACGGTACACATAATGCAGATGCTGATTTGTGTTATTTTATTTTATTTTATTTATTATCGTTATAAACAGTCTTCATAAATTCATATATGACAGTAATAAGAATATTTATGCCATTGACCAATAAAATAACGACAAATTGAAATTTAGGGCCATAATATAAAAATACAAAAATATACCTATACTGATAATAAACAATTTTGATAAAGTGCATCTTCTTACTTGAATCTACAAAAAATGTTTGATGAATTTTTCCAAGGCTTACATTTAAATTTTAATGGACATCAATAATATCTTTCAGGAAATGATTTTATTCAAATTCGAACTGCTAAAAATAGATGAGGAAATGTGATGAACTAAAAAAAGAAAAATAAAGAAATCAATGAAATATTAAGTTTTTGTTTAAACATGTGGCATTCGATCGAGTGCTATTTTTTATGAATGCTGTGAATTTAGAAAAGTTCGTTTTAAATACATCGATATTTGGGCATAATCTATTAAATGTGCTACAGCTTCTTCTTATAAATACATTTTAAAGGTAATTTGTATTGCTCTTAGGGATATAAAATGTGTCAGGAGATCAAGTAACTCATGATGGACATCTGAAATGAATATTTTGTAGAAAGTATGGGCTATCAATGAAGTTATTAATAATCTTATAGACTAGTATTAATAGGTCTTTGATATCTCGGCGTTGATCAAGAGATTTAAGGTTTATGGGGACATAGTTTTGATCATTTCGCACGCGATAAGAGACATATTTTATAAAAATTTTCTGAATTCTTTTTAGATTTGCTTTATATGTAGAACAACGAGGGTTCCACACTGTTGAAGCATACTCCAGGTGGCTTCTGACATAGGATATGTAGAGAATCTTAAATGTTTGTGGTTTTTTGAAAACTGAACTTGCTCTAAGTATAAATCTCAACATTTTCGATATGCTCGACGTGAAATTGAAAAAGAAGCATACTATCCAATAGAACTCCAAGATCTCTTATTATATTTACACTGTTTAAAATATTGTTCTTATTTATGTAGGGATGTAATATGGTGTGTTATGTAACAACGATTAATCTGTTGCCACTGTTTTAACAAAAATCCCCATGATTTGTTATCCCAAATTAAACTTTTGAAAAACCTATAAAATTACTAGTATATAGTAGTGTGCATGAAACAATCGTGAGCTTGTCAATACAGCCACATAAAATACAATTTTTTATGGATTGGGTTTTTTCACCACATCGTTCTCCATTGTATTTTGTATGTGTTTAACCACCACCATGTAACTAATATTAACTGAAGTAACTAATAAGTTGGCAAGTACTCGTTTAATGGATCCATTTTGCGGCGTGGCTTCGTGGTATACAGTTAATTATGGATCCCTATCCATTGGAAATAAATCACAATTATTATCTACTAAAAAATGATTTATTGTGACATCAACACAATACGGAACATGTAAGTGACGTTTCCAATATTTATTGTCTACAAAATTTACTTTGCAATCGATGCTTAATAATTATTGTGGTTTGCAGAATAAAATTTTGTTAATAATATGCCTTCATTTATATTAAATCACATTTTTTTCTACCTTTGCGTTTAGGTACTATTAACTCTCGTAAGACGGTTAGCTCATTACGTACAAATCACGTGACCATTATTTCCCTATCAATCTTAACCCCCCTTCCTTCCTTTTTAAAGTATTTTTTTTTTACCTCCTTAGAGTTTCAACATAATTAATCATTCAAAGCAACTACGATGTCCGTTTTGAAGAGTTTTATGTCACATGTTACTTAACTTTTTATTTATCTACTACCGGTTTCAACACAACCGCGTCATTCACTAGCAAACTTTAAACTAACGTTAAAATTGTTTTTTTGTTATTTGTTTTTGGAGTGTTATGCCGTGTTGCGTCTTCTCCTTCTTTAACCAACGTTTCGGACAGCGTTACAATGTCCATCATCACGGCAGATGTGTAGTTTTTGAAGTATGCGCTTATGTACTTAGAAGCGATACCGTGTTTCCAGCTCCACACTTCTACGAACTGGTATTACAATATACTTCAACATGGTTTTCTTCGTTTTGCTTTGACTTAGCCGTCAATTACCGGATACCAAGAGCTATTGAGCTTAACTCCGTCGTCTCTATTAATATTAATTGGATTTTTGTAGATTTCAATTACCTTCGTAATCAGGCGTGCTCTATAAGTTTTGGGTCTTCCCAGGAATTCAGGAACAAATCAAAAGTAATGGCCGGTTTCGATTAAGTGCTCGGCGATTGCATTCAAAGTAACTACGGGACGGCTAAGGGACGCGGGTGTTTGGGCACGTTGCGACCAGGCCGCTCGTCCGCTCATTCTCGCTGGGACTGCCCCGCGATAGTGGGACAAACTGCCCCCGATATTTTTCTTTTTATATATTTTCTTTGGTTTTAATCATACTTACGCCTGTAAATATTTTCTTTTTTCTTTTTATTTCAATCTAACTAGATGCTGAACTATTAGGCGAACACATCTATGATGTGTCTTTATCTTGTTAAGTACTGCAAATGTAAGTATGCATACATTTTTCCTTCTTACTAACAATCATGCATGCGGACATTGGAGGGTCTAGATTCGTTTAAATATAAATGTAGCTTCCTTTTTACAAAAAAAATAGAGTCCTGATGTGTGCGGCTAAGGAGGTTAAACAATCAGTTTCCTCACAGCCGTTGGGAAAGTGGTGGGTCCGATCCAATGTGCTCGGCGATTGCCGATTTGTCAGTGTGGCCGAGTTTACAAGCACGAAAGTGCTCTGATATCCTTTTGGAGATCGTCCGCTCTGTCTGGCCTAAATCTCGTCATACGGAACAGCTGATTTATACACTCAATCTGTTTCCAGAGGAAACTTAGTCTTTGCAGAGCCTCAGTAGGTCTTGTATTTCAGTGGTGGTTTAGGTCTTGTATTTAGTGGTACTTTAAAATTTTATAAGTATAGAAATGAAAAGATATTATTAGCTAGAGGTTGGTGATTTTAGGAGGAGGAGGGGGGGAGGGAACGGTGGAAGGTGTCAACATAACAAGAAAACATTGTCAATAATAGTGCCTTACACGGTGCTATTATTTTGTTAACTATTATAGGTATCTTAGCTTTCTAAAGCGCACACATTAAAATATGTATTAATATAATGTTTAAACTTATTTTTTTGTTGATGCTGTAGGCATAATAAATAATGATGACCCTAATAAATTAGCAAACTCGGAGTAGTTATTATTTCGTACAGAGTTTTTTATTTCCCTGGTGGGAATGGTATCCTTGTTCTACCGGTATTTCAATGGAAGATGCTTTGAGGAATTGATCCCTTCGGCACCGGTGCATAGTCGGGAAAGACGCCAAACGCGTGCCCGACATATGTACACGGTCGACATTTGTCACATGAGAACGGGTCGCTTCTTCGACTCGTTCTTGTGTTCAAAAGCTCGGTTGTGGAACAATTTGCTTGCCTTTGTGTTTCCTCCTTCCCACAACACAATGAATTCCTTCCTCTCCTCAAAAAACCCTCCACGCAGCATCCCAGACCTGTGTGGAGTTAATATAAAAAAAAAAAAAATAATTTCTCTGATTTTTTAAATGTAGGTATATAATGTCACCATACCAACTCGTTAACATTCCAAATAAAATAAAATAACTGCACTAATTCGTACTATAATATTTACTATGAGTTAAAAAAAATGTACATTGTATAGGATTCACGACGCCCGAAATTTAATATTTTCAAGTGCATTCATTCAATTCCAAAGATAAGTACTTATCTTGTAACAACATTCTTACTGCTCGACTTATCCGTACGAGAAAATATGTCATGAAACATAAATGCATCACTTCTAATCCCTGATAATAAAGTAATTGATAACTCTATTAATAATTGAATCTTCACAATATTGTTATCTATTTATCGTCAGTTTATTGACCCCATATTTTATTACGTGGTTTAATGTAATTCAAAACGATTAAGGCTTATACAATAATAAAATATCCACACCTTAATTAATTAGTAAGAAATGCGTTATTTTCTTAATTTTTTTCACAAGTAACGTAATTCTGTTATTACCTGTTAAAATCTGAGTTTTTTTTTTAAATTAACCAGTCATATTTCCGGTAGAAAAAGCTTCATCTACTTTGACGGCCTCCGTGGTCGAGAGGCAAGGCTCTCGACTCACAATCCGAAGGTCGCGGTTTGAAATCACGGCGAGAGCAAAAAAAAAATTGATTAGTTTGTGTTATTAATTAAAAATCCAGAGTGGAAAATAGTAATTCTGAGTTGCCAGCTACTTCCCCATCTCCTTACCCTCCCATTATCTTCAGCCTCACCACATACCCAATTGTGGATGCCACAGTCTCACTTGCTCCAGACCGGAGCAGTTGGGACTTTTGTGGGGTATTCACATAAAAAAATGAAAAGCTGTCATCCTGATTATTAACCTTCTCAGATCTATTACTATTAATTTTTACGCTTCTCCAAAAAAAAGTTGTTACAACAGGTATATAATATGGGATTTTATATCTTAAGGCAAGTCTTTATATTATAACTCCACTTTTAAAATATTTTGAACCTTTTAACTGGAGTCGAAATATATCTCAGTGATTGGAGATATTTTTTTTTTATAGTAGGCTGTTTAATATTATTTGTATAGGGTTGGCAATTTTAGGTATAGCTTTGTGAATAGCGGGTAATTTTAAACAAAAAGATTATGTAAGAAAATGTGATCTTAGGTTCTTGCTTCATGGCCAAAACTACGAGAATAAACGGATAAATGAACTTTTTTTTATTAAGTGAGATGGAACGAAGTCACATAAAATTTTAATGCGAAAACCAAGCAGCTTTTATTGGAGTGAACTTGGATCATAAGTAAACGCCATTAAAATAATAAACCTGCCAATAAATAACTATAAAGTGGGAAGAGAAGAACGGGCGTTGAAAGCAAATTAGTGTAGTAATCGTGGAAGTAAGAAGGTAGTAATAATAGTAAATAATCAGATTTTATTCTCCCGTATACTCTAAAGGATAAAGCGACAATTAGAAATCATCAATAAATAGATACTTTGTCGACTCTAAACCTTAATGATCCTATATCCCTTCCCTGATTCTCCTTCTTCCATGCCTTGCACCCATTTGCATGGCCTTAACTTCTGATTAGGGATCGTCCATTAATCACGTGATGTTTTTTAGCAACTTTTTAACCACCTCCCCCCTGGTGATACGTGAGGTTTTAAACTACCCCCCCTTCCATACCCAAAATCACAGGTATTTTTATAGTAAAAAGTATTTTGAAATTTTCAGAATATTATCTTTAAATACAGGTATAATCTATAATAGAGAATATTTAAAGACTTCTTTGATTGGGATTTATGGCGTTAATCTACTTAAAGATTATTCGCACACTTTTTCAAGTCTTCTTTTGTGGTATATTTTTGTTTTGCATTAGCCCACAACTCATTAAATTCTTTCTGAGCTAAACTAGGTTTTTTTCCCTTTTTATGCTCTGCAAATAGGTCTTTATTCAGATGTCCTAGTTTAGACATTGTTCCGTTGTTTTAAGGCAAAAAATACGCGGCAACGATTTACGCATGTATTCGGCGTCAAAATCACAGAATTACTGGCGACTGGTGAGCCGAGCGGTTGTCGCAACGCGAGGAGGAAATTGTTGCCTGGCAACGGTGAGTCAAAGCCACGCGCCGCTGTTTGGTTTAGAAATCGTTCAACGAAAAATATATACACGTGATATCTCATTACATCCCCTCCCCCGCTCCTTGTGCCGTTGAAAAGTAAAAAACAAAATCTTACAATACAATATAATACAACACGATATGGCGATGTGTAGGCTGATTTTTATTCATTTAATAAATTATCATTTAATAACTTCATTTGCTTGTAAAGTCCCTGTGTACGAAGGTGGGCCTAATATGCTTAGTTCGCAATACGCAAATATGCAATTTCGCTCAACCCACATCGATGCGTTCTATACTCGTATTATCAAAATCAATCTCTAATAAATTATATATCGATAAAACTTAGGGTTATGCAGTTAACCATGAATTGAATTGAATTATTAATATAATGAATGAAAATAAATGACTTCTTCAGGATAAAAATAAAATCAACAAAAATTATAAAGACAAATAAGAACCCATAGACATATGAACACGTAGTACATATATAACGTGTAGATATGTATGTTGGGCGTGCGTTTGGTGTGTTTCCAGACTATGCACCGGTGCCGAGGGGATCAATAACGCTAGTTACTCGGAGCATATTCCATTGAAATACCAGTCGAACAAGGATAGCGTTCCCACCCGACGCCTGTGTCTGCAAAGATTGCAATCCGTTTGTTAACATGGGAGAAACTATCAAACGAACCGTTTCTGCACAGAGTCGAGGATTTTTTCAGGTTTTTTGGAGCTCCAGACCAGAGGTGGCTGCCAAATTCAACCGTGGTGCGCACTTGCGATTTGTACATTGTTAGCAGTTGTTTGTTTCCAGGAGTGATGGACTTATGAATCCATTCCTCTAACTGAGGTGCAAAGCAGTGGGGTCGAGAGAGTCCGGCATGAGAGGTCAAAAGGCCTCCGTCAACCAGTCTCTCTAGACAAGACCCGCCACTGTGGGCACACTCATCCGCTTTCAAGACCTAGACAAATCTGACCCCAAGAACATGGGCACCACTGCTAAGTCACCAAACGTTGCGAACCACTTGGTGTGACCTATGGCAAAGGTATACATGTGTACAACAGATGCTTTTTCTTTCATTCTCATCAAAATGTACGTTGTTTTATCTAAAAGATGCTATAGTACATCGACTCACTTTGTTTTTTTTTTTTTTTTTGTTTTTTGGTTTTTTTTCAGAGTAGGCCATGAGGGAAGTTACAAAAGCATAAAAAATCTACACCATAAAAAATTCTGTTCATAAAATTTGACAATTTTCACTCAAGGTAACTCGCTCGCTGATAACAAAATTACACTTACAATAAATATTCCGACGGTTTTAAAAATAAATCATTTATATAGGTATTTACGCGGAATCGTAAAAAAATATTATTTATATTTGACATCTTATTCGTCGTGATCGATAAAAAATAGCATTATCTTTGTATCGCCATTATTATTTATTTACTTGTTGAATTATAAATACATTTGGAAACGGTAAAATAATCCCGACCCTGCGCGGCGGCACGCGATAGGCTTAATAAAATAATATGGCCAATAATATAGTAGACATTTGCACAAATGTCCACCATGTTGCCCGATGCTCTCTTCTGATTGGCTGACGGGATGTGACCAAGACAACTTTCGCTATGGAAATTATATTTTTCCCACTCTTATCATAAGTTGCCATAGACAGCAAGATCGTTATTGAAATTAGTTGTAAGAGGTGACCAGACGGTTCGTTAATATGGGACATTAATGCTGACGCACCTTTCCACCAGTAAATTGAAGTCCCCTACTGGATGAAATACGCGTAAAGAATTTTTTTTCTGAGAAGTTAGAAAAGAATCATATTTTTATAGCAAATCATTTTCTCACCAGTTGGGGACATACAAAGTGTTAATCTTCGGCTGAACACAATTCAGTTAGTTCTAAAATTAATTTAGTATTTAATTACGAAAGATTTTTTTAAATATTTATATTGAGGGATCAGTACCAGGATTTATCGATCCAGTTAGGAGTTTTTTTTAAATTTATTTATTTATTTTATAAATCAACAATCCAGTCCCGCTAAGCCAATTGCAATTGGCTTGACAGCAGGTGCTTATAATTACTTACAAATATATTTAAAGTTATAATTTACATCATTTATCTACAGTTTAAACATTTTTTCATAAATTTTATCATAAGTATCAAAATAATATATTCTTTTTCCAATAACCAATTTTTCACCATATATTTAACCTTATTCATAGAATTTTGTTGCTTTATATTGCCAGGCAATAAATTAAATATCTTCGTTATGTTGTATTCAAACGTTCTCTGTCCGTACTTATTATTAAATTTCGGAACTATTAACCCGTCGTTACGCGTGAATCTAGTGCTATATTTATGATCTAGTTTCTCTTTATGCTGCGGGGTAAATATATGCTGAACTATAATTTTATACCATAGTATTGCCTTCACAGGTAAATTTTTTTTATTGTATTGTTTTGTATTGTAATTGTAATTCTTGTATTGTTTTGTATTTATTATACATATATAGTGCAATTGCATAGCGTGGGTTGACTAGATGATCATTTGTGGAAAAGTGTGTGGAAGGGTTTTTCCTGTGGGGAAGATTTAAACCGGACATAAAGTCAAAAGAATAATATAGTATTTAATCTATTTTGTTATTTGACATTTATTAATTAAAAAAAGGATATGGCACATTTGTGACACTTTGCATAGTGGAAGATACTCTCGGCATCGCTCTGGTGAAAGACCACCATTCAGAATCGAAACGTTGTTGCTTGCAATAGTGTAGCCTTATTAGCTAACGAGATCTGAATAGCAATGTAGTTCACAACTTTTATCTCTTCCATCTTCCCCTCCTCACTCCAAACCTCAATCGGAGATAACACGGTCCCATTGGCTCCGGGCAGCTGAGAGAAGATGGGACTCTTGTGCAGTATTCACAAACGTAAAAAATAAAACTTGACACTATCCGGTATATGAAAAGAATTTTGTATAGTTTAATCATTCATTTATAGTATGCGCCTATACTTTTACAAACATGTGATGAAAAGAATAATAAAAGCTGACATTCACATTTATTTATGAGGTATGTTATTATAGCTTTCTTGTAACTAGATTCCGTGCATTTGAACACATCTACAAATATAATCAAAAAAATTACTTATTTTTATATTGTTCTCTAGACTTTATGTCCGTGTTAAATCTTCCACACAGGAAAAACTTAACCCTCCCACACACTTTTCCATAAATGATCATCTAGTCAATCGATGTAATTGCACTGATCGATGTAATTGCACTGTATAAGTATAATAAATACAAAACTATACAAGAACAACACGTCAACCTACCAGAGACCAAATGGGAAAATACTTCACCGACTCCAGATATTTTCATATCAGAGGGTTCGGCTCGATAGAACTCCTAACTGGACCGATAAATCCTACTGATCCCTCAATATAAATATTTAAAAAATCTTTCGTAATCCTACATGTATTTAATATGACTGATTTTTGCATTTTTATATACAGATTCTTTGACAAATCTAATAAGCCTAAATTTTGAATGAGAGAGCTAGGTATAATGCCAGTAGCCGAAATAACAAATGGTAATATTTTTATAGTCCGAGAATGCCACATTCTTTAATCTCATTTCCTAAATCTGTACATTTTAATTATTGTAATCAATTATACTATAATATTATTAAAATAATTCTGTTGTTCTGGCTCCTTAGAATGCAATGTTGTCATATGTAAATGATTGTTTGTCTGTTTCTCCTATCACCTTCGAGAATCAGGAATCAATAGTTTAACGTCGAATGTCGGAGAATTTATAGTTTCCGCAGGAAAATACGAGTATTTAAACGGCACCACACTAGAAAACAAAACCGATCTCATATCAGTATTCAGAGAACAGGGCAATACTGAACTTTTAGTACACTGGCCACGACTCGAACCATTGTTTACAAATGAGAAGATAAAATTAAAAATACTATCTTACGGATAAACGAGAAGTCTGGGTTATTTTTAGCATCCCACTGTTTATATAATATAACAAAATTTTCATATGACCATTGCAAATCAAGTAATTTGTAAAAACGATTTAATTTACATTTGTCTCATATAAAAAAACGCAAATTTCTTTTAACGTTGTTGAAGTCATGGTTAACAAAGGTATAGCGGATTTTATTAAAAAAAATGTTCTGAAATCAATTTCAAATTGTTTTGACTTTACATAAGAAAGAGATATCGTGCACAGAAGGATTTAGCATATTGCATAATTTTTACATGAAAAATATAGATGTCACTTTAGTCGCTACCTGCAAAAACTCTTTTTTATAAGAAAGACTATTATTTCCAGGTTACGATCAGCCTGAAAATAATTTCATTTTTCATACTACCATCATCATTTGAAGAAAATGGAGTGCAAAGATGGAGAATTTTGATAACAGAAGATTGAGCCGCGGGAAACTCAGTATTTTGGACCACCCGGCTATTAACCGGTCTTGCGTGCGTACACAAAAATTCGCAGAACTTCCAGTTGAACATAATATTTTATGTTCTAATTTGTTTTACTCTTGAATATGCTTTGAGCTTGTGTACCTACAGAAGAGAACATAAGTTGGTAGGTATATTTCAATAAAATAAAAATTAAAATAATTATTTCTTTTGTCAGGATGAAAATATTTTTTTAAGTAAACTGTTGACGATTTTAAGGAAGGTAAGTTGATGTAAAAAAAAATTAAATGTTGAAAGTAAAAATAAAAGGAATTTGAAATTAAAAAGTATTTTTTGCTGCTTGCATCACTTTAATATCAATACTGTGTTACATTTAAGGTAGTAAGAATCTTATCAGAACAATATTCCGATTCAATTTAAATCGAAATTGGACTAATGAAAATGAATAAATTCATATCTTATTATGAACGCGTACTTTTATCAGCCAAACTTAGCTACATGTCTTATTAGGATTAATTTACATTTTGGGAGCGATGAACCAGAGTTATTGTTATTGGGGGAATTTTTTTTAATTAGTAACTTTTAGTGGTAAGTTTATGTTCCACTTTTTCTTGGGTAATTTTTAATTATATTTATTAGATAACTAGCTGGTTCTCCCTGCATGTCCTTTCCCGAGCATCCCCGTTCCCCTCCGGCGTCTCCTTCCCCTCCCGTGTTCCCCTTCCACGTCCCCCACCTCGCGAAATATCATTCTCAAAGATTTGACAGTTTCGCAAGAATTTTGTGATGATTAAAAAACTTTTCAGATGTATTGTCATGTGGTTGTAATAATCCAGAAACCTTTGTGGGGTTTTAAAGAAGGTAATTTGAATGTTTCAAACATTCCCTACGCTTAATATAGCAATGCACAGACATGTCACTAATCCCCAAAATCATTTTGATTTTTATGTACATAGATATGTTATTATATTTATATGGGTAACATAAATATAACACGAGTAATTCATTGTACAATCATTTCGAAACATTCTGAAAACTATAATGTTAATGTCCATAATATGTTTTTCTATTCACTGACATCAACGCGTAGTTATCTATGAAACCCGGGGACCAGGAATGGGGAAAAACAGTTTTTCTGTTTTTTTCGCACATTATTATGTGAGTGTATATATTACACAGT
This sequence comes from Glyphotaelius pellucidus, assembly GCA_936435175.1. NCBI lineage: Eukaryota > Metazoa > Arthropoda > Insecta > Trichoptera > Limnephilidae > Glyphotaelius > Glyphotaelius pellucidus. Next base: position 18,260,838 of record OW386546.1, read on the forward strand.
ACGCCAAAAAAACAATTATAAATCTGAACACTTTTATGAAAACCAATGCTTGAATTTCTTGATTTTTTAAACTTACAAAAATTTCAAAATTAATTTGCTTGATTCCACCGAATGGGGTTGGAATCTTACTGAACACGAGAGGATAGTATTTCTATTGCATGAAATAAAAATACCCAATTTGTTTTTAACAACTCCTTATTATCAAGATAAATTGTTTTAACCATTATTTCAATACTAATCAAATTGTTTTAGAAGCAATGGTTTCTTTCATCATGTAATAAAGTTATTAAGATATATAAAGCATACCTTGCATCCTGATGAAGTAGACATTTTTATTTTAAATTATTTTTTTATGTAACATCATACAATAAGGGGGAATAAATCTCCACCCGGTTGGGCATTGTTCTGAGGCGGGTCAAGGTAGTGGCTGTAGGAATGAATTTGCTAAGAGGGAATAACCAGACAAAACCGGAAATATGTCATTTTTAAATCAAATTTCAGACACATTGACTCTTTTCCACAAAAAATTATAAATTGATTTCGAAAAATTGTTCTTTTATCTAGTAAAACTATTTCTAAATTTTGATAAAATATGTTTATTTTTAGTACAATAAGGTTTTACCGTGTGTCGTTGGCAGATTTGTAAAATTTTCAAACAAAATTCTGTAATATACAACATACATTTCAAATCATTTAATCATGCAATAAAATAAATCAATAAATTATTTGGGAAAGCTACTTTTCAGTATTGTAATTTTAGTTCAAATAAAATCATTAAAAAAAATCCGCGCCCTTGTTTTGTGACGAAAATACGTTAGTTTGTCTATTTATTCCTACTAATATATAAAAAAAATTACATTCTTATTTTGCTTCGACATTATTGAAAAATTATAAATACTTTAATTGTTTGTTCATCACGAGTTTGAGCATTTTTGAAAGTGGGTATTTATCAATGCAAATTTGGAATGAAATTTTATTTATTTATTTATTTATTAAAAGAAGTTTATACAATGTACAAAAAATTGTGTTAATTCATCCGCCATTCTAGGGATGTCCCTGTGTTATGGCGGATGAAATTTACAGATTGGGTAGGTAAAGTGTACAGTTATTAACTTATGCAATTCATTTAAGTAGTTTAAGTAACAAATTTAGTAACAAATTAAGTTAGTAATTTAAGTAACACATTCAATTAATTTAAGTTACAAGTTGTATTTATTATATAACAATTCAATTAAAGTAGCAAGTTTTACACATCATCGTTACTGAATGTAAGGATCCATTTTGATAATTTTTTTTTAAAGATATGGGGTTGGGTTTCGGATTTTAGGTTCTCGGGGAGAAGGTTAAATATTTTAGGAGCTAGATACATGAAATGTCTTTGAGCTGATGTGGTGCGTAGTGTAGGAACATTGTAGTGTCGGTTGGTTATTGTTCTGGTGGTGTAACTGTGACGTAAAAGAGTTTTTTTCTTGTATTTGAACATGAAATGTGTTAGTGTAAATTTTAGATGAAGTTGCCGTATGTTTAAAACATTATATTCATTGAAGAGTCTAGTGGAGGAGTATCTTGTTGGTCGCTTTTTGTAGAGGATCAATAAAATTAAAATCGAGTTATTATGTTAAAATGCTGGTATGGAGAATAATTAGTCTTTCTCATCGGAACCGCCGTGTACGTTGCAAGGGTACGATCGCAAGATCATCGTTCGGCGAAATTTAAATTCTCGGCCGCTGGTTAATGGCTCTTAATGTGGATCTTGAAGAAGCACGGAACGTATTAAAATAATTTTCTGTTGAAATATGAAATGAACTTAAAATATATACCAGAGCAAATCCAAGTTCTAAAGTTCATTGAACCGGACTTACAGACAAACAACCGAAATTGGCATTTTTAATATCATATTGGTAGGTAGGCATGTGAGGTAACTAGTGAAAATATATGATTACGCAATTCAAGTTGGATTCTGTCTGTGTTCAAACAAGCTTATAAATAAATAAAAATCTCATTGAAGAAGAAGATAAAACTTATAATCTAAATGAAAATATGAAACAGAACAAGACACAGAAAAATAGAAAAAGACAATGGTCGCAACTGGGACTCGAACCCATACCTCTCGTCTAACCGGGACGTGCGCGTTAACCAATTTCGCTATTGCCACCTTCTGTCAAACCGTCATATTTGTCAATCTCATATTTCAAATACCCAATTTCAAATTTTTATAATTTTTTAAGAATTTCAAATAATCTTCAAACAATTTTTTTTTTTTAGACGAGAAGTCTGGGTTCGAGTCCCAGTTGCGATTATTGTCTTTTTCTATTTTTCTGTGTCTTGTTCTCTTTCATATATTCGTTTAGATTATAAGTGTTATCTTCTTCTTCAATGATATATTAAGTTGATGGGAATAACCTTCAAAAGTTATAAAAAGAGTTTTTCTTATAAAAAAATTAAATAAAAATCTGATAAGAGGGTTCGAGTACCAAAGGTGCCAATATCTTTTTCTGATTTTTCTGTTTCAAGATTTTCGATTAAGTTTCGCTAATATTGTCTTCATTTAATTAAATACTACAAACGTTTTACTCATAAAGTTAAAAATAAAAATATTCGTCCTAGACTTGCGGAAGAGTCAATAGATGTCGCGTAAAAAAAAATGGATAAACATTTTTCCAGACACTATCTAGATAGCATTTAGTTCGAGTGTGAATCTTGCAATCATTCATCATACATGCATGTTTTTAATTCTGTTTAATTTTATGCTTATTTTTTGTTATTTATGTGACGAATTTTATTTTCGTTAATACATCGCGGGGTGGCCCGCGTAACCTCAAGTCTCCAGAGAGAAAAGATACTCGTATCTGCTTTGTTATAAGATGACAAGCCGTTAGGGAACAATTAGTTTCCTTTGGGGAATTTATTGTTAAAATACCCATAAAGCTACTGTTATGGTTTGTACTAATTTACGATTATTGAACTGTCTACTTGTAATTCACCGCTATAATTTTGTATATAAAGCAAGCTTTGGCCTAATAAAGTAGGGACAACTCAATCAACTCCAACCACCTGACTTAATGTTTTTATTTTCTTATTAATCTTCGAATTATATTTATCTTCAATTCAATACCTAATTTTAATTTTAATACTGAATTTTATGTCTCCAATTATTTAACAGAAGCACTTAGGGACGCGTTTCTGGTGCATATAACAATAATAATTTTACAGCTGCGATCCTGCAATAATAATAATACGTATTTTATCGCGCACTTGATTTAAAACGACGTAGTTAAACTGCGGCTCGGTCGCTAACAAAGAGAAAACATTAATTGAAAACATAGCTATTTCAATTTTCGATTAGCTCACGCAATAAAACATTCATGACCATCTAGAAGGAAGAGATAGTACCAAGGGAGAGATTGGAAAGTAATTACTTTCAAAGGATCATAAAGGGTCGCGAGAACTGTTCGTAAACAGGGAAAGTACCTACTACAGAACAATAAAAGATAGTCTGCACTAAAGCAAAAAAAAAATCTCATTTGATGTGTTAAATAGTATGTTTAATATCTTTATATATTTAAAAATTCTCGCATCACGATGTTTGTTCGAGATAAACTTAGAAACTACTTAACCCATTTTGATGAAATTTGGCTTACTGTGTGTAATTTATTAATTTAATGTATTAATTTATTAATGACGTAAATATTGAAGGAAATTCTATGCCGATGATTAAAAAGTAATTGTGAATTGTGGGTATTCAATAACTGAATTGTGGGTATTCAATAACTTGATCGAAATGACAGCCTGTCTATAAACCTTACCAGTAAATTATTTCCTTATTTTTTGTTCTATTTGCAGTAATGTTACCCAGTATGCTTATACCTACTAATTAGCTCTTATACATTACACTATGTTTTATTTCAGGTCTTATTATTGAATAAATATATTTTGCTAAATTGTATTAGTTTTTTATAAGTACTAACAACGCATACCATTTTATTTTTTTAAATCTCTGCTAAAATATTCTTTACCTTACGAGTTAATTACATTCATTTGTCGTCTATATAATATCATTGAATGTGACCTTATATGTAGACATCTACGCAAAAAATCAGCAGGTTATGTATTATATTTGACACTACTATGTTTTATATTTCATTTTGATTATCATTATTTCTGTTATCACTACAAGCATTTCCGTCTAGTAACAACTAAACATTGATTACTCATGCTGTGAACATTTCTAATTGGAGTGTTAATATCTATGTAAATCCCAACGGCAATTCTATTATAGCTATAATTATTGTTAACACTGTAAATGTTTCAAACAATAAATAAATAAATAAATTATTCATTCTATTTTATTGATTTTACACGCAATTAATATTGTGAGTATAGGCTTACTGTTTTTTTTATGTTACACTTTCTTTTACATACTATTTCAAGCTTATATATCATCCTGAATCGTCGAATTAGTATTTTGCTAATTTGCTCTGAATTTTGTTATGTGTTGTTTTCTAACAATTACTACAATTGCATTTATCTTTTTACACTTAATTACTGCAACCAATTTGTAAAGTGTTTCATGTAAAAGCTCACTAGGGCGTAAATAAATAAATAGATAAAATAAAAATATATTTTCAGAAATGTGGACTATTATTGAAAGGAGGTAAATATATTTTTTATTGATATCATCCTGTATTTAAAACGCAATCAAAAGAGTTTAAAACAAATAAAAGTTAACAAAATAAGAAATATCGCAAGTGCCTATTGTCCAACAGGTGGGCTTCAAGTTCAAAAGACCTTGATTAAATTCCGATTTGTGCTTATAAGTTCTGTGTTAGGGCTTTATGGCCTGGCTTTGGAATTACGAGTAAGTAGGAACGAAATCGTGCAGTTGTCATACGATCGCGTGTGGGAAATCAGAGTACTCAATTCTTTATGTGTTTAAATCAGGTTGCATTATTAGTTGAATAAATGGCGCGGACGGAGTGAAAGGATCTTGATCGGGATTTAATAACTTTCCTTCCTGTCTTTGTAGAGATAGGTACCAACCAAGTATAATATATTCGCACATCCCGTAGAAAAGAGCCGCAAGTAAAAAAAAACAGAGTGTGTAATTCACACGCGGTAGAAGTGTAACTAGAAAGTCGCTAGATGTCGCTTACTTTTCTTATGCTTGTTTTTTTTAAGTGGCTTGAAGATGTGGATATTGATTTTACAAAATAAAAATGTTTTTTTTTTTGGATTTCGTAGGATTCGAACCCTCTACCTCTCTGGTCGCTGAGACTTGTCAGGCACCTCGCCCACCATGCTATGGAAGGCACGCGCCGAGGTGCAAAATTACCGCATTTTATCAGAACCGAGTATTTTTGTAGAACTGAGTTGTGACGAATAATTTTCGCCCGAATATCAAGTCCCCAACGGCGCTAAAGAAGTTTCACTATAAAAAGTAAATTTTACAGGAGAGCGAAAACAAATGAAGATTGATGAAATAAGCGGTACCGTCGAAAAGATCCCGTCCGCAACATATTGCGGAGAAAGAGTGATCTATCTTAAATATGGTTTTCGTGGGGCATGGATCAAATCTCTTTGCTATTAGAGATAAAAATGAAATTTTATAAAACAAAAAATGTTCACTTGCATTCCTTTTCCACGGTATTTGTGATATATTTTAAATAAAATGACTCTATTTTGTTATGTTTCCGGATTTCACTAGGTACTATACTAGGTACATTCAGAAAATGACAATTCATTAGTTAGTTTCAAACATTCTCATCGGTCGAAGGGTAACATACAACCAAAAACTGAGCCGTCACAACTATGATGTCATAAAGTCATGTCATGGCTTGGCCTGAAAAGTTTTGTAAAGTTTTTCTTTAGATACATACATGAAATAAAACTTCGTTCCTCGTCGGGTCAATGCCGAAGGTTACGAACTCACGCGGTATCGTGTTTATGAAGTCCATCGTGATTTTATTGCACTATTCGTTTTATCGCGTTTCACGGTTGAAAGCGTCACATACATTCTTACTTCCGATGGTTATGCAGGTTGCAGGTATAGAGATTTTTGATGACACCATTCCACTACTGATGAAAGATTGCTTCTTGGCCCCAGTAAGCCAACCCTCCCAAATTCTCAAGGTCATTCAGCACGTTATCCAGGAAACGCTGTCTTCGTCAGCTTATAAGCCTGCTACGGAAGAAGACTTGAAGCCTCATTGACTCCGACCATCCCTTTTTCATGCTCGACATTGGTCGAAAATTGACTAGTATGTATTGTAATTAATTGAATAGTATGTATTGACATACTATTCAATTATTGATTATGAGGAATTGATGCTTCATAAAACGTATTTTTATGCTGCTCCTATGCCTCCCATGCCTTGTCCTACCACAATCCGTTTTCTTGGATCTAGGGTGACTACCTATTCATTATAACCACAAGTATATAATACCATTATATCATTGACAATGTTCATTGAGGCGCAGTTGGCGGAATTTCAATAGACCCATCAATAAATATTTTCTCCCTAATTGCTTTGTTGACTTCTGCGGAAACAATACCTAAATGTGCGAATACAGTATAATCTTTTGATTTTACATCTTATTTTTTATATTATCTTGTAATTATAAATGAAACTGAAGTTCAAAGAGCTGGATAGACAGAGCAATCAAACGAATTATTATAAATCATACTGCGAAACAAACATTCTGCTGCGTCAATGGTGGTTCTCTCTGGCGTCTAAGTGCTCCATCAAAATACAATCCATGGGCTGGCTTTACATTCGTAAGTTTTTTCCCGTAATTCGCCCGTGTAAGCGAATTATGGCCAAATTACCAATGTAAACGACACCACAAGTCACTTAACGTAATTTAAAGCATGTTACAGAACTTCTTCTTTCGGAAGTTTTTTGACAGGGGTAATCGCGTCCGCGCGAAATTCCAACCTTCTTACAGCTTATAAAATCAGTTTGATAAGCTGAGGGACTTTTTGTAAGAAATAGTACCAAAATGCGCCGTTGCGAAATGTCAAAAATCAAAAGACATTTGTTTTTATTGGATTTTTTTTCTATAAAACTAGTATTTATTTCCACTTATTTGAGTTTTCTGAAAATGAGCATCCTTCTATTCAATTACCGGTCCAAACCTTTCTTATCTCAATGCTTCTGTTTTTTAAATTACGTATTTGAATACGAAGTCGGTTGCTGTCGGCAGCTGTCAGGTAGCTGTCATTCGAATAAAATGAAAGAAATCCATTAATTTTCGCCTTTGACGGCACGAAAGTGCGCGGAGAATTGTTTAATTAAACCCAAATTCTATTTCAGCACTTTATTTGGTCCTTTTCGTCTTTATTGACAAAATCGCGTAAATTTGACAGTAGCAGGTTGTTGTTGAAAGGAAGCCATCTTACCGCAAATAAATTTACAGATGTAAACGGTCGCATGAGCAGTTACACAGATCGAACTTCCGAAAAACTTCCGTGATCATTAATTACTACAAGTCAGATGCATATGTAAACGCTCCTGGGAGTAACCTGTCAAAATCTTACGTAATCCGTAATTTTTAATTACGAGTGTAAAGCTAGCCATGGGAAGTCCTAATAAATTGTCAATTCCTTCAACTAACTCAGTAAAGGATCCATCAAACAATTGTCAATCGCATCAATGGCGTAAATTGTCGCAACTAGTTAAGTGACAATTGATATTGATCATTTCCTAGGCATTTTGAATATAGACTACGGAACGCCAACAAATGTAGAAAAATTGTGATTTAATTGCTTAAACGTGGTCAGTTCTTGATGATACTAAATTTTGTTTCTCTTGCTAATCGTACCAAAGCACATTTTCCATTAACAAGGACGTTTTACGAGCTTTTGACTTCATTATTACAGTCATTACTTTCTTTGCTTTATTTATATTAATGAACATTTAGTTGCTAAAACAGCAAAGCAGGTGCTATAAACTTCAGCGTATAACTGTTGTATTCAGATTAAATGACCCTAAGCGTTTACACTGTTTATGTTACACCAATATATCTCACCCAGAATAAATCTCAATTGCATTACCGGACCCGTGACGGCCGCTGATGCTGATGGAATGCGACAAAGGTCACGTGTGCATAATAGGGGATATCTATTCACGATTCCTGTCAAGACAAGTACATAATTTAAGATTGAGGTGAGGAACACGTGCTTGTTTATTTATATGAAAGCTCTTTAAATCTATTATTCTGAAATGATGTTCCTCTGCGCTGATATAAATTATTATGTTTTATGTTGGAAACATAATTTTTGGCATAAACTGCATATGTCGAAGGGTCAAGAGAAAATTGTTTGGGATTATATGAGTGTTTACATTAGTAACCGTATTCTTGGTGTCAGTGGCGTGCACAGAGTTTTTGATCAGGGTAGGCAGTAGGAAAACCACCGAATTGATTCAAATAATCAAAAAAAAACTTCTGGCATGTCGTGTTTTTAGTAGCGTTATTTTTAAATTGTTTAAATCGTAGTAGCCATTGTCGTTCCAAACATTTTTATTATTAGAAAATAATATACGAAGAAAACAGAATAAACGATTATTGTGACCACAGCCTGTTAACCATCAAAATATTTCATATTGAATCGACGCGTAACTGATGAAGTTTTTATTTGACTTTGTCTAATTTAGGCATACGTCTCCACAAACAAATAATTCGTTTTTTTCGATAAAAGATAACCGAGAAAACCCATTGTTTTTTAAATTACTTAAACACACATTATTTCCTTCACTACAACAAGTTTCACAGGTAAAATTTCCATATTTTATCAGATAATTCACAATTAAAGTACGACTAACGTTTTTGAACAGATAATTCGCATTTATGAAAGACAACTAGTTGCTAAAAATAGATAAAAACAGATGTCACTGACTTCACTGATTGTGCCATTTGCTAATTTTGTTCCAGAAAGCACTGCCTAATACTAACAAAAAGCCTCATAGAAGCAAATTCAAACGGATAATTCTACTCAATGCTATGTGCATTTCGTAAACTTTGATATTGTATCTTGTATGGAGTTAGCTCTAGGTAGAAATAATTCGTGCTTAGATCGTATTTTAGTGAGGCAGTCGGAGGGCGCGCGTGTAGTTTCTAGTTACAGTTTATGCCACGTTTGTAGTATGCCGTTTGTTGTGGCGCTCGTGTAGTTTCGGTTGCTCAGCTTCTATTTTTGAAAGTGTGTATTTATTTTTAGCAATAGTTTAATATATTATAATATTATTTACATGCTTATGTTTTACAAATACGGTAGGGTAGGCAGTGCTCATGTGCCTATTTGGAGTGCACGCCCCTGCTTGGTGTGTATTCTTTATCCCCATCTTTCTTTTACCTGAAAAATTTTACACGAATACTTTGGTATGACTTACTGGCTACGGATATTTGGACGAGTTACTCTTGTGTGGTAACATATTAAAAATAACAAAGGGTTACATTTTTTCATTACGGTCCACGGCTTTAAAGACCAAAAATAAATATAAATTACGAACGGTTTTTTTCTAGCGCAGACTTTGTCGGTATTTTTTTATGAAACAATTGCATTCGAACAATGGCGTGGCAATCAATTATTTGTACACCTCTGAAATGGAGACCTGGTGTCGGATTTCAGTTTTATGGCGAATAATAAAGTATCTGGAAATTGTTTATTAGGGATCGATTTATTTTAGACCACCTGAAAATTTTATCGTGCTGCCTATATCCAAGTACTTTCCTTTAATAGATTTTCTTTTATAACTCTCGACCCGTCCGTAAAAAGGGTATTTAAAAAATATATTTTTATTAATAAAACGGAGACCGTTTACATAATTTCCAAGAGCACTCAGGCCATTAGGCCATTGTGCTGTCTCCAATTTTACCGTATTCCTACCCGGTCGCTTTACCAGGGTTGGATATTCGGCTACGTCCCCTGAAGCTGAGCCTTGTTCCCATCAGAACGGGTCATAGACGCCATAGGTATTGTTTGGTTCTGAAACAGTTTTAAAAAAAAAACTTATTCCATATTCCCCTAGTCCTTCCATCATGTATTCCATTCTCTTCCTCCTTTCCTCAAAGTCTCCACCAGGAAAAGAAGAAGATGTTCTTACCTACATGTTGAACAATTTTGCCACCCAAGTTTGCATTACCTACTTGTAACAGTTGCATTTTGATAGTGACATGGGTCACAACTCATGGGTGAAGCTCTTTGAAAATATCGCAAATAATAGAAAATTCCATTTTTTATTAACTCAAAAGTGTCGTGGCTTGAAACTTGTGTTGTGCAAATATATTGTGAAACCAGAAACGATCCGGAACAGCCTTAAGAAGCCGTCAAAGGTAGGAGACTTCCTTTCAAAACCTATTCTCCTATGATCATACTTCAGAACACAATACATGGTCTATTCGTCATCAAAAAGGATTTACAGTACACATTCTCGTGTCGTGGCATCGGCTGCGACAGGTATGTAGATCCATTTGACATTACTTGGATCTATTGTTGTTTTCCACTACCAACAGCTGCATGTGTCTCTTGAGGTGGTAGTGTCCCATTAGTACCCTTCAGTTCATTCAGTGAGTCGACTACCATGTAGAGTAGTTGCTGGGTCGTCTATTTTTTTTTTGATTTTTTTGTTTTTGTTTATTGGCTCGCCACCAGAATTACAATCATTCCACCAATTTACAATTTGAACATGGTTACAGCGATGATTCCAACTAAAGGTGAGCACACCATTCAGTCTAGTCTAGGGATGGGATCTGGTCAAATAGATAGCTCAGAATAGAGAAGAGTTTCTGAATTGTAGCTGGGCTCAAACATTCGCTAGCGATGTCCTCCATCATTTCACATTGCACAAGAAAAAAATTCAGAATATTATAATGGACCCAAGGAACATTCAATTACGAAAGAAAGAAAGAACACAATAATAAAACTCTTATTCAACATGAATAATCATTATTGAATCACACTTTTCTGCACAACTAAAACATCGATCATACATCGATGATATCTCGATAGGTACACGCTTGGTCCAAGTGAGGTTAAAAATTAAAGCGTTTGAATTGAACAATAAAATTCAACATTTGAAGAATATAACTAACAAAAAGATGTATTTATCCGTGGAGCTCGCTATTTGTAACATAAGCCTTTATCGTATCCTAAATAAATATGGTGGACAATGGAACTTGCACTATGTTTATAAAAATGCATTTGAAAACACATATTTTTTCCAAAGTTTATAATGACTTTACGTGGAATGTTTAAAAAAAAATAAAAACGTCTTACATAAACTTATGGAATATTCAGAATGTTGTTTTTTTTTAATATAACAACGTTATACACCGTGTTCCATGCTCATGCCGCACAGGCGTCGTCAGGCGGGAATGCTTTCCCTGTTATAACAACATTTCAATGGAAGATGCTCCGAGAAACTAGCGTTGCTGATACCTTCTGCACTAGTAACAGTATAGTAACTTTTGTAAAGGTTGACATTTATTACATGCGACAGGTATTCTTTACGACTCGTTTTTGAATTCAACAGCGGCGAATGATTTGCAGGCCCTTGTGTTCACTCCATCCTCTCCCCAAAAAGAACCTCCAAACTTTCCTCTGGTCAGATGTTCTATTTAAGATTTGAAATGTGAGGATGACGTGTGTCCGAACACGTGCATATTCGCAAAAGTAAAGCTACAATTACAATAATTAGCATTCCACTTCTTGCAGGGTCCCATCTACAAGCGATGGATCCACTTCCTGAGGACATAGATTAAAACAAAAAGTTTATTTTTTTTTATTATTATTATTATTTTCTTTTAAATTTCTTTAACCATGTAAATATTTTTTTTATGTATCCTTTTTATATCTTGTCATCATTTCTTGATTATTATATATGTATAATATGGAACTCGTGGGATTGCACCACCCTCCCCGAGATCTGGAATAAATGATTAAAAAAAAAAAAAAAAAAAATAGACAATTTTAATTTTTAACATTTTTTTTGGTATTAGAATGGCTTTGTATAAAAAGCCTCTTTGCGATTTTTTTTCTTAGATTAAGGCAAATAATCACCCCCTCTCCCCTCTTAGTTTCGCGGTACAAGCGTGGAACACGGTGAATATATTGTTGAAAAATTAAATATTCAAAATTATTAGTCATAGCCGTACAAACAAATATTCTAGAAAATAAATCATTCTATAAATAGAAAATTATAAAAAAATATAATTCAGTCAATAAAATGATTAACATAAATATTCTTATGTTAGTGATAATTTCAAGCAATTCGCTGCCTACTTCAAAGCTCAGAGAGCTATATTATGAGCCGATTTCTTCTATCAGAATGTAACAAATCGATTTAATCGTGAACGTCTTTCATCTTTCGCCAGGTTATTATTGCGAAGAACCAATTGGATACACACAATAACACCTGAAACAAGTTTGTTCATTTACATTTGAAAGACTTTAATTTAAATTCAGAGGTTACAGATTTTCATTTCTCGAGCGCGTGAACAAGAAATTAATTCATTAGTATTCTAGGAATTATATTCACATTTGTTTTTAATATTATGTGCATATCAATAACATTTGCAAAATATTACTAATTTTTACTGTATTTTAATTTTGAATATTCTATTCAACCTGGCAACAATGCAAAGCAGGTAAACAATTTAAGAAGTTCAATTTTTTATAAGAACAACTCTCTTTTTATAACTTTTAAAGGTTTTATCATCAACGAAAAAGATAACACTAATAATCGAAATGAATATCTGAAAGAAACAAGACACTGAAAAATAGAAAAAGATAATGGTCGCAACTGGGACTCGAACCCAGAACCTCTCGTCTAACCGGGATGGGTGCTTTTACCAATTCAGCCACTGCTATCTTATAATAAATTTAAGAAGTATTTGAAATCATAAATAATGCAACATTCCAAAACTATATTTGTAGGGTTCCAAATATATACGGTTAACTCGAGAGTGTTTTCTCTTGGGGTTAGTAACCTCGTCGAATTCAATGTTTCAAAGACTCAATCATGTCTGATTACGTCTAAAAGGGATCGAAATGAAAATCTAGTCTCCTTCAACGGAAGCAATCTTCCGAACCGACCCTCCATTGATATGCTTGGTGTAACTATAAGTGACCAGCTCAGGTATGGGGGCTCCATCGAAGCCAGAGTAAAGTTAGCCTCTCAAAACCCGCAGATACTTTCATAGTACTCAACTGCTAACCGTGTACAAATCACAAGTGCGCCCCACGGCTGAATTTGGCAGCCACCTCTGGTCTGGAGCTCCAAAGTACTTGAAAAATACCCTGGACTCTGTGCAGAAACGGGCGGTCCGTTTGATAGATTCTCCCACCTTAACGAACGGATTGCAATCTTTAGAGCACAGGCGTCGGGTCGGGAATGTTATCCCTGTTCTACCGGTATTTCAATGGAAGATGCTCTGAGGAACTAGCGTAATTGATCCCTTCGGCACCGGTGCATAATCGGGAGACACGCCGAACGCGTGCCCAACATGTGTACACAGTTGACATTCGTCACATGAGAGCGGGTCGCTTCTTCGACTCATTTTTGTGTTCAACAGCTCGGCTGTGGAACGATTTGCCGCCCCCTGCGTTTCCTCCTTCCTACAACTTGGGTCTCTTTCCTTCCTCTCCTCAAAAAGACCCTCCACAGCATCTCAGATGACATAGGCCCTGAGGGAAATTATTTTCCTCAAGGCCTCCTATGTGTAGTTACACATAATTTTATGTTACGAACCGAAGACGCAAAATGTTCCTTACACGTTTCTTTTTAAATTTTTCATTTGGAATTTATTCCCAAAGGCTCTTCCCTCGGACCTCTATTGTTTTGTTGTTGTAAAATCAGTGATTGTAAGAGGATTGTAAAGGGAATAAATGACAAAAACTCTCAAATTATAAATTATGTGTAGTTAATGTAAAAACAACAAAATAAATCAAACTTCGCTAAATAGGTGAGTTAACAAACCATTACGAAGATTCCTGGAAAGAGTACGCAGAGAGAATAGAATTGCTTCGAATACTGCTTGTCGCATTCACGTTTGTACATATATATGTATGCTCAAACACAATCTTTTTTGTATCAAGTCTGGGAACGAATCGAATCGAGCATTTGAGTCGCTTCATAGTTTTACATCTTCCACGGCCTACTCCGACTTTTTCCATTTAATTATGTGTTCTCTGATATCCGTCGATGTTTCACACTATTTTATAAAATTACCATTTTTTCCTGCGGCTTCGGTCGCATGGTATTAGGGGAAATTACTTTAGCTTAAACTTTCAATTATCCCCCCTCCCCCCTCCCCCCCTCCCCCCCTCCCCCCCTCCCCTATTCCCCCTCCCCCCTCCTCACTCCCACACCCCCTCCCGCATTCCATACATACATTCCCTGTACATTCAGTTTTCAAACAGCTCACTTGCAACCTACATTTCATAAGGCTACAGCTCAAAGAAAAAAATAATCATCCGATTTGGTGCAGTCTTTCGGAATTTATGCGCTTACAGACATTCACTTACAAACATTCCGGAGATTTATTTTTATTTAAATATGTGGAAGTTAGTAAACATAATAAAACATAACCCTGTTTATTATACAGATTTTATAATCGTTACGAATTATATTTTTTATGAAGGAACTCTCATCTGACATTTATTGCAAAACATAAGTTTGTCCAAAAAAAACCAAAACATATTCTAATATTTGAATTTTCTGGAGCAGCAGCCGGCCAGTAGGTAGGGGGATGAGTACCTATCAGCGTAGAGCCCACAAATATATCAACATCGTTTCCATGGCAACGATTTGATTTTTGACGTTTGCAATAACTCGTTTTTGTTAGGGACAGAAAACATATAACAAATATAATAAATTAACATTTATAATTTCATAAGCCAGAACTTACCATTAAATACAGTCCGTGGTCCTCGAATATAATTTAACTTTCTATTGGTGAAAGTATTTTAAAAATCGTTTTATTGTTTTATGCGTGAAAGCGTAACAAACAAACTCTAGCAGTCTCTATAATATTAGTATAGATTCTGTTCTCCTATAAAATTAATTTTCTACATTTATTCTATAAAATTCTATCGAAACAGGCATAAATCAAATCATTTTGATCAAATTGGCTAGTTGAAGCCAAAGTACACACTTGCACAATGCACATTATAACAGAGTACGAATGTGATCACTTTTGTTGAGTTAGATTAATTAAATAGGTAATTATGTAATATCTTAACTAAACTCGGCTTTCCATGAACTATCGAAGCATGTATTCATATCGCAATCTTAGCCTGCATCGTCTATCGTTTACTAATTAAATGAAACTCGATAAATGTCACCAAAGTGCTCATCGCGCATAACGTCTCGCCAAGTTGGTCCCGTATCAGCGGCATTCCTCCGATTTTCGATTTTCAATTGACATTAAATGTTGATATCAAATAGCGGTGACCGGTTTACAATCGGCCGCGGCTCGGAGGCTTTTCGAATTGGACATTACGGAATTACAAAATCTTACAAATCGTCGAATAAAATTTAACAAAATGCGGTGTTTGTCGATTACAAAATGGACATAAACAAACGCATTGAATTGGCTACTAGCTAAGCACGTGCTTCTCTCAGAAATACATCGGAATCAATGAAATATTTTTGGAGGTATATATTAGTTAGATTTATGTTTTCTTCTGCTTTTCGAAAATGAAACAAGTTTTGGTTTCCACGTGCCAACACGTATTATATATGTAATGAATATTTTTGGTGTTTTGTTTCATATTCTTTGTCGTGTTGAGTCTCTTTCAATGATTAGAATTTGAGAGTTTTTGTCATTTATTCCTATTAAAATCACTGATTTTACAACAACAAAACGATAGAGGTACGAGAGAAGAGCCTTTGGGAATAAATTCCAAATGGAATATTTAAAAAAAAAACGTGACGAGGAACATTTTACGACTTCGATTTTTGACATAAAATTATGAGATCCGTCGTAGAAAGTAAATAAATTCCGTTTTCTTGACACAAGAAGATTGATCAAGCAAATTAAATTTATAAAACGGGTCTCATCAAGAATTATTTTAACAAAATCATTACAATTATGTAAGTGGACGAAGAAAAGAGTATGTTATTAAAAATAATTTTGTGGCTTTCAAACCATCTATCTGTTATCCGCCAATAAAAGCAAACTTTCGAAAAGAAATTTTCACACTAATAAGATAATAATAAAAAAGAGGATTGTACTGATTGGATGCTAAGCATAATTTACTCTAAGAAACTGGTGCACGTCTTGTACTAAATGAACCGGTACAAAGCTGAGCCAACCGTTCTACAGAAATAGTATCAAGAAACTCAAATAAAGCAATTAGAATTGGGTAGGTTTGACGTAGTTACTACATTGTTGCTTTAATTTAATTCGAGATAATTCCATTAATTTAGCGTACATTAGTAAACTATGTTGGAGGAGAATTTTTTAATTACATAGCGGTTTGGCAGTGTTTGGCTACGAAAATTGACCAATATTTACGTTCTAAAATACTTTGATCCTAAATCTAGAACTTGTCTAAAATATCTTGCTGTTTATGTTCGTGGTTTGCAAGTAATTACCGAATCTATTGAAGTTTGTTATAATTAAATTTTAAGAAACTTATCTTATTTACATACCATTAGGGGTTACAAATTATTTTATAAATACAGTAAACACATCATCGTAGACGTAGACCGTCAAAAAAGCTGAAAAATTTTCCTCTCCCCTCTTACTCTTTTTGAGATGAAATTGATTATTTGATGGATATTATTTAATATCTTAAAAACATTTGACGAGATTATTAGAAAAAAAAACTGAATACGATACTAGCGCAGACTCGTAAAAAATCACGGGATATTATCGCACCTGAGAGATGATAGTGGCACAAGTCAAAAAAATGCATTTTTGAGTTAAGTATGCAGAAATGTTCCTGGATATCTATTATATCCTTGATAAATAAAGCATGTTACGTTACAAGAATAAGGAATCGAGTCTTAAGTACCGTCATGTTTCGACAGTCAGCGAATCGAGCCCTAAAATACTGTTGCACCGCGGGACGGTAATGCGCAGGCGCATCACCCCTCCCGCGACCCACGGATCAGGAGACGCGCCGCACACCGCCATTCAAACCAGTCTTCAGCAAGCGAGCTTCCCGGGCCCACGTCCCGCGCGAACATGTGCGACACAAGTTCAGTTTCGCCGGTTGTGCACTTCCGGTGTCCGCATGGACGCTGCTGAGACCGGGAGAACAAGCGCGTAAAGCCGCTGTTGGCCCATAAACCAAACGTGAGTCAATTACCATGTTACCCTTTGTGTGCAATTAAATGTTTTGAAGCCCTAACCACGCGTGTAGAGAGCAGAGACTGACGTTCAAACTAACTTTCAGCTAGGATCGTTCCTCTTATGTATTATTGTGTCTCCTAGAATTGAATAAACTATTTATGTGATAACCTACCGTGTTTTGCTTGTCGAGAGAGGCCCTGGGGGGATGGAGAAGCGTGAAGTTCCGAACCACGAGCACTAGCCTTGAGGTTAAAAGAAACCCTGCTTGCACCGAACCTGAGCTAGTTTTTATTTGGGGCAGATACAGCAACTAATTTGTATTAAATATGTGGGAGCTTTCTCCAACCCTGCCGATAGCATCAGCACGCACGCTGACGCTAACACTGGCGCTAAACGTGGGGCCATTTAAATTTTTTTCTGTTCCACCACGGCCTCGTTCCCAAGCAACAATTGTAAACTCTGAAATGTTATTATGATGTATTGTTTATTCCCAATTGTCTAGCACTTCCAACAGGAATCTCGGCGCGAACGTAATTTCGAATCACAATTTAAATTATTACGGGCGCGATTTTATCATTTGTGACTCGTCACTCGACAAAATATTACCGGTATTCCAACGCAAGGTGCCCAACCTAGGAAGTTGTCGCTGCGAATAATACAGTGATTACAAAGTGTCGGCCGATTAAAATTGCTATTTTCAATACAAGTGAATAGTGGAAATAAACACAAATTAAAGAAGAATTTATTCAACAATTAAAATCATGTACATGATAAACAAATCATCCGCTTGGTCTCGAAAGTGCTAAATATTTTTAATAATATACTATATTGCAGCACGCTGGTACGTCTCTTAAACGGACACTTGCTGACACCTAGGGAACAAGTGGATTTAAATTCTTTCTGTCATTTGACAATTAAGTATTTTTGACTCTGTCGTCTGCTGAAACCGGGTCATGCCGAATCACATTCGAATAATGCAAAAAATACTAAATTCGCGTTGACGTGGATTCCTTGACATCTGACACTATAATACCTTGTCAATTGACAAAGAAGGTAATATCTTGTCGAAAAGACGAAGGGAATTCGCGTGTAAATACCAAAAAATTGGTGCTGTATAAAATCAGGCTATAGGAAGCCGCGTAATGAAACCATGCCCCCAAGATATTGTTGAATTCTCAAACAAATTACTTCCACGAAAACTTGTGAAAATTTTTTCGATTTTTCCTTTTTTCGATTTTTTAATTTTCGAAATATTTTTTTTCCAAAACGCTTGGAGTTTTTCTTAAAAACGCATGGCCAGAGGAAAATCGCTGCTCAAATTTTCTCCAGTTTCGGACTCTGAAAATTTTTTTCGATTTTTTCCTTTTTTCGATTTTTTTTTAATTTTCGAAATTTTTTTCCAAAACGCTTGGATTTTTTCTTAAAAACGCATGGCCAGAGGAAAATCGCTGCTCAAATTTTCTCCAGTTTCGGACTCTGAAATTTTTTCGATTTTTTCCTTTTTTCGATTTTTTAATTTTCGAAATTTTTTTTTCCAAAACGCTTGGATTTTTTCTTAAAAACGCATGGCCAGAGGAAAATCGCTGCTCAAATTTTCTCCAGTTTCGGACTCTGAAAATTTTTTCGATTTTTTCCTTTTTTCGATTTTTTAATTTTCGAAATATTTTTTTCCAAAACGCTTGGATTTTTTCTTAAAAACGCATGGCCAGAGGAAAATCGCTGCCCAAATTTTCTCCAGTTTCGGACTCTGAAAATTTTTTTTTTCGATTTTTCCTTTTTTCGATTTTTTAATTTTCGAAATTTTTTTCCAAAAACGCTTGGATTTTTCCTAAAAAGCACGTGGCCAGAGGCAAACCTCTGCCCAAATTTTCAAATAACCCAAACACTTACAAATACGCGTTTTTTCGCAGAAGCATTTTGTAAAAAAAAAATATATATACGTCCCCAGTGGTCAATCCCTGGCAAAAATTTCTTTCCAATTACGGATAAAGAGTCGAGTTCTCGTTTTTCTCCCAACGTAAGGTCACCCTGACACGACCCTATACACTATGGAAGTCCCTCAAGTCACGCTGGGTATAATCCCCCACATTTCTACGTCAAAAAAGGAAGAACTACTACAGGCCCTGAGAAGTAGAAAGATTTCTCCCAGGAATAAATCCAAAAAATGCCTTATTCAATATGCTTCTTTCTACAACAAAAAGTACATCAGGAAGTTGCAGTTTCAACAGGAAGACACCTCAGAAATCATCTCTACCTCCCTCACAGTCTCCGAAGCAAAACCCTTGGTGGTACAAGCCCAGGAACAGACGAAAATATATGATTTGACAACCTGGAAGACGAAATACAACGGACTCACGGATGTGGAGGATTTCATCAACAGAATAGAAGAAATAGCCCAAGTCAGAGGAATCCCCGAAAGTATTCTACACAGGAACTTCATAGACCTCATCGCTCCTGAAATGCTTACCTGGCACAGGATACATAAGAGAAAAACAAACTCATGGAGGGAACTCAAGGTGGCACTTTTATCCAGTTTCGGAGAAAAAAAGGCCCAACATAGAGTCAGGCTATCCCTACTCGCTATCAAGCAGCACTCCGGAGAGCCTGTTGCTAGATTCACACAGAGGGCAGAGGCCATCAATATAAAGCTCACCCAACCTGTCCCTGAAGCGGAACTTCTCCCGGTTTTAATCGACGGTCTTCTCCCCAGATACGAAAACATCATTACTTCTCAGAAAATTGCCACGCTGGAGCAACTGAAAGATGTCTGCCAGCTACTAGAGGCATACCAGGATCGGAAGAGAGACGAAAGATTCCCCAAAGAAAACTTTCGCCCAAGCACTTCGTCCGGCATAAAACCGGAGCACAACGAAAAGAAATCCTGCTCTTTTTGCCACAAGATTGGTCACTCCCAAGCCGCCTGCTTTAAACAAGCAAAACTTTTATCCTCCAAAGACACCCATTCTAACAAAAGGCGATCCGTCGATCGTTCTCCAAGAAGAGATGAAGGGAGGAAGTTTGGCAAAAGACCACGCCAAGACAATACCGAAACGTCCATCCCGGATCTCAGATTCATCAAACCCCCTATGGATTTCTCCAGACCCCCTCCCAATTGGACAGCCAGGAAGACAAAAAACTAGACCCCAACCCCCCGGACCATCCCTCCCATAGGCCAAAGGAATGGTCGGAGTGGTTGGAACACGTCAAATTTTTTAAACAGGCCTTACCCCTCTCTACAGTTTGCTGCAAACAGGCAATAGACGGTAGACCCTTCGCGCATTTTTCCATAAACAACGTGGTTTTTTCAGGTCTCCTAGACAGCGGCGCCTCTGTCAGCTGCCTGGGCGACAACGCCCACACCTTATTCACAAACTGTGGTTTTAAAATGGGAAAACATTCTTCACATGTTACCACGGCAGACAACACTTCACAACTCGTCATCGGTTCTCTAACCCTACCGATCAATTGTGACCAAAAAACAGTTTGGATCAAGTTTCTAGTTGTACCTACAATCACACAGAAATTCATCTTGGGAGTGGATTTTTGGATGGCTTTCAAAATTGCCCCGCAACTGTTTAACAACCCCTCCGTCACTCCCCAAGTAAACGAAATCCGTACGGTAATACCCTACGAAAACTTGAACCCCTTACAAACAATACAATTAAATCAAATGATCAACAAGTATGAATCCATCTCCTTCGAAAGGTGCGGTTTAGGCTTAACCAACCTAGTACAACACCATATAAAAACAACAGGCCCCCCAATCAAACAAAGGTATTACAACCTAGCTCCACAAAAATTGAAAACGCTGGAAAAAGAATTGGACGATATGTTAAGACTGGGAGTGGTGGTACCCAGCCGCAGCGCATGGACCAACCCCACCTTATTAGTTTCAAAGAAAGACGGCTCAGCCCGTTTCTGCCTCGACAGCAGACGCCTCAACGCATGTACAATATCAGACGCCTACCCGCTCCCCTTGGTCAACTCCATCCTGGACAGACTTCGAAACGCTAAATACATCTCATCCATAGACTTAAGCAAAGCATTCTGGCAGATACCTTTGGATCCCAGCTCCTGCGAAAAGACTGCCTTCGTGGTGCCTGGCAGGGGTATGTTCCATTTCAAAAGACTACCCTTCGGTTTAAAAAACAGCCCAGCAGAACTACAAAGACTCATGGATAAATTGTTTGGCCCAGAGTTTGATAACAATTTATTTTGCTACCTGGATGACCTGATCATCATTAGCGATACCTTTGAAAAACATATACTTATTCTAGAAAAGGTTTTTCAACAACTCAAACAGGCCGGTTTGACTATCAACCTGAAGAAATCGGAATTCTGCAGGCACCGCCTACGATACTTGGGTTTCATAGTAGACAAAGAAGGCCTAAGAACAGACCCCACAAAAGTAGCGGCTATGACAAATTTTCCCCGACCTACAAATGCAAAAGAGGTAAAAGCCTTCCTCGGACTCACCGGTTACTACAGAAGATTCATAAAAAACTTCTCAACTCTCGCGGCGCCGCTCAACAAAATCACGGGAATCCGTAAAGGTACCAGTAACTTTTCCTGGTCTGCAGAGACTGAGTCAGCATTCAACTCCCTGAAAGAGGCTCTTCAATCAGCCCCAGTACTGAATTGCCCCGACTTCAATCTTCCCTTTACGATCCATTCGGACGCATCAAACGTCGGAATCGGAGGAGTCCTCACTCAAAATTTTACGGACGGCGAACACCCCGTGGCATACTTCTCTCGTACCCTAAATAAACACGAAAAAAACTACGGGATTACCGAGAGAGAATTGTTAGCAGTCATGGAATCCATTCAACATTTCCGCGGATACATTGAGGGCAGTAAGTTTACCGTCGTCACAGACCATAGCAGCCTAAAATGGCTGATCTCGCTAGACAACCCCTCTGGGAGATTGGCTCGCTGGTCGTCCCGCCTATCTCAATATACCTTCGATGTCATCCACCGTAAAGGCGCGGATAATATCGTCCCGGATGCCCTTTCTAGGATCGAGATAGCAACATTAAATGCCGAATTACCCAATTCTAGTCTCCCCACAAAAGACGTATGGTATCAAAAAATCTTTAGAGGATGCAGTGACAACCCACAAAAGTTCCCGAATTTTATGATTAAGAACGGACAACTATATCGCAACTGCAAGCCTCCACTGTCAATCTTAGAGGACTATGCCTGGAAAAAGGTAGTCCCTCTCGAAAATAGAGAACAAGTTATTATTGATAACCACAGTGCCGTAGACTCCATACACCCTGGAACTTTCAAAACATTCAAAAAAATATCTTTAAGATATTATTGGCCGGGTCTATTCAAACAAGTACGTTTATACATCTCCAAGTGCGACATCTGTAAGGCATACAAGCACAGTACGGCACCACCGTCTGGTCTAATGGGCAACCCCAAGCGTGCCGATAGACCACTTCAATCCTTTTCTATGGACCTCATTGGACCCTTCCCTAGAAGCTACGCCGGTTACATGCATATACTCAGCGTAGTGGACATCTTTTCCAAATACTGCTGGTTGTTTCCTCTGAAAAGGGCAACTGCAGCAGCAATAACCAATCTATTGGAAAAACATATTTTCATACCCTACGGTACCCCTCGTACTATAATATGCGACAATGGTAAACAATTTATAGCTCTGGAATTTAAAGAGTTTTTGTCTAAATATGGTATAAAGGATGTATTCTACAACACCCTTTACACCCCACAGAACAACACCGTTGAACGATACAACCAAACCATAAACACGGCCCTGGCAATTTTGGTTGGCAAAGACCAACGCACATGGTGCAAAAAATTAGACAGAATACAAGCAGCCATGAACAACACGGTGAACCTCGCTACAGGCTATACACCATTTTTTCTCAAACACGGCATGGAACAAGTAGTTCACGGTTCACTACACCCTGACAATTGCCTTCCACCCGTCCCTTCCTCCACAGCAGACCCCGCAGCAAATTACGCCCACCGCTTGGAGGAACTCTCCGCTATCTATAGTGAAGTAACAGACGCTCTACTATTGGCCCACCAAAAGAGCGCCGACAGGTATAACCTTCGCAGGAGGCACGTCACATTCAAGGAAGAAGACATCGTCTGGAGGAGAAACAACACTCTGTCACAAGGTGCGCTGTACTTCTCTGCCAAATTGGCACCCCGTTTTGTAAAGACGAAAGTCCTAAAGAAAATCTCAGACCTGGTTTACCGATTGTCCGACATCTCTGGTAAACACATAGGTAACTACCACATAAAGGACATTGTAAAAAGTGGGAACATGGAAACAAACTCCATTGCCACGCCCGTATAACCCCAACGGTTATTCCGTGACTCCTAGCAACCATTCGTCTACACCGTGACATGGATCACTATGGAAGTCAACCCTTTTGTTTCGTCACTAATGAGCGGCCTCTCGTAAACGATTGTCACTCATTGGGACACTCAAACGAAACCTTTCTAGCTCTGGCACAGTGGTGTCAACTGTAGCCAAAGTCATGGAAGAAATTATAATTCTCCCTTGTGGTTTCGTTTCATTTTATTTTATTTTATTTTTGTTTGTATAAATATCTCGTCATCATCAGTCATTCGCCTCTAATTGCTGCCCCAGGTGTCAAACCTTGGAAACATCGTTTTTTCTAAGCATGCACACCTCTACCTGAAATTGATCACTTCGGAGAAAGGAATTCCCTGTGGCTTACTGCAAGTAGTCAGAGACTACGTGCCCAAGGTTTTGTGCATCGTCACAACTCGCAGCATCATATTTTCACATCATCATGTCATACCTCGTCACCCCTTTCTAAATGTTAGAAAAATCTTTTTTGTACATTAAATATCGGGTCCTCGCCAAAGTGCATCTAACCCTTATGTCATATGTAGTTAAATTAGGTAAGCAAACCTGTGTAAACCCACGGCGGTATCAGATGTTTGCTACCCGTTCTAAGTTTTTTTCTGTTTTTTAAGAAAATAGAATGGCGCTCAATAAATAACCCAAATTGCTCTAGCTCTCCCCAGAACTGGATGTGGAGTCTGGAAAGTATCGTTATAAAAGGGACAACTTTCAACGTGCCTCTTCATTAACGATAAATTTTTTTACAACATTTCAGCAACATTGAGTCACCCTGGGTCTCAACTGCTCAAACTGAAATTTTGGGGTTGCCTTGTTGTGACTTATCACGTGCAAAGTACGAGGTCACAACAAGAAGCCAGGTCTCCAAGTGAACCACCCTGTGAACAACCCATCCCATTATTATAATTTTCATAACACCAAGGTGTGTCCATCGCAGTCTGTTTAAGTAAGTAAAACCTAGAAGGTCTTAAACACTCAAATCGGACCAATGTAAATAATTTTCCTTGTCAAACAACGATAAGCGCATGTCTTGTATTGTTGCTACCATCGTACGTGTAAGTACAACAAAAGTTGTACCATCACGATACGATACTCTGTGCGTAACCAAAAGGGTTGTACCACAAAGGATCTCTTTTGCGGTAAGCTTAGATGAAATTCACATTCCATCAGCACGCCAAAATTTTTTGTCCCTTAATTGTTGAAGTATAAAATCTTGGCCAGATCTTCAAATATGTTTTTGCCTTTGTGCAAGTCTTTAACGTACGCTAATATGGATTTATTATGCTACGGTATTGTTGTACTAAGTACATCAGTATGTCTCGCCGTCTGTATTGAATAGGTACCTTTATATGAACGTTAACCTTTGTTGCCATCATAGGTGGGAACCTTATAAAATCTGCCGTCATAGATGGGAATCTCAGAATATCTACTAAATGCGATACGGGGAGCCCGTTATAATTACTCTGTGGGTTTTTGTCAGAAATGTCATAAATACCTAGTCTTTTGCACCTCCCTTCAATACTGGGCAACCCAGTTGTAATTCGTTCATTGTTATCCGTGAAGACGTTATAAAACTTACTTGCAAATCTTTTGATTTTGCAATCTTGTACGCTATACGTGAAGACGTTATAATACTCACCATGAATCGTGCGAACGAAATAATATCAAACCTTTATGTGTGAACTACTCAATGTAGTCCACACCCCTTTTTTGTAATCATTAATATGCCCGTGGACTTCCTGTCACAAGAACCCAGGAACTATCTACTATCTCAAAAGGACTAATCATACGCTTCACTCATGATTATGGGGCATCGTGTCGTGGGAGTTAAGTTGATGGACACAAAAACACCTAACTCGTTGTCTGGGAGACGAACAAAGAAAATCCCCAGGTTTGTGAGATTTGAGCAAGGGTCTGTCATTTCTCGCAAACAAGTAGGAGAATAAAACGACCCCTAATCTTCTGCCCAATACACGTAGAGGATTAGACTTTTATGTCAGTGTATTCTTTTGTCCAACACTACCAAATACTATTGTAATGTGCCAGGATGACTGCTGTAGACCTTGTTTCACCTCCACCCAGAGGTCGAATTTCGGAAATAGCCGAGTCCCCAGCAGTTTTCTTCGTTCAAATGTTCCCAACTATCACCCCTCCCCTTCCTCGAAATTATCCGTGAATGGGGATATATGCGTTACGCACTTGGCGTTTCGTTTGTCAAATGGGACAATCTTCATACGCGGATCCTTTCAACTTCCTACTCCTTTCCCAGTTGTCATTATTGTAATGTGCCAGGATGACTGCTGTAGACCTTGTTTCACCTCCACCCAGAGGTCGAATTTCGGAAATAGCCGAGTCCCCAGCAGTTTTCTTCGTTCAAATGTTCCCAATTATCACCCCCCCCCTTCCTCGAAATTATCCGTGAATGGGGATATATGCGTTACGCACTTGGCGTTTCGTTTGTCAAATGGGACAATCTTCATACGCGGATCCTTTCAACTTCCTACTCCTTTCCCACTTTGTTATAACTAATCTTGTACGCAATGTTTTGTTTTTCGAAAGTAGAAAAAATGCTACCGTATAGACGTGAGCATAGGTCATGGAAGACCAACTTCTTTCGAATGGGGAATTTTGTTATACGTACAATCCCTCAACCACGTATTCTTGGAAATGTATTTGGTAAAGAAAAAAACCAAAAGGGGTTACACAGAACCTGTCCTTGAATACGTACCTTTGTAACATGTATTAGGAATTAGCCACATTTAGTTAGCTCTCTCTCCGTCTCTCTCTCTACACGCCAAACAAATCCAACTTTTTCTCAACATGCACACTTGTTTCTCTCCAAACTTTTTTCATCATTGGTCTACTAGGCAGGTAAACTTCAAGAATTTTGTTCTAATAATAATTTTTGCCGGATTTTAAAAAAAAAAAAAAACCAGCAGCTCTGCACCCTATCTACATCTGCGCCTCTTCATGCTGCCCTCGCTACCGTCACGGAGGTCCCTTGCCTTCAATCCCTGCGTACCAAAAGCACCCGACCGCATCTAACATAACCTAGTGTGAGTCGTGCGTGTAGTTGCGAATTGTATCACCACAAAGAACCGACACTCAAAACAAACCCGAGCACGCCAGCTCTAGGTTGGTTCATGTTCCTGTTGCCCTTGTGCAAATGTTCCTGCTGCCATTATGCAAATGTTCCTGCTGCATAATGCAAATGCTCTGCTGCCATTATGCAAATATTCCTGCTGCATAATACAAATGTTCCTGCTGCATAATGCAAATGCTCTGCTGCCATTATGCAAATATTCCTGCTGCATAATACAAATGTTCCTGTTGCCCTTGTGCAAATGTTCCTGCTGCCATTATGCAAATGTTCCTGCTGCATAATGCAAATGCTCTGCTGCCATTATGCAAATATTCCTGCTGCATAATACAAATGTTCCTGTTGCCCTTGTGCAAATGTTTCTGCTGCCATTATGCAAATGTTCCTGCTGCATAATGCAAATGCCCTACTGCCATTGTGCTGATGCTCCTGTGCCCTTGCGCAAATAACAATACCAACGATTGTTCACAAAACAATCCCACTACATACAAAAACCAGTGTACCAACCACCAATTACGATTCCACTCTCCAATACTTCAATGGTTTCGTACTGGCTCACCCACAGGATCCGGAAGCAGTTACCCTTTCGACCTCTGTGACAGGTAGAACTCTCCACACCACCTAGAAGCCTCATCATGTGTTCTCTTCCTCGTATTTTCTTAAAGGCCCTAGTGTCCCTTGAGTGTAATCTCAAATGGGCCAGGTTACTGTGACAAAGTAACCTTGTAACTTCAGTGAAACGTTCAACCACCCCAGACATCCTACGCAAACCACGTTCGCAAACATTAGCTCACAGACCAATGATACAATTTTAGAGTTTTTTTTTTCTATCACTGCATAACCCTTGTACCTTTCTTCAACAGATCCTTGTTCTTTGCAACTGTATTTATGTATGCCACTGCCTTTATATACATTTATTGACAATTCCTTGTTACACCATGTATCATCTCTTTTGTGTTCTGTTCATAACTATTCTCCAGCTAGGAATTTCTCTCTCTCTCTCTCCTCGTTTCTCTTAAATGTTTTTGGCACAAGTGCTGAAAGGGTAAGAGGATTTATTAGCCCTACAGCTCCATTGCCACGTCGCTTTTATTGCGGCGAGGGGGGAAGTGTTACGTTACAAGAATAAGGAATCGAGTCTTAAGTACCGTCATGTTTCGACAGTCAGCGAATCGAGCCCTAAAATACTGTTGCACCGCGGGACGGTAATGCGCAGGCGCATCACCCCTCCCGCGACCCACGGATCAGGAGACGCGCCGCACACCGCCATTCAAACCAGTCTTCAGCAAGCGAGCTTCCCGGGCCCACGTCCCGCGCGAACATGTGCGACACAAGTTCAGTTTCGCCGGTTGTGCACTTCCGGTGTCCGCATGGACGCTGCTGAGACCGGGAGAACAAGCGCGTAAAGCCGCTGTTGGCCCATAAACCAAACGTGAGTCAATTACCATGTTACCCTTTGTGTGCAATTAAATGTTTTGAAGCCCTAACCACGCGTGTAGAGAGCAGAGACTGACGTTCAAACTAACTTTCAGCTAGGATCGTTCCTCTTATGTATTATTGTGTCTCCTAGAATTGAATAAACTATTTATGTGATAACCTACCGTGTTTTGCTTGTCGAGAGAGGCCCTGGGGGGATGGAGAAGCGTGAAGTTCCGAACCACGAGCACTAGCCTTGAGGTTAAAAGAAACCCTGCTTGCACCGAACCTGAGCTAGTTTTTATTTGGGGCAGATACAGCAACTAATTTGTATTAAATATGTGGGAGCTTTCTCCAACCCTGCCGATAGCATCAGCACGCACGCTGACGCTAACAAGCACATTTGAAAAAAATGTTATTGTGGCCTTAAAAGCGAATAAAGCATCATTATATAATAATGTTTTACTCGAATTCAAGCAAAAATAGTAACACAATGATCATTGTAACACTGTTATAGTATTGAACCTGATAAATATTAAAAAACTGCTTTTCAACTTTTGTGAAATAATGTATTTTTAAAAAACTGATTCAATACACTCAAACGAAATATTCAAACTGTTCTCCTGAAAAAAGTAGTTTTTTGAGCTGTGCCGTTGTTATCAATCGCAGGATTTGTGAAACTGAAAGTATTTGGTATTTATTATAAAATATTTTAAATAAAAAAAATCATTATTCAAATTTAAACACATCATAGATTAAGAATTATTATTATAAATTAT
Organism: Glyphotaelius pellucidus; assembly: GCA_936435175.1. Lineage (NCBI taxonomy): Eukaryota > Metazoa > Arthropoda > Insecta > Trichoptera > Limnephilidae > Glyphotaelius > Glyphotaelius pellucidus. The sequence goes on from OW386546.1 coordinate 18,289,801, forward strand.
TCAAAAAATAATTTTGGTATCTACTTCATCGCTTGCCTGATAAGGTTTGATAGTCTAATATTGAAAATTAAAAGTTCCTTGAACTTGATTGATTTTGCGCATTTTTCTGTAATTCACACTACATATGCTTGCACCGACCACCAAAATTAGCATTTTTAAAAAGCGATGCAAAAATAACTTAGATATCGCACAAAACTCTGTTTTGGGGTAATTATGATGAGTAGGTACTGATGATGCTGATATTTTATATGAATACCGCACAAGAGTCCCAATAGTTCAGATATGGTCATCAAACACGGATAAAGCCATTTCAAGCAACGTTTCAATTCTGAATGATGGCCTTACACCAGGGCGACACTGAGAGTATCTTCCACTCTGGAAAGTGCCGCAAATATACTATTGTGGCGTTCATACAATTATTTTTCCGCCACTCAAAGAACACACGAGAAAGATCTGCAAGTCGCCAAATACTTGCCATTCGCCAGTACCGTCTAGCTACTCACCTACTATGCACGTATCGGCGGCAATGTACTCGCTAGGCCAGCTGCCTGATAAATAATAATTTCGCCACCTTCGCGAAAGGTCGAGACTCAAGCGTGCATCCACGAACACAGTGACGAGTTAATTCTAGCACCTTCCAGCGCACATATTGCCAGCGAACGGAAAGTTACTTGGCCGGTCGCTCCTATATAAGGCGAGGCACTTAACTTCAGAGTAGTCAGTCTCTATCTAACGGTTGCCTTTACAATCGCCTTTATACAGCGAACCAGTGCAACATCAGTGCCTGGTGCATCCGCACTCTCCTCCAGGGCAGCTTCCTTCGAGGCTCTCACCATACCCCAGCTCTTCAGGTCCCCCGCACCTAGCAGCTGCAACCATCGCCTTGCTCCTGTATCTACAAGATCCGAAGCATCTTCTGTACGGGAAACAGCGCCTCATCTCAATGGCTACCGAGGCCCATCGCGCCTCGCTGCCACTGCACTCACTCCGCCTCACATGGACTACCTGCCGATGGCTCCACTCACCGAGTCACCGCCGTTCATCTCCGCAACTCACCGCGTCGAGCAACGGCCTGGACGACCAGGTCATCTCCGCCGCCACGGCGTCGAGCAACACCCTGGTGACCTGCAGGCCCGTGGCCTGCTCCACCGCAGCTTCCTGACCTTGACCATCTCCGTGCACCCGCAACACCTCACTCTACGGCACTTCGACATACTTCCCTTTACATCGGACCGACCTCAGCTACGTAGCTCATGCTTCAATAAACGACTGGACTCGCAACCAACTCGGATGCCTTTTATTTCTCCCTCCGTCTCTATCGACACCCGGAGTCCGTTCCCTCACTATATATTATTTTAAACGATTTAATTGTGAAATAACACAAATTCGTAATTAATAATTAATTAATTAATTATTAATAAAATTTATTTGCCGCGTCGGGATTCGATCCCGCGGTCTTCGGATTGCGAGTCAAGAGCTTTACCGCTAGATTACGTCGGCAGCCGGATGAGGTTTAGCGCACATTGAAAATATTCAAACATTATCTAAATAATTTTAAGTAGGCCACATACCATTTTAAACTCTTGTTAAAGTGCCTTAAACATTACTTGAACGCTGTAAACCTGCCATAGTCCCGGTATATCAGTCAGTCCGTATCCCAGCTATGTATGACACTCCTCGTTCAAATTTAAGCGAGCTAAATCGGCCGCTTAAGCCTTCGTAATCCGCAGAATAATTAGCAGTCACATGCCAAACTTGATGTTTACGTAAGTAATTGCGTCTCACCGAAATTAACGTAAATTGCATAATCTCATCGTTATTGACATATTAATCGAGCGACGAGGAATGTCGATGCCATTAATTGATAATTAATTTTAAATAGTCTGGTAAGGGATTTTAAGTTTCAACGTCAGGACAGTTTTTTCAGCGGTTATTTTTACAATAATATCATAAACACGAAAGTTTGTATGGATGTATGTTGTATGTGTGTTTGTTACTCTTTCACGCAAAAACTACTGAATGGATTTTAATGAAACTTTACAATAATATAGCTCAGAATCAGGGAGGAAAGGCAGGGGGAAGGGGAACGGAGGAGGTTGGGTTCACAATGAAGAGACGAGGAACGGGGAAGGCGGGGATGGTGGAACGGAACAGGGACGCACGGGAAAGGACGTGCAAGGAGAGTCAATTTATTTATTTGAATGGCATTGCAACACATGCCGGGGACCATCTAGTTTGTTATAGTTTCATGAATAGTCCACTTACTCCGGCAAAATATTTAAAATTAGTGTTCTCGTATACCGCACTATCAACTCTCTTAAAATTAAACCCAACTAAAAAAATAAACTGCCGTCGTTTTTGAAAGATCGTGATCCCAATTTGGGAGGCGGGATTGAGTACTTCCGCCCCGGGAACCATTTATTGGATAACCAACATCTCTGCCATAGGTCACCCCAAGTGACGTTCGCTACGTTTCGTGACCTATCAGGCTCTGGATCGGGTGAGGTTTTTCTGGATCTGGCTGCGGATGAACTGGACACACTGAACCCAAGATTCCTACCCATCCCTCTTACCATTTTCATTCCCAGAACTTTTTCTCCTTCTTTTCCTTAAAAAGACCCTCCACACAGCATCCCCAAAGATGAAACAGGCCCTGAGAGAAATTATTTTACTCACGGCCTCTTGTGTGGAGCTAATGTAAAAAAACAATATCATGATCTCCCGGTGCATAGATATGTCCTGATGACGATGACAGTAGAGAGCATAGATACACCAGTCACGTAGACAGTAGTTTTGTTTTTCAAAGAAAAACTTTTCTCTATTAATGTCATAGACAATACATGTAATGATGGTAACATCTAGGCTTTTGACCTTTTTACAGATTATATGTTCCAAGCCGTGCTAATCTCGATATTCCTACCAAACCGAGCTTGAAATCAACCGGTATACCGGACCATAGTAGGTAGCATAATGCATGGAACAAACATGTGTACCAACACAATTGTAATTTACGCACGCGTATGCATTGGTCATTCTGCTCGTATGAATACACGTAAACTTAATAATTTATCGAATAGGTGCCTGTCACGAGTATGAAATGTACGATATGTATATGAACCACTGTCACCTGTGTGAAATGGAGGTATGCATGCCCGTTACGAGTCTGAAATATTTGCATGTGATCAGTGCCGGATTAGCCCATAAGCAAATTAAGCAATTGCTTAGGGCTTCAAGTCTTGGGGAAGAATTAGCACCAAAAAGGTTTTTATGGCGTCTTAACTTAAAAAGAGTTAACTGTAGAGATGCGAAGATGGCGAAGGACATACAAAGAAATGGCAGACAAAATCTCATTCCTGACTAAAATACCCGATGTCGATAAAATTATGTGTCCTGATCAAAATTAAGAATACAGTCAGCATTGTAGAAATTTAGTAAACACATATCCACAAGACCTTAATCGTTGGGAACCGAAATTCAACAGTTTCATTCATAAGTCATAAAAAAATAAGTTTCAGTGCCTAAAATACGCAGGGCTGTGTCCTAATGTGCCCTGCGTATATTTTTATGCCTGATGATATAAAACTCAGAGCGGAACGATCTTTTTCAAAATTGAAAATAATAAAAAATGAAAAAAAAAACGACGATGCTGCAGGAAAGGCTCGACGCTTTATCAATATTATATATAGTCAGATATGCTAAAATTGTTGGACTTAAAAACTATTTTCCGCGTATATAACGCCCGAAAATGCCGCAAGTAGCATTTCATTAAATAAATTTAAAAAATGCTTTGGCTTTTATTGTATGTAATACCTACTACACTTATTTCTTTCGTCTTTCATAGACATTTTAATATATCTATCTCGTTGTATAATTTTTTTTAAAGACCTATACTAGTTTACTTATGGATAGGGGGCCCACGTGCGTGGATTGCTTAGGGCATCAAGTAGTCTTAATCCGGCACTGCATGTGATATGTATTGTGATTTGCAATGAAGCTGGGGGCAAGAGCGTGACGGCCATCTCAGGTGTGAAATACTTCTGCTTTCAAGGTCTCTGTCGGTCAAACGTGGTCCTGAAAGCGAAACCATTCATTTACTACGCATTATGCTAATATATTTACATGCATATAAAAGTTTTTAATGGTGCTTTCAAGATGTTTATGTGTGAAAATGAACATTCTCACTGTTTTCGTAGAAATCGATCACAATCGGGACATATTTATTTATTTATTATGAATTAACGGCTTTTACATAGGAATAACAATAATTAGAAATGGATAAAGAATATGCATAGTTAAGAAAAAATATTCACATGACAAAAAATTAAAAAGTACGTATTGAAGTGACAGCATAAAGTAGAAAAAGGAAACCTTATTTAAATGTATACCTACAAGGTATTTTGAACTAAAAAAATAACTAATAACGGTTAACGGCTTTTACATAGGAATAACAATAATTAGAAATGGATACAGAAAAAGCATAGTTAATAAAAAATATTCATATGCCAAAAAATTAAAAAGTACACATTGAAGTGACAGCATAAAGTAGAAAAAGAAAATCTCATATACATACCTACAAGGTATTTTGAGCTAAAAAAATAACTAAGTAAACTAAGTAAATAACTAAGTACGTAACAAAAATAAATTTAGAAATCCAAATCCAAAACAATAATATATTTAAAAAATAAGTAAACATCGATGAAGAATATAAAGTAAATTTGATTATAATCCAACTGAGAAGCGCTGACAAACAGCTTTAATTAAATAATGTTAGTATGTTGATAATTTTTCAATATTTATTACATCATCAACAACATATTTATTACCAAACATATGCAGGCGGTTTATTATGGAAAATAATTCAGCATTAGATCCTGTATTATTACAATGATAAGGTAATTTGTGACGAACTGATCTACTCGGTACATGAAAACATATCAACGAAAGAAGTTCATGGGAGTTCAATAAATTATTAATAATTTTAAATAAATAAAATAAGTCAGAACAAATCCGTCTTTCTTTTAAAGTATCGGGTCCCAGTAGTTGCAACAGAGAGAAGTAATCAATGTTTTCAATTAATATTCTCAATTTAAAATTAATGTGACGTAAGAATTTATGTTGGACACGCTCAAGGGAATTTTCATGTACACTGTAATACGGATTCCAAATGGAGGAGTTGAATTCAAGTTAGTTTCTAACAAGAGAAGTGTAGAGTAATTTGACAGTTTTAAAATTTTTTAAATCATTCGAAATCCGTAAGATAAACCTCAATATTTGCATTGTTTACTGGTTATATTATTGTTTAATAAATGTTAATTTAGTGTCAAAGGTAATTCCAAGGTCTCTTATTTCAACAACAGATAATAAGGAGTGATCATTGAGAAAGTGAGTTAACAGGGTTTTTTTTCTGTGGAATAAAAATATTGTTTATTTATTAGACTAAAAATGGATTCACTTCATATGGTTTAATTTCATCAAACTTATTTACATTTTAATTTGCACTTTGGTTATTTCTAAAGATTATTAATTTCTAAAAATTATATGCATAATTTTCGAAATTCGCTTGATCTATGTACATTTTTAATCTCACGTGGAACTAAGCGAATATTTGGATGCCTTTATGCAGTCAGAAATTTTGTGTTTATGATTTGACAGTTTTTAATTTTGATAATTACATTGACATTTTTGAATTATATTCTGTTCGTTATACTTCCTTTCAGTTAGGTAAGGTAAGGTTAGATTATAAGTAGAATATTCGGTCCCTCAACCACCTTGAAAGCCAGGTATTTTTGATACGATCGACTGTCACTTGCGTCAGATTTTGTCAAGAGTCGGATTAATAGAAAACAGCATCGGCAGTTGAAGCAATTTGTGTGTCAGAATATAGAAAAATATGTGGCATTTCCTTTCTGTCTATGTAACACAAAGTATGGCGTTACAAAGTTATGGCACAGTAACGAAACGCTAATGGAAAATGGAAATAACAATTAATCAGGTATCGCTCTACAATCTGCTTTGGTTTATTAAAAACATGAGTCACCTTGAGCAAGTGAGAGAATTATAATGCACCTGCGCATAGTTCCCTGGTCAGGTTTCACAGATACTAGAATTATAAAATAATGTTAATGGGACGGTAGTCGGAACGTGTCGGTGGTTCATGTTTTGGAGCTACATTATTTTACCTTGTACAGCCTTCCAGATTTTCAGGCAGATTGTAAGAGAACCGATTGTGATTTGTCATGAACATTGAATAGATATTTGAGAATGTTTGGTAAATTAGAAAATTATTATTACATGTTAACACCAGTTGTAGGTAGAGAATCAAAAACAACTTGCAACTTAAAACAAATTATTATTATTATTCGTCACGGACACGGGACGACAAACGCAAAACAAATTAGATTGCTAACAAGGAAGAAATCAAGCACCCAGAAAGCTCTTATGTACCAGGCCATCCAACTTTGTAACAAAATCCACAATGATATTACTGAGATCGAAAATATGATTAATTTTAAAAAGGAATTAAAAAGTATGTCTATTTCAAATGTTAATGTTTTGTTTGTGATTGAATGTACATACATTTAAGATATTTAAATACATAGTTTTTTTACCAAATAATGTATATTTTTAGGTTTCTAAAATTATTAGCGCACACCACGATTTTGATGGGCTACCGGGCTACCTAACTTAAAAATGATAAATAAATTATAAATTATTTTACCAATCCTGTATTTATTTTATTAATTTAATGTGCTTTGCATTCAGGTCTGGTGCTTTCTCCAGTATTTAATCTTATTTTTCTGGATGTAACCTAGTCCTAATTAAGTTTATCAAGATCGCCACTGGGTGTTTGTGTTTGACGATGACTCCTGAGGGGCCGTTCCGGTTCTACTTATCAAGATGAAATTATTGTCCTTAACCTTATGATTAACGGTTTTTTCTCTGTCATATATGAGAGAACTGGAATCACAGTTAACGAAAAAGTCGTTAATTTTGAGGTTAAGGATAATTATGTTGTCATCCGAGAGACTTAAAATCGAATCCTTAAGTAGAAATGGAATCTCCCCCCGACATTCTTACGTCAGGTTATTAACAATACACAATTTATTGTGAATGATCTCTTATCGTGTCCTTTATTTTATTTTTATTTGATTTACATACAGCTGTGCTTTTTAACTTTATATGTTAAAGATATCGTTTAAAATAAATCCGTCCTCTTGATACCACCCCTTTGTTAAAATGTGAAACTATTTAAAAAAAATTATTTCATGTAGTCTTATCCATACCCAACACCTCTGCCGTAGATCGCCCCAAGTGGTTCACTACGTTTGGTGACTAGGGGCGCCTTATTCATGGGGTGAGGTTTGTCTGGGTCTTGGCAGCGGAATCAACTGAGTGGCAGGCCATACCGTGAAAGACTGGTTGAAGTTTTGACCTCTCGAGCAGGACTCTCTCGGAACATCGCCTTGCACCGCAATGTGAGGGATGGATTCGTATGTCCGTCACTCCTGGACACAGTGACCCCCGGTTTCCTATCCAGTCCTCAAATCTTTTTTCTTCCCAAAAAATATTAAAAATACTCTCCACACAGCATCCTCAAATTGATTATAGCTGGGGGTAATTATTTTTCTCGGGGCCTCCTGTGTGGAATTAACATTAAAAAAACGCTAATTAAAAATAAGTGACGTTTTTTTTAGTTGTGACGCGTCCTTGCTCCTACTTATATTATTCCTAAGTTATCTAACTAATCGGAATTTCTAGTTTCTCTTTCCTTCCTTACATAAAAGTAGAAATCTACATATTAAGCATCACACGGCCGCTTGATTAACATTAAGTTACAGCCATTCGACCTCATAAAATAATTATACTGACCAATCCACAGTTTGATAAATGAACCATTTGAATAATTGCCAATGTGATTTAGCACCTCGGCCAGAGACGGTTAACTAGCCATTACTTCAATTGTACTGAGAGTAAAATGTGCTTAAAGCTAAATCGAACTACATTCCTAGAAGCCTTCAGGGTTTGAGCTTTATGCGGTGAAAGCTTTGGTGTGAATGCAATAAATGATAATTAAATATTTAAGTGTTGTTTTCTGAAACCTCACGTTGATTTCCCAGGTCTTCGTTCTCAAATGCAACTATATTGGCATAAAGGTTTTTATGTTACATAAAATTTAAAAAAACCAGTAACTCTTCCATGCCTTTGTAGATCTACAAAAAGCATTCGACCGAGTTGACAGGAAAATGCTATGGAAGGTGTTGTCCAAGTGAATAGTGGAGTGAATACAAATTTCATAAGGGGCAAATGTGTCTCTGTAGGAGGGAAGCGTTGCATTTATTAGGATGAACGGCAATTTTACGGGGTGGTTTGATATCACAAAAGGTGTTAAACCAGGCTGCGTAATGTCACCATGGTTATTCAATCTATACATGGATAATTGTGTGCAAGAATTGAAAGAGATGGGAGTGGGCGCGAAATTGAGTAATCTGAAAGTATGTTGCGGTATGATGCGGTGCTAATATCTAACAGTATGGAAGATCTGCAGTCTCTCGCGTCTAGGATGAACGAAGTATTTATTAAGAATGAGTTAATAATGAATTTAAGTTAATCTAAAGTCATGGTATTTGAAAGAGAGAGAGTACGAAAACAATGTGCAACATAGTTGTAAATGATTGACTTGGAGTAGGTGGATGAGTTTGTTACAAATAAAGTTATATTACAAATTTAAATCAAAATTGATTTGATTGAATCTGCGGATTGAGTACTGATGAATTATTACGGATTATTATGGAAATTATGACATGATGCTGTATTCACTTGCAAATGATTTGATAATTAGAAGAGAATCAACAAAAAGTGTTTTCATATTTTAAGGGACCTTTCAATCAAGTGTAATAGTCCTAGAGAGAGGTCGTGCTTACTTCATCGACAAAAAATCTTCTTCCTCACACGTCTTGCACCAAAACGAAAAAGACAGAAGACACTAGAAAGATGACGTGACTCTCTTTCGGAGTACTAAAATAATCAGTTCCTCTTTTTAATAATTTGATTAAAATAATTGTTGTAATAATTTCAGAACAAAAAGGTTACATAAAAAAATTGTCTAAGTAAATTTTTGCATTGATTCTATTCTGCTCCTGTTCAGAATTTCTTCAGGCAGTTAGTATGCCTGAAACGTTTCTTCACTTTTGCCAACTTGGCAGACTATCATTAAAAAAATACTATAGCTTTGTAATGAAATGTTACAGAATTATTCTGGTCAGTCAGATAGAGTTCAGAAGGGTTAGAAAGCAAAAACATACATTAGAAAACCGGGCGGACGTAAGTTTGGAATAATGCGGAAAGTTAAAAAAAAATAAATTACACTACGATACAAACAATCTAGGATTCAAGATTGGAAAATAATAAGTGTTGTATCATATTGGTGACTGTTTTGTAGTCACACCAATGTCTCGTTGGTAGGTTTTAGCTTGAATGATCAAAGCCGGAGAGCTTCGTATTCTCGGAGTGTCGTTGGAAAATTCTTCAGATTGGCTAGCCGATATCGAGACCTTGCTCACATTATTGTTTCTTTGGGATTTTTAAGAATGTTGTTCTTTTGCTAAACATGGTGGTAAAATGTGGACAAGGTTTTTAAAACAGAATATTAATTTTGTTTGAATGCTGATTGAAATCACACACGAGTTTTTTTGGGAAATTGGAACAAACTTTCAAATAATTGTATAAATTTAACGAATCCAACACACGTAATATAAAAATCAATATATAAAAGAGTGGAAACAGTTTGTCTGATATCGATGAATTTTGAATCTTTCGACATACTCGTGTACACGAGTATTTTTACATGCCTTTAAAAAGGGCTGTAATTGTGTTGTATATTATGGTAGAAATTCAACCCCCTTCAAATACCATAATGTAAGGGATTCAATAACAGTTGATCCCATGACAGTTGGCACCCTTGTATACTTATAAATAATAAGCAGTTGGTTTAGGTATACCTACTGGTATACTGTGTAGTGTAGGTAGGTAGATATACTACCTACTCACACAAAATATATCTAAGTGTCTTCGAAGGGGTGTGCAGAAAGGATTTACCGCTGAATAACAAAAGTATAAAACACATTTTCATTCAAATGCATCAAGGATACTTGATATACAAAGATACAAGGTACTTGTCTAAATACTGTACATAACAGCGTATAAATATAAAAAAAATGGCACTGTAAATAAATTTTTTGGATATCCATACAAACTTATTATCAAAAGTATTTTCGATGTTGATTTTAGGTTTGAAATTGGTAATGATGCACAAAAATTACAATTTTTTAATCATCATAATTTCAGGGGGTCAACTGTCGGGGGATTAACTGTCGGATCATCGTGTTTGGAATTCAAAATCGAGAAAGTTAACACAAACAAGCAATCAGATAGAGTAAGTGATTATTAGAGAAGACTGGATACGACTGAAAACAACGACGTGAACGTTAACGAATTTTAAAGCCGATTCGATTTTTAATATACACGGGACCAGTAGTATAGTGCATTTACTACTGGTCCCGTGAATATTATATCCCGATGTTCTTAAACCTTTTTACTTCTCCAATTAAAGTCGAATATTATGACCAAAACGCCGGTTTGGCCGCTGCACCAAGGCGTAGCACAACAATTTAAGTCCATTATCTCAAATTACGTGAAGCTGGGGAATATTATAAATGTTTTATTGTATTTTGAAAGCGCATGTAAATACGTAACGTCAAACAATGATTAAGTACCTATTTGTTTCAGATTCGAATCCTGCCTGATCGCATGCCAGCTGCCAGTTAATCGACTAACCGATAACCATCTGTCTCTCTCTACCTCTTTAAAATATTCGCAATTATGGATACAGCCTTTAATTTAATGAGGTCACCAACGGAGTTACAAAAGTGCAAATACAATGCTTTATTTTACGCGTGATTGACACCAAATCAGGTGAAACACGCCCATTCATAATACTGTTTACCAACGGAACCAACAAGTACCAGATACTGTGGATATGAACACCTGAGGTAGTGCGAATTCATATAAGCATCATCTTGCAAATAAATAGCATAAGTTGTGTACACGTTTCCGTATGTTTCGAGTGCTTTCGTTAGCTTCCTGTGCTTGGAAGAGGTAAACAAAAATGCATTATCTAATTTGCAACGATAACGTACCGCCTTGCATTCGAAATGCGAGAGTGGAAGAGAGAATTACCAAACAAAACATTGCTTTCGTTTATTTTTACGTTGAAACAACTTCATACCGGGGGCTTTGAGGATTTTCGTTCAAGGCTTATGTTGTCTTTCTGGATACGTTGCAAAAGGAAGACAGAATGGTGTGGTTTTTTTAAAGGAGAGGAAGGTTAATGAGTAAATGTAGGTATTGAAGACAGCCGCATTGTAAAAGGTGGAAATATGAAAGTCGACTGTTAAGCATATTTATGGATGAGTTGTATCAAAACCACCTCTATCTTAATTTGGTAGGCGGGTATGGGTACCGCCGCCCTGGGAACCATTTATTGGATGACCAACACCTCTGCCACAGGTCACCCCAAGTGGTTCGCCACGTTTGGTGACTTAGCAGGGGTGCCCGGGTTCATGGGGTGATGTTTGACCGGGTCTTGATGGCGGGTGCGTCGGCCCACCTTCTGCGTGGCGGGCCGGATTGGGAGATGCTGGTTGAGGGAGACCCTTTACAACCGGTTACCGTTGTCCGGGCCGCTCGGTAGTACAGGGGCCCGACCTTCAGGCTCACGACTGAGGGTGGGCTGCCCCATCAACGAGTGTAAAAACCCCGCCACTGCTGTTGTGCCGGTTCGTGACCGGAGGGGACCCAGCAGCAGCGTTCGGGGCGCATTGGGCGACCTCTCCAACCGGACTCTCCCTGCCCATCGCCTTGCACCGCAGTGGGTGGGTTGGATTCATACGTCCATCACTCCCGGACAATCTGATCTCCAGCATCCTACCCACCCCTCATACCCTTTCCTTCCCGGACCTTCCATCTCCACTAACAAAAAAAAAATATATATATATGAACATACAAACTTACAACCATAACGTAACAACAACGGCGAGAAGCAGGAGTCCCCGGTGCAGGCCAAAACTGGTGGTGAATTTCACCAACATTCGCGGCCTGCACAAAAACCTTAACTCCGTCCACCACCACCTTCTCTCCCAACGTCCTAACCTTCTCTTCCTCTCCGAAACACAGATAGCCGAGCCTCCTGACACCTCCTATCTGGACTGCCCGGGCTTCACCCTCGTGGGCAAATTCAGACCCAAGGGAGGCATCTGTCTCTTCAGCCGAGCTGACGTCAACTGTGTGCGAATGTTGAATCTGGAAAACTCCAGATTCGACGTAATGTGGGTGCGCGTCAATCTTGCCAGTACGGTAAGGTTTTATGCGTGTTTATACCGTTCACCAAACCTAAACGAATTAGACACGTCCGAGCTCTTCAAACATTTAAGCAACACTATTGATGACCTCTTGCCCCGCTTCCCTACGGCAGAGTTTGTGGTCCTGGGGGACTTCAATGTTCATAACGAACCTTGGTTGAAGTTCTCAGGATCAACAGACTCAGCTGGACGACAAGCGGAATCCTTTGCCCTTTGCCACGGACTGGAGCAAATGGTTCAGGAGCCTACACGGGTTCCTGATGTCCAGTCTCACCGCTCTAATCTGTTAGACCTGTTTCTAACCACTGTGCCACACGGTTACAAGATTGACGTCACAGCGCCTTTAGGATCGTCGGACCACTGCCTGGTGACGTCGTCAATCCCCGTAACCTTCAGACCGCCAAACGAGAGGCTGAAAAGAAAAGTGTGGCACTACAGGTCTGCAGATTGGTTCGGTTTGCGGGCACATTTTAATGCTTTTCCATGGTCAACTGTCTGTTTTCGGACTTCGGATCCCTCAAGATGTGCCCAGGAAATTGGTGAAGTCATCGCGTCCGCGATGGATGGCTTCATCCAATCCACTGTTAAAGAAACTGGTGTGGGCTCAAAGCCGTGGTTCAGTCGACAATGCTCTGAAGCAGTGCGACGAAAAAACGCGGCTTATCGAGCCTACAACACATCTCGAACGTCCGAAAACAGAATAGTTTATAACAAAATGTCAAAGGAAAGCAAGAGAATCATAAATAGGTCGAAATTTGAGCACGACCTGCAGATCAGCAGAAAGCTGGCTGCATGCCCGCATGGCAGCAGAGCGTTCTGGTCGCTTGCGGGCTCAATAGGTCGCAATTTCTGCAAATCCAGTCTGCCACCTCTTACCAGAACTGACGGCTCTCTAGCTAATACCGCCGCCGAAAAGGCTAACTTATTAGGCAAAATGTTCGCGGAAAACTCGACCCTCGATGATCAAGGTGCTATCCCGCCGTCGGTTCCTCACTGCGGTTTTCATATGAAAAAGCTGAGGATCCGGCATCGGGATGTACTCCAAGTCTTACGAGGGCTCGATGTTAATAAAGCTAGTGGGCCTGACGGAATACCTGCCCTGGTATTGCAGAGGTGCGCTGCAGAAATAGCTCCAATTTTGACGAAGCTTTTCAAAATGTCCCTGAAGTTTGGGACTGTGCCCTCCGGTTGGAAAAAAGCGATCATTCACCCTATTCCAAAGAAGGGTGACCGCTCCAACCCGGCCAACTACCGCCCCATAGCGATCACATCTGTTCTGTCAAAAGTGATGGAACGTGTGATCAACGACAAACTGCTCACATACCTCGAGAAGAACAAAATTATTAACGACCGTCAATACGGATTCCGGCGGAACCGCTCGTGCGGTGATCTTCTCGCGTATGTGACGCATGTTTGGGGGCGGTGCCTGGAACGTTTTGGTGAAACCCAAACGGTTTCACTGGATATTTCCAAGGCCTTTGACCGGGTTTGGCACCGAGGGCTTGTCAACAAACTGCCTTCTTACGGACTTCCCGCATCCTTGTGTATGTGGATTGCCGACTTTTTGAGGGAGAGGTCGATTCAGGCGGTTGCTGATGGTTTCACCTCTTCCTCGCATTCGATAAATGCTGGCGTCCCACAGGGATCGGTTCTGTCTCCGACTTTGTTTTTGTTGCACATCAATGACCTCTTGACGTGTGCACCGATTCATTGCTACGCGGACGACAGTACAGTCCATGATAGCTTTTTGTTTGACAAACCTCCAAAGGGCTCACAAACCCCAATGGCTCGGAGGGCTTTGAAACAAAGAATGGACGGTTACCTCGAGAGTGTTTCCTCTTGGGGTAAGAATAACCTCGTCGAATTTAATGTTTCAAAGACCCAATCATGTCTGATCACGTCTAAAAGGGATCGAAATGATAATCTAGTCTCCTTCAACGGAAGCATTCTCCCGAACAGGCCTTCCATTGATATGCTTGGTGTAACTCTAAGTGACCAGCTCAGGTACGGGGGCTCCATCGAGGCCAGAGTTAAGTTAGCCTCTCAGAAACTGGGCATACTGTACAGGGCACGCAGATACTTTAATAGTACACAACTGCTAGCCCTGTACAAATCGCAAGTGCGCCCCACGGTTGAATTTGGCAGCCACCTCTGGTCTGGAGCCCCAAAATACCTGAAAAAAACCCTTGACTCTGTGCAGAAACGGGCGGTCCGTTTGATAGATTCTCCTAATTTAACTAACGGATTGCAATCTTTAGAGCACAGGCGCCAGGTGGGAATGCTGTCCTTGTTCTACCGGTATTACAATGGAAGATGCTCCGAGGAACTAGCGTCATTGATCCCCTCGGCACCGGTGCATAGTCGGGAAACACGCCAAACGCGCGCTCAACATTTGTACACGGTTGACATTAGTCACATGAGAACGGGTCGTTTCTACGACTCGTTCTTGAGTTCAACAGCTCGGCTGTGGAACGATTTGCCGGCCTCTGTGTTTCCTCCCTCCTACAATATGGGTCTCTTCAAGACCCATGTTCACTCCTTCCTCTCCTCAAAAACACCCTCCACACAGCATCCTCAAAGATGACATAGGCCCTGAGGGAAATTATTTTTTCCTCAGGGCCTCCTGTGTGGAGTTAATGTAAAAAAAAATAAAAAAAAAAAAAAAATCCAGGCTGGGACACTGAATCAAATCAACTTCTTCTATGCGATCCTATGGCATCCCGGCCTGGTTTTGATAAGACCCATTCTTATATAGAAACTAATATTAAATCACGTGCGAGTAGAGATCGTTGACGCTGGTTCCTCGGAGCATCTACCATTGATTGATGTCTTTATATCCTCTATTTTTTTATTGATTATATCGTAAAGATAGGGCTTCAAATCTATTATTTTCTTTTATATTACAAATATGCTGTTTTTATTGACCGATTGAGAATCATCAACTTTTAACTTCTGCAACTGGGGTTATGGGCCAAGAACTCGGACTAGTTGCCAAAATATTAGCAACAAGCAACAGCATGGATAAAGCGATGTCAAAAAGAATATTGGTTGACGCTAAGTGACTGGTAGGAAATTAATTGGGTTTAACCGAGAACACAAAATGTATTCAATTAAGGGTCATAGGTTAATTTGAGTTTATTGTTAATTATAATGCTAATATTATTGCTTAGCAGCTTTCTTAATATAATTATCTTCATAGTTTATTTGATGCCCACGAGAAAAGAACGATGTAGAGTTTCGCGCCGTTAATTTAGTGTAGTTGTAACTATACAGTTAATGTTCGACGTGTTTCGCTAATTAGCTCTTGAATTATAGTTAGTGAATATCTTCGTGAATAACTAATGTTAAGAAGTTATCCTACAGTAGAATACATATATGGACAGAATCTATTGATGCTGGAGTTAAATTTGTTGTATTCATGTTTAGAGGTTTCAGTGTTTAATCCCGCCCACCTGCTCGTACGTGAGTGAAAATGAACACAAGTAATGTTATATTAATTATTAATCCACGTGCAAGTACTAGTACTTGGGTCAAATATGGCAACAGAAACTTTCATAGTTCAAGATTAAGTACGTGGAAGAAATTTGTGAGAAAAAAACCCGCTAGCGTATCATCTATACTAGCTGTATTACTAGATATTTAACAAATTGATCAAAAAACGATTTTCATAGGTACAGTTTTGCATTAAAAAAACCCCAAATCGACCGAAAAAATCGGTGGTGACTTGCAAATGACACGTGGGGTCTTTTGAGATTTAAAATGTCTATAAAATATCTAATAAAACACATTTTCAAACCAAAACAAATGATTTTGCATTACTTCGCATTAAAATTCCTACCTACTAAGCAAGCGAACAGCAGCGTAGAGTTCTTGGATATTGGATCTTTTACAGAAGCTTATCCTGTCTCCTGTCTCCTGTCTGCGTTACCCCGTCGCGACACCCCGCCTGACTGAGACTGTGTGCCTGAATCTGTGCCAACTGACATCCATACATTAAAGAGCGAACTCAAAGAACAGGTTGAATGCAAAATGAACCCAGCACCTTGTTAGTGGCCATTTGCTAGTTGCTATTCAATAGGCAATGGCATAAATTAGATTCGGATGTAATTACGATTATTTATTCGCATGACATGTTCCACGGATAATTTATACGCCAATCTTTCAGTTACTTCCTTTAGCAGGATATTGGTCTCATTATTATGACAGTGATATACCAACTTTTGCTAATCCTACACCATATTTTATTACTCATCGTAAACTCAACTTATATTTTGTCCACGTAGAATATAATATCTTGACTGAACAAAACTGATATAACAAGGCAAAAGCGGTAGACCAGTTAATACCTGTGCATTTGCTTTTCAACCAATCTTTACAAAAAGCATGTTTTCCTTATACATAAAAATTCATCTTTCCTACCCCTATTTTCAAAAAAAGATGATAAACACAAAGTGATTCTACAGATCGGTGTGTCTTCTACCGAAAATTGCCAAAATGTTTGAAAAACTTATTTGAAAAAACACCACTTTCTCAAGGGTCACATTTAGGACCCTTCTTGTTTTTGTTATTTATTAAGGATATATTTTCACTGATATTCATGTCCTAATGTTTGTAGATGAACTAAAATTATCCAAGACAATAAGGAATGTTAATGATTGCCATATTACATCGTTTCAAAATAACGAAACCAAATAACTCGTCCAAACTTTTTATATGGTGCCAAGATAATAACTTACAACTCAACATAAACAAATGTCAAATTATGAGGCTTTATTGAATAATGAATCCAATATTTTTTAAGTATTTCAATAGTAATTTTTCGTGAGTTTCTGTCTCGGAAATCAATGACTTGGATTTGATAGAAAACTCAATTTTATCAAGCATGTAGTAATCGTATCCAACAAAGCTTGCATTCGTTGGGCTTTATTTTAAGAGCATAAAATGACTTTTATAATATCAATACTATCAAAACCTTGTACACACATATACTCCTACTTTACATACATACCTAACATGTTTCGTATAAAAAAATTAAAATACGTATATAGTTACTAAATAAAAAAAAAAATAAAACAAAAAACTTACATTCTGCATTACGTAAAATTTTACTAGTATTAAGTTTGTAAAAACCTCACAGGCGTTAAATAAGTACAAAAGATAAAGGCCGTCAAAAGCGCCAAATCGATTATGACTAAAGCTCAATAAACGACGCAATTAAAAAGCTAATATATCTACGACCTTGAGATTGTCGTTTCCATAGATAATGTTAAAGGTAAGATTTAAGGTTTAAAATCTGTTCCTCTTATTGTGATTATTTTGGGTATTTTTCTAAAACAGTTTTTCTCAATTTTTTTCTACTCCCATTGTACCTAATTGGAATGTAATGCACTCTTGTAGTTCCTTAGAATTCTAGGCTAACAGTTTTCTTAATTTCTTAATCATCTCGGTATCTGTTTTCTTGTCACCGTAGCCCGAAGGTAATTCCAGATATTTCTATTTTTTTGCATACAACATCAGGTGTTCTCGGCTATATTATATTTTAAAAAGGCATTCATTTTAGAAAGAGCAAGTGTTTTTTGAATACATAGCTTCGAGAAATCCAAAATTTTCACCATCACGCTGTAGTAAATTGGAATCATTCCAAGGTATGCACGGCTGGACTACTTTTAATGGAAAGGCGTTAAAGTTAGCACAAGTTTTTAACTTGACCAGTCTGACGACGTATGAAATAATGTAAGAAAGGGATTTTCAATTCATTATATTACAACGATGGGATTTCTAACACAGACAAATTTAAAAGTATTAGAACACAAATTACCAGACTTCCAAGAAAACATCAAACCAAGCGCAATACGATCTTACATTGAAACTTTGTATGTAAATAGTTTGATACCTAGATCAGAACCAATAAACACCAACTTTGTATTCGATTTACCCGCAAACATCACATTGTTAACCATAAAATACATCAAAGTGAAGTAATTACTCGTTTCATTCCATGTTTTTTCATTACAGACAATAAAGTTGAGCATTAAACCCTGTCCAAATAAGAAAGGAAAAATCAACAACACGAAATGCTCCACACTTAACACTCACTGTCTCGATTAATGAATTTCTTTCACATCTTCCCTCTCAGACTACCATTCGCATAATATGACAAACGATGATGATAATTTATGCAGATCCTTAAGTGATCTGTTAATCGGTTTAATGTCCCGGATGATTGGTAACATGTCCTTTAATTCACCAAGTGCAAAATCACCCACAAGAGTCGACCAGCATCGCGTTGGGAGGTTGTCTTGAATACGGAATATCTAATAAAATGCACAGTCCAAGACATGTCGCGTGTGAACAATTTATGGGTCCAATACTCGTGGGTATATTATTAATTACTGGCTGCTGCATACGAACAGGATTTAGATGGTTAAAAGTTTTAGAGGAGGCTACTTCATTGTTATTCTTAATACTATGTTAGGGTTAACGGGACTTGTTAAAACCTAGGAAATGCGAATGGTTTATTCTCCACTTCATGGCTCAAACCTTGGAAATAATGATAAAATATTCATGTCAAACTAATTAGTGATAAACAACCAGAAAAACCCAACATTCGTGATTTGTGTCATCATTGTAATGGACAACACGTCCATATGCTGAGATTCAGTGACCGGACAACTCAGCATGAAATTGATTCAACACCTCCTTTGAACAGTCATTAAAAGTAATGAAAAAATTTATAAAAAAATGGTTAAATAAGTTATGTTAGGTTAGATAATGGGCTATTTTTCATACCTTTTGAAGACTTTTTGAAGAAGTGTTGAGTTGACTTGATTCTGAGTTGGCATGGAACCCCGAGATTCAGCTCGGATGTCGGGAAGTCGATTAAGGCCCCGTATCTGAGCACGAAAAGAAGAAGATGGAGAGATATGTAATTACGAATGTTGGAGAGAGCGCGCTAATGAAAGCGAAAATTGTGAAAATAAATAAAACACGAATCGTTTAGAATAGAGCAAAAATCTCGTGGGGGTTGTCTAAAACATCGTTCAAACAAACACTGAGAATTTTTTCATACATATATTTTATTTTTATTTATTTGACGCCCAGAGGGCTTTTACATGATTTATAGTGTAATTTTAATTTGACAGATACTTTGAAACTAAGGAAATAATACAAATAAAACTACATTAGATAAAAGTCATACAACAAGTCATACAATTTGTAAGTCGTATAACATGTTAAATAATAGAGACAGGCTTGAAAATAAAAAATTTCAGAGCGACATTTCAGTTTGACATGAATTTTCATACTTTGCGATTTTTTTCTATCGAGCGAATTTCATATAATTTGCGTTTCGGCGTGGGGATTGTACAGATATTATCTTAAAAAATAACATATATTTTTTAAGAGCTTGAAAAATTCAAATGTTCAAGGGAGATATGCAAGAAATCGGTAAAAATTCGGATAGCGGCGGCTTAATTTACACTTCCAAGATTCTGCTTCGAACAAACGAAGATGAAATTCAAATAGATGTATTTAAAAATAATTCACATGCTTGACGGTATGATTACGGGTTGTGGGTTTTTTTCTCAAATTTTCTTAAAATTTAGTAATAGAAAAAGCTGCCAAAAGACGCGATATAGCTTATCTAAACTATCAATTTTTGTCCAGAAAAGATCGGAAATATGGAAAAAAAACTTTTCTACTGTTTAAATATGAACCAATTGTTTTAGTTTTCTTACTGTAATTGCTATTACGATAGAGGAAGTAAATAAAATGAAAACATACTCTTTGTTGGTTAGAACGAGAAATTCCACGAGGACCACTAGTGGCGGTGGTGGCCATAGAATGACGCTCATTTAGCTGCAATGAACACTTTAAACGCACCCATTACTTGCTTTTAATCGTGGAATTCAACCAGAAAAGCTGTTCACCAGGGCACGCACCGCTCATAAGTCACAACGGATACACTACACGGTCACACGTCGCAATGCAAAATAATTCTTATAATAAATAAAGATAAGTATCTTATAATAAGTACCACCTATATAAAACGTTTATTCATCTCAATTCGAAAGGCGGGTACGGGTACTGCCACCCCGGGAGCCATCCATTGGATAACCACCACCTCCACCATAGATCACTCGACGTTTTTTTTTTTTTTTTTTTTTTTTTTTTTTTTTTTTTTTTTTTTTTTTTTTTAATTTTTATTTTTATTTAACGACAATATCAAGTAAGGTAAAAAATACAATATGAGGTAAATTAAAAACATATAGTGAAGTATTTTGTTCTCAGTCCTCCTCACTAGATTTTCCTGTTCCGAGGCGGACTGAAGGTTGTTTGTATGGGTGTTGGTCATAAATTCCTCCTAGTTTGGTGACTTAGTTTGGGTGCCCGGATTCATGTGGTGGGGTTTGTTCGGGTCTTGGCGACAGTTGCATTTGTTTATTGAGGCCGGTTGGAGGGGACCTCTTGACCTCTCCAGCAGAACTCTCTCAGAAGAGATGGATTCATATGTTCGTCACTCCTGGACCCTGACCCCCAGATTCCTACACACCCCTCCATACTTCTTTTTTTCTTCGGTTTTTCTTTCCAGAACTTCCTCTCCTTCCTTTGAAAAAAACCCTCCACACAGCATCCCCAAAGATGATATAGGACTTAAGGAGAATTATTTCACCCACTCCTGTGTAGAGCTAATGTAAAAAAAAAATCATACACCTTGCCATTATGAACAGAATTTGATACGTATTTGTCGCACAATTTATTTAGGGTTGACCTGAAAAAAATTTACTTAGGATTGTGCATTGATAAGTGTACACTTTTATACGCTTCCGAGAGCGATTTCTTTGCGAGAAACAGCGTCGTGTCTTGCTTACGCCTATTTAATGTTATTTGCCAAAAATATCAACAAGGTGTTAACGGTGATCATTTTATTGTATTCGAAAAGTTTATAAAAGCATTAGAAAAGTTTCATTGAAAGTAATTCATTAGTTAGATTAAAAAAAATATATATATTGATATTTTCTTTAGCAATAAATTAATCTATGTAAGTGTGTGAGTTCTGCGTTCGACTCAACATTTGCTTAAATGGCCTTTAATAAAAATCTGTTTAACAGTTGAAGCTTTTTTAAAGACACTTAGCTACTCATATACATCACATTGGCAGCAGTTGTTGCTGTCAACGCTGGGCATGCGCACCGTGCTCTAGATTATCAACTAACTGCCACACCTGCAGTAGGAGCCTCTATATACATTATACAACCTATTTATAACAAAATTGCACAAATACTCGCTAAATACCCTTTCATTAAAAAATAATAATTCTCAAGTAGGTACATAGGTATCAACGACGAGAATATTAACTTGTTCGTTCTGGGACGTGCTCTATTTCTTCTTCTGTTCAATTGCACGTAATTTTCTACAATAATTATAAGAATTATTAAGTCAAGACTTTATTAGATAATCAAAGTGACAACTCACCCGCTAAGTCCGTGCATTTATTTTGTAAACTGTGAGAATTAAACTGTACAAATAATTAAAACAACTTACGCACTTGGGCTGGGTTGTTAAATTAATGCGTATTAATGTTGATTAATTCACGTTGATTAACCCTTCGAATAATGAGAAAATAATATCTATGAACTTTTGCCTGTTAAGATTTGAGCACAAAATTCCTGGTTCTTCCCACGCATTTTTAATGTTACTTTTTATTGGTTATTTTTTAACCTTTTTGCAAAAACAAAATTTTTTCTAAAGTCTAGATAAAATAAACTTTTCGATGTATTTATTAGAAATCAACATTTTTGTTTTAAAATATTAAAATTTTGATATTGAAAATGTAAATTAGCTCAAAAATACTTACCTGGGGATTCCTCAAAAAAGTACATAAAATAAAATAAAACGAAAAATTTTAAATACAGATTCGTTTTTTTAATAAAATTTGTGATAAAACTGTCACCTCACTTTTTATGACATTCATACAATTTTATTTTTAAATTAAGTGTTTGTTACGTCACAAATTTGCGCAAAATAAAATCGTCACTTATGATCGGATTTGTAAAATATCTGACCAATATAGCTCGTATATTCCTAAGGCAATAAGAAGCATTATTTCATTCGCTTTCTAATACAAAAGAAATCACAAATGTTTGCCTGACAGTAAAAGAGATATCTAACTTTTAATAATGCCCGGTCGCTCTGGGACAATCTGGGTCTCCTGTTATTATAACGGCATATGATGTTTTGGGACAACTTGGGTCTCCTGTGATTAGACGGGTTAATCCATTACCGATTAAGGATAGTAGTTTGCTGTCGCCTCTATTTTTACTTTCTATAATAAATTATTAGCTGCTTAACAATACTTGTAACAATTTCATCTCTCCTAGTAATCTGATCATGATGGATCAGTATTGAACGAAATCAGTCAATAATTAAACTTTGGACAGATTTCAGAGTAATAACGCCCTAGCTTACTTCTAAAGCTTAATGGATGTGTCAAATATTGAAAATTAAATATGTTAAAGCAGCAAAACTCTCAACAGCAAATTTTAGCAAATTTTTGCAACCCTCTTCTTACGCAAAATAATTATGTTGTTGATCATTAGCAACTTTCTACACGCTACCGGATGAAGGCTTTCATAAGCTGCTTCCATTCTTTTTAGTTTATAACTTTGCGCTCACACGCTTTTCTGCTTAAAACGTGTATCTCCTAAGTCGAAAACAGCGTTTCCCCTATGCAATTCGTTTTATACATCTTTATTGATTCTTAGTATGTATTTTCCATCCCAAGTTGCGTTACTTACAATTTATTTACCTCATTTGTGTGTGTTATTTTTTCGCATTCACACTGGGGAGTGACCCCCCCAGTGTATCTAAAAAATTGATTGGTCACTTTTGTATTGTCACAGTGTATCAAAAAATTTTACTTGGTCACCTTTGAAGAACACCCAAAGTGTCGAAAAAAAACTATCTCAGTGTGAGGTACAATTATCATTAGAATTACAAAGTTGCAGCGTTGTTTTGGATCTATTACCTGTTATATTATTTAAATATCATCTACTTAAGCGCTGATTTATTACAGTTGCTTGCCACCGGTTAGAAGACCGTCATTAATGCAAAACATAGAATATGGCGCCTAATAATGGCTACGTATTACTTCAGCAGGTCCAATAATAGTGTTGGACACTAGCGTATCGATCCTCCGCGAGATAGTGCTGGCGAGTCTCCGGCGTCCGATACATAAATAACGATAACATGTCGATTTGCTCGGGATCGTAAAACACGCGACGACAAATGGCCTCCTGACGGCTGAATAGTCGGCGGGAGATTGATGGCCCTGCGCACGGCGGACGACACGGGAACACTGTTTAAAATGTTCAAATTGTTGAAAATGTTGCATTTGCGGTAGGCATTGTGTGGTCGCCGCCCTTTTCCCGCCATTCATGCTGCTGTCACACCGCTGAACGCTGAGTTCACAGGGAATCGTTTCTTTTTATTCCATTTTTATTCCAGAACAAAGCATTTTTTAAGTTTTTTGTTTGTTGCAGAAAAGGAGTTGTGGAATTTCAGAGAAAGAGTCGACACGCGCGTCGTGATGTTTAGAATATCGTGTGTAAAATATAAGCAGTTCGAAAGTCACGTGTGCATTCGTTGAGCACAAATTGGAGTGCACGTTTGCATCTTATGAAATAAATTGAACGGGTTTGACATTCGTTTTATTTCAACATAAGACTGATTATCAATGTTACAACTTTGTGACACCAATTTTTCAACTTTACGAAGCCACAATGGCCTATAATTAATTATTGTAATAGAGAGAGAAGAAATTTTTTGTCCTGAAACCAAATTCACACCTGATGTCCTAATTCTCTTTTTAAATTGAGATGTATATTAAAAATTATTGATCTTTCTCTGCTGGACATTGCCTGGAGTTTGCCTTGATGTTAGTTAACATCTGGGTGGAGAGGGCATAAGGTAAAATATAAAGAATATCTGACGTTTAAAAACAAAAAACAACAAATACTTAAAATGCAGAAAACATTAAGTTTACACTACATCAATCTGTATTTAATCGAAACAAAATAGTGGCGGGTGATACATCAATGTAATAAATGAATTAAAATATGTAAAACAACGCATTAAGTCGATCTCCTCAGTCAATTCTTCCAGTATCGACTGATGGATTTGTTTAAAATATACGTTTTAACGTAAATTTGTATTCTCGATAATTATTCACGAACGCCGAATTGTAGGTGTTCCGAGAAACAATTCACACGGATTCCAAAGTAAGTTGATTTGGTTTTGTTCCCTCAATAAATTACCGTCATTAGTTAAAAGGTGTCTGACCTGTTTGCATGTTGCCACTGATAATTTTTTAAACTTGTGGTCCAGTTATTTTTCCGTGATTTGACTGCAAGTCGCTTGCAATTTGTAATACGACTATAAACCCTTAATTCTATTTTATGACGGAGGCAATTCTTGTCTGAAGACAATGTAAATCATTATTGTGACTTGTGATAGGGAATCCATTCCCGGTTTTCTGGTACTGAAAATCCTATGATTAGAAACTAGTTAGTGGACCAATTTTATAAATTTTTCCCCAAATAACCCACCCTTACCTTTCGCCTGAAACAATAATATTTAATAACAGAATACCTAACTTTGTAATTACATGGAAAGCAAACTTCCTCACCAACATGAAAACTAATAAAAATATTGTGTTCCTTTTCACCCCTTCGCTTTCCTATTAACCCAAAAAAATCGATAAGTAAGTTAGTAGCAACAAAGTAGAATTACCATATTTTCAGAAATTTGAAAAGTGTTTTTTCCTTGATGAAGAATATTTTGAAAAAATATATAAATTACATGGTTTAAGTTTGTTTTTACGTAATTTATACAAAGTTTTATTCAAAGAGCCGATCGCAACTAACTTTTGACGTCCAATAAATAACACAATTTGTTATTTATCGTCAAGGTTCGTAGAAGATGCCTTAATATGGTTAACTCGTGATTGGCTAAAAATTGGTGACGTAGCTTGAAGTCCATATTCCACTGGGAGATTTGAATTAACTGAAATAAAATGGCAGTGTTTTACTTTAAGCTACGTCACAAAGGCCCGCGAGAGCTAACCTTGTTAAACACATTTTCTACGAACCTTGATTTACCGTGTCCCGGTCATGTTTCCTATCCTGTCGCGGTTTATACTAGAGAGAAAACTAAATAAACTATTAAACAACATTCACATATATTAGAACATCGAAGGAAGCTTTATTGCAATTTTAACAATTTGAAACTTTTTCCACGGAACTAACTCTATTCCTATTCACCCAAGTTGCGTGTTGTTTCTATTCACCCAGTAACATGTTTTTCGCGTAAAATTAAATATACTTTAAATTAAAAAAAATTACTGGGCAACCCTTTGAATGTGTTTTGGACGAATGCAATTTTGAAAACGTAATTTTTTTTTGGTTTGTATTTCACTCAATCTACTATATTTTTACTACCATTTTTTTATTTGGGAGCCGGGTATGGATAAAAAATTTACACACGGGACTGTAAATCCTCCTTGCGACTGAAGGCTATCATGTAGTTACAAATTCCACTCAGTCGGTAAAGCGCAGATTGCATTGTTTTCTTATTCAATACAGAGTTTTAATTTTCAGACTGACAATTAAATCCAATAACTTCAAAGCCGTGGTTAAACATTTCATTCACAAAGTTGTGGAGTGATTCTTAGATTCTTGCGGTGTGATTATTCAAAATCTGTTAACATTCCTCTGTTCCAAGTGTTTAGATTTTAGATATATATCTTGCCATTGTATTCCCCAAGAACAATGCTTGGGTTGAAGATATAGGAAACCCATTATAATAAATATTTAAGTGCATATATATGAATAAATTTAGGTTGTAGCCCTAAATCAATTCGTTCAGAATTGTCGCTAGGTGGTGTCCTTAAAAAATAGTCATTTTAGTATTCTTTCTTGTTGTATAATCAGAATGCAGGAAAAAATATCCCAATTTACATGCTCGTAGAGATGTGCATCTGTGATAATGTTCCGATTTAAAATAATGTGTCGATATTTAAATAAGGCTGCAATGTGGGAAGCGATGTGTGTTTTTTAAACATCAATAGTTGTCAGTGTTGCGATGTGATACGTGTGCATAAGCAGCTAAACAGTTTACATATTATAAATTAATATATTATCGATACTTACATAAATCGTTTAGCGTCGGAAACAAAAAAAAAACATTTCAGGTATCGAGTTTTCATTGGCCATTTATGGATGTTAGTGATAGTAGCATTTTTGGAAATGGTGGTGAATTACATATTTTTTGGATTTGCATCTTACAGCCTTTCCGAGCACTGTAAACAGAGATGTGTGTGTAGAGGAAATTTGCCAATAAGAACTCTTGATTATGCAGGTCAAATATATTTACAAGTAACGTTATATTTTATAATAAACTTGATACAAAATTAAAATCGTAACAACTAGAGGGTAACACGAGAGGGAATGTAAAACAGACGAACTGAGCGGACACGGGAACCGGAATGAATTTGCAATTTCATGCACTGGACCGGAGAGCGACTCTCAGGGATGCCAGTCGGTAAAATTTACGTTTAGTAATATTTTAAGGTCGTTCGGTCATACATTGAAATAATCTATTAAATCTACTAAAATTACCGTTATAGTGCAATTTAAAGTGATGTTTCGATTATGTACATAAAAGAGGTTTGTTTATCTGTCGTATAAACTTTAATTTCTCAAAATCGAAATTCGGTATTTTTCTTAGGTATTTTAAATGTGCTATTTATATTTCTTGTATTTGAAGATGTATTTGTGTATTCATTTCCGGGAAATCGACAGTTTACATTTTTTTAGTTTTTGCATGACCTTCTGCAATATGCTGTCTTATAAGACGTAACTTTACGTCTTATAAGACACCGTAATAGAGAATAAAAAAAGTAAAATTTATAAAAAAGGAATATTAGGTTAATAATCATATAAACCAAAAAATTAAGTAAATCGAAAAATGACACAAAACAAAAAAAAAATCAATATCCAAAAAATGTCATTTTTGATTTACGGCTCGCGTAATATTGATTTCTAGATATATTTACATAAATGTCATATGGATGATAGTGATGGATATGTATGAAATTAATATTATTAAAAAAATATCACTTTCATGGAATTATTAAATTCACGCGGTAACGGTTGATTTTTATTTTTTTTAAAGACACAAATATTCCTGGGTTACGAAAAACCCAACAATGTTTTAAAATCTCCTACTATCACCACAGTAAGCCGAACATGTTGCGTGATAGAGGACTTAGCCAGCCGAGCGATGCGCACTCAACCACTGACCGGTCAAAAAAATTATATGGTAAAAAAAAAAACCGGTCAAAAAATAAATGTTCGATTTCACCTCACTTTTTCAAGACGGGAATTTCACGGGTCAGTTTGCCTAAAATGCGATATTTCGGAGTGCAGTAATAGACATTTTTAATAGTACCATTCGAATCTGAGATTACACAGTTTTCATTTGATGTGTAAGTAAAATACCGTTTAATGGTTGGGAGATTTTTTTCGGTTAGTAAGGATGTAAATATTTTGGAAATGGATAGCTATCTCGATTATAAGGCAAGGGCGGTTAGAATTTATTTTATTAATTTAAATGGACGTATTTAAAAAGCTTAATCTATTGCAATAGTATCAACATCTATTGTAAGCAAAGTTGATGTCCTTAGATATCATGAAGTTCGTTATTAAATACCTCTCTTATAACTCGAAGCCAGGTTCTGAAATTCAACCACGCAGACGCAAGTCTATTATTACTATTCGATAACAATAAGTGGTTTTAATAATTAGTAGAATTGTTGCCCCATGAATAGGATTAAGATTAAATTTAGATTTAAACGTCGAAACATTCATTTATTTTTTATTTTTCATTTTGGCCCTAGGGATACGCGAGAATGGGCCCTTTGCCGAAGGGGTAGGTACTCAAACTAATTGGAAACCACTGCCCAATAGAAAAAGTATTTTCTAGGAGCTTGCTCAGACAGGGCGCTCTTTATTCCACATTCCACTTCGACAATATAGAATAATGTGCTAAATTTGTTAATAGTTGTAGAAATAAATCATTAAGTAAAAGACACCACAATAGAGGTAGAGCACATACTATGCGCATACCTAGTCGAACAGTTGCACGTGCTTTTTAAGTCCATTAATAACGAATGTTTAGTTCAGTGTTGCTAGTTGCTACGTGGTTCATGCTTCCTGGAGAATAGAAGGCTGCAATCATTTCTGTAGGGCGTGTACAGACTGTACAGTGCACACTGATGGTCTTCCTTTAATTATGAATGTTTAATATTTTACCAGCATTTACCCTTTTTTCAACTTCATTATCAGCCTTTCCATCTCTCGTTAACGTACTTCCCAAAAATACAGACTCATCCACTTACTCCAAGTTTTCATTCACAACTAAATTTGTAGTCTTGTTTTCAAATACGCCACTATTTTAATTAGTCAAAATGTACAAAATAATCACTTTATGGTTGTGGATTAACAGCAAGCCTTGCCCAGTGGGACCCCGGACCACCCGACAGTTGCGGTGTTAGCTTCAGTAGTGTCTCAATTACGTTGGCTGACTTTTGATGAACACCTGTGACTTTGATACCGACAAATACTCGCCGAAATATGCTAATCCCAGCGAATCAAAAGTTTATTTTTATAGCAAAACACAGATGAATATTCATGTCGCTGTTGGACATTCATTCGGAATTTGGACATGGACGCCTTTCAGCGTTTGAAGATGTGTCATAAACGATCGGTCGTAATTATTCAAAATACCGTGTCAGAAAGATAAAACGCTTATTTACAAGGAAAGCTAACACATTAAGTATATCTTTTCATTGTCATCTCGTCATGGTCAAAGTAATTATATTAAATGACAAGTTTGGTTATATGTGATACTGTGATTTTTACGTCTTATTTAGTTTTTCATTCATGACACCGATGATGATTTCAATGATTTATGTATCAGAAATAGCAATTACTTCCTGTAATGAATAGTTAATATTGAACCGCAATGGCTAATAACTAATAAAGCCTAACCACAGAATAAAGCACAATTCAATAATGACAATATGAATTTTCATGTCATCCATGATTGTGCATTCAATATCGATCTGCTGAAAATAATTTAATAAACCGATTTTTTGTCGTCGAGTATAATTTTTTTTATGGTATTTTAAAAACGAAATATTTTATCAAAATGATGGCCGTTATTCGATTGTAGTGAGAGACTAATGCAGAATGAAATGGTAATTTATGCACACAGTGCCATATTTTTGTGATACGGCAAGAAGATATCTTTTTAATTGATATTTATATGTTTCCTGGTGATAATCGCATGTGAACTGCTCTTCCCGTTAATGGTCCTTTACCTGTCTAATTGCTTTGTTATCACCCAAGTTAGGTATTTATATGTTTCCTGGTGATAATCGCATGTGAACTGCTCTTCCCGTTAATGGTCCTTTACCTGTCTAATTGCTTTGTTATCACCCAAGTTAGGTATATGTTTCCTGGTGATAATCGCATGTGAACTGCTCTTCCCGTTAATGGTCCTTTACCTGTCTAATTGCTTTGTTATCACCCAAGTTAGGTATATGTTTCCTGGTGATAATCGCATGTGAACTGCTCTTCCCGTTAATGGTCCTTTACCTGTCTAATTGCTTTGTTATCACCCAAGTTAGGTATATGTTTCCTGGTGATAATCGCATGTGAACTGCTCTTCCCGTTAATGGTCCTTTACCTGTCTAATTGCTTTGTTATCACCCAAGTTAGGTATATGTTTCCTGGTGATAATCGCATGTGAACTGCTCTTCCCGTTAATGGTCCTTTACCTGTCTAATTGCTTTGTTATCACCCAAGTTAGGTATTTACTTAGTTTTATATTACCTGCTTCTTTTTCAAGTAATTTTCTTTTTGGATTTTCAATTCCTTCTTCTTTGTCTACTTCTATTTTGTTATCTTGGTGGTTATTCTTGACTATTATTGTATTCTTATTAATTTTTCATGGTCCTGTTCTAAATATTGTTTTTATGTGTGTTACAAGTCTTAGTCCGGAAAATCTCGTTCGTATTATTGTTCATACCTCTAATTTTTCTTCTTATGTAAAGTTTGTATGTAATTTTCTCTTTACCGATAAAATTTGAATTTTAAGGTTATTTTATATTCATGGACATTATTGAAAATTTTAAGGTTTTCAGTCGCAGTCGTAGTCAACTTCGAGAAAATGCGCTGTGTCTTTCAGACCATTATGTTTTAATAAATCTGGCAGCGGCTGCCAAAATTTGTTTGAGCCAGTGTTTGCGTTCAGTGTAGCAGCATATGAAATCGCCATTGAAATCAGTGAAAACCAACTGCCAGCCGGCGATCTTTGGCTGTCTACAGCGTTAGCTTGGATAAGTTTTCTTTAAATTTCAGGATCATGTTGACTGCCTACCTGGCGGTCTGGTGCGTTCCTAGCCAAATGGACTTAAAAAAAAAACATTTCATGACATTTCTTGAACATCACAAACTTGCGAAGAATTAATAGATTTAAGAAATTACAAGACATTATATTAAAAAAATATGAACAGCTGTGAAGATAGGGTAAATGATGAGAGATTCTTTCAAGAATCAAATGGATTTCCTATTTGAATCTCTCCTAACTGACGCAAAATATATCGGTATCGGAGTCGGTTTAGTTCAAGAGCAATATTCCTCCCCACCGGGAGGATCATTGGCAGGTTGGTCCTACAGGCAGGTCCTACAGGACAAATAAAATAATCTACGATGACGTCGTCTAAGGTAGTCGTCAGGAACATAGAGACTCACGCGCTCCAAAATAGCTGAATTTTTGACATAGCCTCGCAGCAATCTGAATAAGTGTTGCAAGAAGTCCGAGTATGCCTAGAAGAAAGTTCGTCGAGCAGAGCCACGTAAAGTGCAGCACATCCTATTGTAAAGGTATCCCAGACATATATAATATTTTAATACCACATTACTGTTGGTTATAGAAAAAAGTCATCTTGTGCAAATTATAATAAACTTATAATAAACATTCGGAAAGCTTCGGCCATAGGTACACCAAATGAACATAAAAAACCATTACGAATAAAATGCTAATAATTATTATTAAATGTGCGAAATAACGTCTTTTTTGTATTAGGTTTATCAATACTCATATTTTATTAATATAGCGAATCCTGTTTCAACTGGAGTAGTAAAAAAATATTTATCAAAGCATAATAATATCTTTACGATAATCAGTATTGATGATTATTGTTGATAGAATTGTGTAAAATCTTGTTCTGTTGTCGGTTCCATTGATTCTGTAATTACAATATATCTCAATAAATCCAGGCGTTGATGGACTTATTGACATGAAGATTGAACATAATACCCACTTTGCAAGCAGTGTTCAGAAAACCGGTTCATATAATGTACACAAACAGCATGATCTGTGATAGACTGTAATACATAAAATACGATTGATATATGTAAAGCAGCTTTTATAGTCATATATACAATGATAAGGCTAAATGATTATGTCAATGAAAGATGTGCAAGTAATCCGATATACACGGTTTACTAAAAATACTAGAATGGGTTCACGGAAAAGGCTATGAAATTATAATAATTAAGGATTTTTAATATTAGATTGTGCGGTGGAATATTTTTAAAATCAAGAGCCTAAGAAGTTATGTTGCACTCGAACTAATTGGCTTTATTTATAAAATATCAAACATTAACTTATTATTTTTCCATATATGAATGCAAACCGAGGAAAGTGGAAACAAATCTTGGTTAAAATAACTGTCTTAATGATGTGTAAAATTGTTTTACTGTGTGAAAATTGACAAGTGAAATTTCAGCTTCTATGTGATTAAAGGTAGCCAAAACAAATAACCACCAACAACATAATTAAAAGAGTATTTTTACTAAATGAAAACAAATAACTTTGTGTACACAAAGTTTGAAGGGGTATTTTTACATTGATCAGTTTTTATTACTATGGTTTAGACTCGGTTTTCGACTATCGTTGATTTATAATCATGGACAAATTCAAATTTATTTGATAAAACAAAACTATATATCTCATTTCATTATTAACATGTGTTTCCATTCATACATTACGTTCCTTGTCTTGTATTCAATGTACTTTCAGTCATTAATCTTTCCCAAAACTATTTACCCAATTTGTCATTGGTATTTGGTCTTCGAACTTTTTAAAATTGAAAGAGATTACTGTAACTTCTTTGAGATTTGTCTCTGAATGATATAAAAGTATATGTTTACCGAATAGTGTTTTGTAACACCGATGAAGGAATTTTTCTTTTAATTCTAATGCCAAACCCTTTAACAGAGTCAATTGAAAATGTAACATATTGGAAATAAAGACAAAGAAAATTCCTGCCTAGCTTCTCCAGTGATCCCATTCCCAATCTAAAAGCACATATGTAGCTAATAGTTATGTTGAATAGACGTGGAATTTTACAATCCCCTCAAAGTTGCAATAGTTACAGCAGTTACAATATTTGCTCAAAAATTGTTTTATTACAGCACTTGGATTACCTCTGATATGTGTTATCTGGTTTCCCCTGTACTCTGTGCTATTTCCCGGTTGTTAATGACTTCCTTCACGGTCGACGCAGCGTCTTACGACCTGTGAAGTTTTATCTCCCTCTTCAATGGTCTATTGGCTATCGCTTGTTGGATAGGTCATGCTACAAGCTATATCCAAAGAAAATAGCCAGGAATACTAATCACCCAATTATGCCGGTTTAAATGCCACACAGCCTTAATTTATTCATTGATTCTATCAAAATCACGCCATCCTGTTGTGTACCTACCGCATACAACATATTGAACAAAAATATAAAAATGTGTTGGTGTCGTATCTATTTTGATCTATTTTTATAATCGTATTCAAATGTATGTAACGGGTAAAAACAACACAATTTATAAATTTGTATCTACGTTATTAATCTTTTTTTACTTTTTCTAGTGTCCAAATTCTTAGGTTTTCTCAGGATGTAAAGAAAATAATTATGTTTATATACCCACATACGTTTAATCCATAATAAATGATTTTCGTTACTTTAACTAATGCCAGGTAAATTGACGCACTGGTCTTGCTTACGTTGGTTTTTTGTTATGCATACATTTAATACATGCAATTATATTATTCGTTCTTTTTTTTGTTAACTGCGTTTGTATTTTATTTTCATTATTTGTGTTTTATTCTCCGTTTTGTTTTTTTTTGGTCCGGCAGGTTTACTTTTTTATAATATACTAGCGTGTTCCCGGCATACGTTGCAATGCCACTAATAAAGTAATTGTTTCTCCCTGCGTGCCTTTTCCCATTCGTCCCGTTCCTCTTCCGCCCAAATTTTCAAACAGCTCGCGTGTCACCTATTGCAACATTTTTACAATATTTCTTTTGCAAACACATATATTATATGAACAATCAATCAAATTTGGTACCTTACGTCGGTGCTTATTTAAAATAAATGTAATTTTTTATTATATTCAAATTATTCGATTTTGGCTGGTACCATAGGTGAGTACTTCAAATAAATGCATAAATTTATACGGTTTGCAAAATGTCATTCCCAAACTGTGACATTTTTGAGAGTTTTGTAAGAGTTTTTGTAATGATTAAAAAACTTTTCAGATCTATTGTCATGTAGTTGTTATAGTCCAGAAACCTTCGCGAAGATGGAAAGAAGGTATTTTGAAAGTTCAAAAAATTTCGTATGCTTAGCAATACATAGGCAACTCATAAATCACATGGGTTGTTCTTCTTACATAACTTTTACCACTCTGTTACATTTCCACCACTCCGTGACATTTTGTTTTTACATAGGCAACTCATAAATCATATGGGTTGTTCTTCCTACATAACTTTTCCACTCTGTTACATTTCCACCACTCCGTCACATCTTGTTTTTACTATAAATGAATCTCTCTAGATCTCAGAGGGGAAATTGTAGCAAGGGGAAAATATGCCTATTGGAGGTGACAAACACGAGCTGCGTCTATACCTATTTCGATTGAAAACTCACGTGACAGAAGAGTCGTACGACATAAAAATTGTAGGAGACAAGTTTTTGAGATTTTTTTGAATATTTTATTAAACATCATTAAAAAAAAATCGCTGTTACTTGACAGGTTATAACCTTTTGGAGTTTAAAAATAGTTTTATATTTTATATCGTCATATCATTTTTTTGTAACATTATAGAATACACGCAAGTCGAGGTGGCAGAAGACAGCTGTGATTTGTATGAAATACACTTCTATCACGAGGAGTTACACCTCTGTCACGTAATTTTTACTACAAAAATATAAACACATATTTTTTAAACGCACACAGTCGTTACGTCTTTAGTACCTACAGTAGATTTTAAAGTAATTATAAAATAATAATATTGATAATTCTGTTGAATTTTTCTCCACTAACTGGAGGAGACCGACCCATATATTGTATTTCTCCAAGCAAGCACGTCTTGATTTTTCTGTATCTAGATTAAGAATAAATAAATGTATGAAAAAACAAAAAAAATAATTTGAAAACGCGATGAAATAAAACTTTACGTTTGAGTCATAACGAAAAAAAGGCTTTGCATACACCGCTTTATCAGACACAAATAAAACTTTACGTTTGAGTCATAATGAAAAAAAGGCTTTGCATACACCGCTTTATCAGACACAAATAAAACTTTACGTTTGAGTCATAATGAAAAAAAGGCTTTGCATACACCGCTTTATCAGACACAAATAGGCCTCTTTCTCGTCATTTTCGTCTTCGTTTCTTTTTATACTACATTGAAGACGTCACGACTATTTCCGAAATTTCTAGGTGGCTTGTATCTCGTAAGTACATATACACGAAAGTACACAAAGATTTACAGAGTTAAGGGAAATACTTAACCAGTGATTACTGCCATTATTTGAAGTGAAAAATGTAAATAAAATTTTTGTCTCCGGTGACTTTTTGGTGTTTTTTTCAATTTTATTTTTTCAAAACCAAATAAAAAAAAAATTCTTCCACATGTCATCACTAGTCACTCAGCCGAGTATCTGCGCAATCCCTCACCCGACCCAAACTGTCCAATACCTACTGTTTTTGTTTTAAGTTGAAAAAAGAAACAAACATCAAAAATGCCAACAGAGACCAAAATTTCAATAACATTTTTTGCTCCATAAAATATCAGGAATCACTAGTTGCAGTAAGTAAAGCTCCTCCTTTAAGACACTGTATTTTAAAGCAAAAATAATAAAAATGAATTGTTTAGGATAATTTCTTGTTCAAAATAAACTATTTGAAAGTAAATCAAGAATTTATAACAAACAAATTAACCAGAACACATAGTTAATTTATAAAAAAATTGATCAGTGTTTTTGCTTTGCTTTGCTTTTTTATATGCTTTTTGTACATATGCATTACATTACAGAAAGAACCCCTTGACAATAGTAGACTACAAATAAAAAGAATACTAATTTTACTCTTGAACGGATAATATCAAATAAGCATTTTATATTCAAATTGAATCAGCGTAAATGTTTTCAATGGCGTATAAGTATGATTAAAATTAAGCAAAATTTAAATATGAAAATAATTGCTTGCAAATATTGGGTATTATATTTTTGTTTTGATATTCTTAGTGGTGTGAACATGTTTTTTTTACCCATTTACTGGCAGTTAAAGTTAATTAAATAATTACTACAAAATTATATATCGGGTATCTTAAAAAAGTCATTCTAAACAACCTAAATTATCTACACTTCACTCTAATCAGACAACGTTTAAAAATTAATTATGTGAAATTCCTCGATAGAAAAAAAAATTGGCAAGTGTGCTCTGAGGATTATGAAAAACATGTATAGTTCCATTGATAAGATGCTATACACCCGAAAAAAATCAGTGTTTCTTTAAGTAGGTACTACTTCAGATTTCGAGAGATCTTTGCTCTATTTTAAATAAGTTTTATTTAGTATTTTCACATAATTCGCTTGCGCTTAATAATTAAAATAAGCAGTTAAAAACCCGTTCCGCAGGTTCTCGCTGCTTTGTTTGGTTCGGTTCGCCCAGCTGGTGTTGGTGACCATTTTATAAATCCAATAGGAACTGGTTCCAAAAATAACCCGTTCCTCGGATCCACTGTCATCCGGTATAGCAAGTCACCGGAACAGGCAACGACGTCATATGTAATATATAGACGCTTGATACAACTATGTATTACCGTCAATCTTTCCATATCCGGAGAGATGCTACATATTCACAAATTCGTAACACTTATGCCTAGGGGGGACACGTCCCCATCCGACCTGCTAACAGAAGTGGCGACATCTTCCGAAGAATTCTGGAAATCGAAACCGAATTCCAGCTTTGTTTAAAATTCCAAGTACACGTGGGGTCAGACATGCACTGGGAAGCCGGGTTCTGAAATTCAACCACGCAGACGCAAGACTATTAATACTATTCGATAATTTAAAAAAAAATCTATATATTAGCGAGCTCCCTCTATCATTCATATTTACATATCTCCCTTTCAAACCATATTCGATAATCTTCTTATTTTTGAACACTTCTAAAGGAGCTATTAATCCCTCAAAACTCCAACTAAATGGGTCCCTTCAAAACGCAGGTTCACTTCTACTTTTTCTAAAAATGACTCCGCACCCAACATCCAGGAAAATTACTTTCCGCAGGTCCTCCTCCGCGGAGTAAATGTAAAAAAAATACATTTTCAAATGAGTCCCACATCTATACTATTGGTATATGAATTAATAACATTCACCAGAAGAGCAGAACGCTGAAGAGGCAGTATTATAAGAGTTCCGAATAAATTTAATCCAATCTGAATAAAATATTTAAGTAAGACAGCTGCCGGGGCGAAGGTTTGATGTTATTAAGATTTCACCGCGTTGCCTCCGGTCGCCGAATCTGCATTGTTTATCTGCTAAAGCTCGCCCCAAGACGCTTATTTCTGAAGAGTAATGCATATGGATGTAATCTCCTGCAGTGGAATCACTGCAAGAGTAAACTGCCAGCATATTTGCGTCTAGAATACATTTTGTACTTGCTTTTACTCTCCTGCGTGGTATTATGAAGAAGATGGTATTATAAAGAATTTTCCCACGGGAATAACACGTTTTTCCGGGATGCCTTTGTCACTTCGCAGTCCTCCAACTATACAAGAAGAAGAAGAAGGACAAACAAACTTACAAACACACTTTCGCATCTACATATACATAAAAATAAATATATGTTTGCTTGCTTGCTTGTTTGTTAATTTGTTGTTTATGTACAGCTGTATTAAGCATAGTAAATGTTTGAAACTTTCAAAATATCTTCTTTTCACCCTCTCGTTCTGGATTATCACAACCATATAGCAATACATCTGAAAAGTTTTTTAATCACTTTTATCAATCTCAAAATTCTTCCAGTGAGAGCAATTCTGTGATTCAAAATTATATTTCAGCACATGAATAACCCTTTATATATAAACAGGCTGGGACACAACCATAATACTCGTTTTAACTTTAATAAAGTACTAATTGTTCCTAAGCATACAAATAAATATGGACAAAGGACGTTAAATTACATGATTCCCAGTTGTTTAAATATGTTACCTGCTGAAATTAAAAACTGTGCCAAAAACAAACAATTGGTGATTTTACTGAAGACTTGGCTTACTGAAAAAAATAATAATTATTTGTATTAGATTACAGTGACATATCATTCTAAAGACTTTAAAATTGTTATTTATGTTTCATAATTTTTTTTTCTCTAAATTTCTGTAAATTTTTTATTTTTTATTTTAAATCATTGTAAAAATGTAACTATCAACTCACTATAATAAGATTTTAATGTAAAGAACCCGCTAGAAAAATGCTAAAAAGTATTTTATCGAGACTTTTTTGTCTTATATTTTTGTAATTTGTAAAATAAATAAAAAAAAAAAATTCAAAAAAAAATAATACAAAAACTCTTACGAAACTGTCAAAAATGTCACAATTTGAGAATGACATTTAGCAAAGCATCGATTGTTCAATCGAAATTCAATTTTTGAGTAAACTCTTTAAATTAATGAATTTAATTGAAGTACCTAATCATCTACGAGACCTACCAAAATCGAGTACTTTGAATCTAATCAAGATTTATAGCTATTTTACATAGGTACCTATGTTGGTACCAAATTTGATTCATCGTTCTTATAATATACAAAAATGAATGTTCTAATATATGACGCACGCAGGAAGAGACAATTTCTTTATTAAGTGGCATTGCAACGCACGCCGGTAACTCGCTAGTTATTTATAATATTAGTTAGGCTTGGTTGTAGATTCGACGACCGGCGTGGTCTAGCTAAGGCTCTTGACTCGCAATCCGAAGGTCGCGGAATCGAATCCCGGCGTGGGAAAATAAATTTTATTTGAATAATTTGTGTTATTTCACAACTAATTCATTAAAAATAATACTAAGTATATTTGCGGCACGTTCCAGAGTGGAAGGTCCTCTCAGTCGCCCTGGTGTAAGACCACTATTCAGAATTGAAAGGTGCTTAAAATGGCTTTAGCCGTGTGACGACTAGTCTCACTGGCTCCAGATGGGAGCAGCTGGAACTCTTGTGAAATATTCATATAAAAAAAAGATTCACTAATTTCCTGCTCGTTCTACAAGTTTCCGAACACCGTGTATATTGAATGTTATGTAGTGCGTAAGAATGATTTATAGGCAATATAATTGATTTATATACCTATTCATGTGTTTCAAATTGTATACAACTGATAAACAATCGTTGATAAAGGGTAAATGGTTGCTTATCAGATGTAAACAATATTTGAAACACGTTTTTATTTTCTTACATTAGCTCCGCACAGGAGGCCCTGAGGAAAATAATTCCCCTCAGGGCCTATTTTATCTTTGAGTACGCTGGGAGGAGGATCTCTTTATTAAAGGAAGAACAGGAAGTTCTTACGAAAGAAGGGAAGGAAAAGGATGTGAGGGGTGGGTCGGAATCTGGGAGTCAGAGTGTCCAGGAGTGACGTACGTATGAATCCATCCGTACCAATGCGGTGCAAGGCGATATTCAATTCAATTCATTTCAGTTTATTCACTTTAAAAACATAACAAAATTAAAAATTTCAAATCGTTTTTAAAATAGAGAAAATACTAAGATTAAAGCATATTTAAGAAATTTAAATAAATTAAACAATTTAAACAAATTAAACAATTTAAACATCAATGAACAATTTAAACATTAATGAAGCACAATCAGACAAACAGCGATAAAGCTTGCTGTCTAAATTGTGCTTCATGGATGTTAATCATATCGATATTCAAAGTGATTCTATTTAATAAAAAGACTGCTCTCCCGACTGGCATAACCTTTGGCATAACCTTTGGCATAACCTTTGGCATAACCTTTGGCATAACCATGTTCCGAGAGAGTACGGAGAAGTCAAAGGGACTCCCTCAACCATTCTCTTCCGATCCGGCCTGCCATGAACCCCCCTGGTGAACCCCATGAAACCCCTGCTTAATCGCCGAACGTAGCGAACCACTTGGTGTTGGTTATAGAATAAACAGTTATTCGGGCGGTGGTACCCATACCCGCCTCCCAAATTGTAAATTATTAATATTGTTTGTTAGTAGTAAGGTACTAAGGTGTACTAATTTGTTGAAGATCTTGTTAATATTGTTGATAGATATTATTATTGACTGTAAGGAAAAATGGAGATTGGATTTGAAGAAATGAAAAATTTCTCATAATTTACATCAGATTATCTTTTCAATGATATTATTTGTGTTGCGAATTTGTGAAAAAACTGTCTAGGAACGCAAGTTTCTTAAATACTTGAATTTACCTGTGTTTATCATCGTGCTCTAACCGATAAAGTTCTCGTAAAATTTAATAGCTGTGTGCCCAGCAATCTGCCCATTCACCTGCACTTTTATCTCACATAACCCACGTATTATAAAAGCGGCAAGCACACAGACTCCTATCGACAAACAAGCGGGAGATTTATCTCCTGCCCGTGACGCTAATTTAGACGCGAAGCTGTTAGGTAGGTAGGCATCAGCCGCTACCCGCAGCCTCCTCCCTGCCCAGTGCCCAGCGCTCCGGGGAGATGAAGACGAGATTGGACGTCTCTGATAGCGGGATGCAAAGCTTGGAACAAATTAATATTGTTGAACTGTTGTATAGAGCAAGGGGTAAAAGGATGGCCTGAGAATGGTTGCAAATAACATTGTTCAATGTACATATTTAAAAAATCCACCGTTTTTCGTTTTGCACTCTATTTGAATCTGATGTAAGTAGTTGTAGTAAGCGCCAAATTTTATTGCCGACCTGACGTTGATACAGAAATTGTCGCAATATGCGAGTTTAAGATCATTTCTCACGTCTCTCTCTGTCGTACGTAGTTGGGTCGTTCTTTTTAACTTACATAAAGTTGTCTCCACCGGTTAGTGGAGAAAAATTCAACAGAATTACCAATATTATTATTTTATAATTATTAAATCTACTGTACCGTAACGACTGAGTGCGTTTAAAAAATATATGTTTACATTTTTGTAGTAAAAATTACGTTACAGAGTTGTAACTCCTCATGATAGAAGTGTATTTCATACAAATCACAGTTGTCTTCTGCCACCTCGACTTGCGTATATTCTATAATGTTACAAATAAATGATATGACGGCATAAAAGATAAAACTATTTTTAAACTCCGAAAGGTATATATTTATTTATTTATAAACTATCAAGTAACAGCGATTATTATTTTTAATGATGTTTAATAAAATATTTTTAAAAATCTCAAAAACTTGTCTCCTGCAACTTTTATGTCGTACGTCAATTCTGTCACGTGGGTTTTCATTCGAAATAGGTAAAACGCAGCTCATGCTTGTCATCCCCAATAGGCATTTTAGGCCTCCTTCCCTCCTTGCTACAATTCCCCCTCTGAGATCCAGAGAGATTCGTTTATAGTAAAAACAAAATGTGACGGAGTGGTGGAAATGTGACAAAGTGGTAAAACTTATATAGATTAAAAAGAAGAACAACCCATATAAGTGTTGCATTCGCAGTATTTAATTAAAGCATCTTAAGATTTTGCATTACTTCGTAGTGCTTCGCCTTAAACACTGGATTTATAATTTTAGAGCAATAGTCAATTTCTGAACACTTCAGTAAGTAACAATTTAACTAACTATCTAACCATCACGTCGATTCCCCGCAGGGGTAGGCAGAGAGGATAGACCCCAAACAACTTGGTCTTGGCATACACGCCTTGATTCATCCATATTCATTTATGCATCGTCTCATGCGTACCCTTCTATTATCCTGACCCTTGACATATTTGGTCATTTGATAGTGACGTGTCTTCCCCAGGCGTTCCCGACTTCTTCTACCATTTACATCCGCGTCATATATACACCTTACACTTCGTTCTTCGTTCATTAGTAATACCCTTTAATAAATATGAATACTTTTTAATTTATTTACGTATCCATAAGTGCCAAAAGTATTTGTAAAAAATATTGTTAATTTACTAGCGCAGGTATTTTATCGCTTGCTATATTGTAGGCGTACTCATTGGAGACCCGACAGTTGATCCCCAACAGTTGCCCCCCAAAAATTATAAGTATTATAATTTTTTTACATTATTTACCAATTTAAAACCTAAAATCTACTAAATTAGTTCATATGGAATTCAAAAGACTTTATTTATGGTGTCAATTTTTTTACTTATACGCTGGTAAACCCAGTATATAGACGTAGTTTTTTCCTTTTAAATGTAAATGTAAATTTCCTTGTAAATGAAAAATCGTTTTATACTTTTGTTATACATTTTGGCGGTACATCCTCTCTGCAGTTTGCACACCACGCCAGGGACTTAGTTATATTTTGTGTAAGTAGGTATAACGTATTTTCCCTAAACCGACTGCATATCGTATAAAAGTATGCCGGGGATCAATTGTAATAGAGTCGTACTTGTTTATTCGAATTGATTGATTTTCACTGTTTTTTTGCAATGAATTTGACACTAGATTCTTTAAAATCTGTTTCGATCACTCATTTCACAGAAGCAATATCCTTATACACATTGCACATCCTCTTGCCTTGTACTACTGAGCGGCTTTGAAAGACGGAGACCCGGGTCTGAGGTCTGAGGTCTGAGGTCTGGGTCTGGGGTCTGTCGACTACGCGGCAGCAAGGCGTGTCCGCGGTTACGAGCTCGCTAATTGCATTCCGTTTTGTCGGGATCCGAGGCGATTATTACGAGGGTTATTGAGCGAAATATTTGGCATCTTTTGAACGCATTCCCTGCACCATGTGTGAAACCACCTGTTAAACTGTTCGCTGAATTGATAAAGCGCCGCTTTACAACGGTGCAAACCTTGTTTTGCATACGAAAACAACATATTTACGGCCTTTGATAATGTTTCCTTAGAACGGCAGTTTCATTTAACGTATCGAAAATTATCACAATATTAACGTATTTATATCTACTAAGCACTATGATCTTTATTCTTCTAAAATGATTAAAAAAATGTCCTATTTTTTCTCTGATATCTCAAGAGAGTTTTGATTCCACGAAGCCAGTCGAACTATGAAATTCCCATTCGGGAGAATATTGTGACCTAGAAGTTAGAAATGGGAATGATAAGAGGAAAGTTGGGATGTAAGTAGGTACTAGGCAATTCAGTTCTAGGGTTCTAGCATGGTGAAATCGATAACTTTACAATATCGGATCGTTAGGAGTAACTTCCGATGATTTTATATAGATATCCCTAGTACAGTTTCACTGTTGATAGCCGAACCGATATTGGTGGGGAATAAATTAGAACTTGATAAACGCTGGCTACACTGACGGATCTGTCCATAAATTCACATTCAGAAACGTCAAACGCCAGTCAAATACGTAAAACTAT
Organism: Glyphotaelius pellucidus; assembly: GCA_936435175.1. NCBI lineage: Eukaryota > Metazoa > Arthropoda > Insecta > Trichoptera > Limnephilidae > Glyphotaelius > Glyphotaelius pellucidus. Next base: position 18,333,205 of record OW386546.1, read on the forward strand.
TAATAATTTGGAAATGTCGAATTGAAATACAAACCTAAATATGCATCGGCAGTCCGCATTTACTTTTTGACACTACACGGGAGTTAATTAGTTAATCATTTCTTTTGTCATATTTCAGCCACTTTAGTTTATGAACATACGAACGGAATATATTGGTCGCATCTTGGTTGAATTATAAAGTCTATGGATCGCGTATATGACTTCTTTCAATACAAAATTTTTCGTTAGTTCAATACGTTCATTTAATAAGCCATTAATTTGGATGAACGAACGACATAATTCAAATAAATGCATATATTGACAGTCAACCGAAACTTATCTGATACTGTGGAATCCGGGCTAATTTGTCAATCGTCGGTCGGAATTTGTTGACCGTGATCGCAAATATTGCTAACTGACCATAGATGACGGATTTGGGCAATATCGTATTGATATAGGGTTATATCGATCGACCATGCTAGGTACCTACCCTGGTCGCTAAATATTAGTTACTAAGCAAGGTAACGTTTCTATTTTAGATTATGCATGGCCGATTCTGAAAGTATCTTCCTTTTCGGAACTTTATTATCTAACCCACACAAGTAGGTAATTTGAACTTGATTTTGAACCCGCCAGGTCCAAAGTCCAGAGCTAAGAAGGCTTCTGCTCTGCCATCGAGGTCGCAAATAGATATTATTGACAACAGACTGAAGGACGTTGATTGATATATTAAGGTCATTTCAGAAATTATCGTGTTTACACGATAAACAGGTTATAAACAAAGTCGCGACGTTTTTCACCGTAACAAAGAAACACAAGAACTAAAAAATACAGAACACAATTTCACACCTACGGATTTCTTAATGAATCACCGAAAACAAAAATGCATAGCTAGGCCGTCGACTTCTTGCGAGATTAAAACGACTTGCTATTTATTTAGCCGAAGCCACAACAAAACTCCTGCTCATAAGTTCAAACAGAAGTAAATATAAACTTACACATTGTCCGTATCACAAGTTTGTCATCTGCCGTAGTATTTTACTCAGCGCCGTTAAATTGTCCCACTTCTCGGAATTAGATTCGTATTTTAGCCCCGTCTGATGTAAAAATACTAAAATTCGTATTGTTTTAGTTTGGGGGAATTTATTTTGGTCGTTTTAACAGCCCAAAGCACTTAAACAATCAAAATATTGTGCTGGACTGTCTAAAATGTCTACTCGTCGAGATACACAGTCCACCTAGCTAATAGCAATAGATTGTCTGCATACCCACCTGACTGTCTCGAACCGAGATCATATCTCAGTCAAACTACTTTCTCGTCGCGGATTTTAAAGCAAATTTGGGTGGTCGATGGTCATCAGAGAGTTCTACTGTTTCCTCGCGATTTAATCTGTCTACTAATAAATCAATGAGACATCGTCGCAAGAAAGCAATACTGCTGAAACAGCCAACAACCAAATTATTCAATTGTTGATTTTTAGGTGTGTACATCAGTTAAAAAACGTATTATTGTTTTTCCAACGTCGTACAGTTCTTGTTTATCGTTGTAGAGTTACGGGACCCAGAAAGATCGATGCAGAAAAAAGAACTCTGCAAAATGGTGTATAAAAAGTATTTAGAGGTAGTGGTGATTAGAGCAGTATTGCTTTCCTGCGACGATGTCTTTTCGGAAATCAGTAACATTGTGACTGAACGTTTTAAACGTAAAATTTAAATTTAACTATCTAAATATTATGACAAAACACTAATTTTGGCTCAACCGTGCATTTTTTCATTTTAATTATATCTTATTTGTATTTACAGTAGAGTTTATATTTAAGTTGATAACTAATTTTCTTGAACATTTTTTTCATTTATTACTTTCTGGATAAGCAATGAAGAATGCATGGTGGTTCCGAAAATGGTTTGGGTATTGTTATAAAAACAGATGCCCTCAAAACTGCGTTGTTAATCAACCAGATATGAAACATTTCGCAATTCTGTGGCGTTTTGAAAAAGCTTTCTTCACTATTGCAACAACGATTGGGTTATTTCAATTTACTTAAAGTGTCCTTTGTTTGATGAAAAACAATCATGTTTTATAAAAAGTTATTTGAGGAATTTCGGTACGATCAATTCCAAGAGTTGCATAGATGGCTGATTGAACCGTAAAATAACTCTTTGCTACGGTATGTAATGCCCTCAATACTTTTGATGGCAGTAAATGAGACATTGATTAAAACGGTGTTGTCATCAGCTAGGAAACAATAAAATTCTTCGGGCCCACCGGAGCGTTCAGCGATCAGCCTAAAGTTATAAATTAGGGCTTAGAAAATTACGCAACACACAACATCGTACATTCCATGTAATAATTTATTTGAGAAACTTGAAAAACATACAGATTGTTTCCGCCAAACGAAGCAATTTAACGTAACCGATAAATTAAACAATCAACAATTGGTAAATTTATCACAAAAAAATAAAGAAATTCCTCTTAATTCTGTATCCATCACATATTTAGAAGCAATTATCTTTGGGAAGATAAACTAAATTTTATAATTTGTTTATATAATGCTCAATTGCGTCTGAATGTCATAAATTTCTAGGGAAACGGCCAATATTTCACATTTTGGCATCGTGCCTAATAAAAGTTTTTTTAAGTCGCCGCCTTGCGCGAAAAAGCCATAACTTCAGCCATGTGCTTTCGTCGCCGTATCTCCCGGCCGCGAAATGATATAATATATCTAATGCCACTCTTCCACTCGTATAAAAGTGATTGGCGTCAAAAAGCTTATAAATTTAGCCAGCGAGTTGTCGGTCGCTTTGAAATCGGGAACAACCTACGGCTTTGGCAGCCTGTGAAGCCGAGACTAGCAAGTGACCAGATATTTAGTAAACACAGAACCGCGGATTAGAAAATCAAGTCGTGTGTGTTGACCGCGGTGTTTCGGGCAGACATACAATAAAATTAGTTGAGATATTAAACCGAGGGTGCGAGGAGACAGCTTCATTGACAGAGGTGTTTTGGGTGAAAGAAGCCACGACACGTAAGTGACTGGTCCAGCGTTTGAGAGGAATACTAATGCAACCGCCAGAGGAGCTTTCGGTGATCAGGCAATGAATAAATTAAACTACTGGCATGGAAACGAAATAACAAGACAAATTTAGAGGTTATTTTTCGTGTCTTTAACTATCACGCCATGTTTGTGACGATATGAATGGAGGCAATTTATTTTCTTTAAACTTCAAACAGTTGGTAAGCGCTTCCTCATTGATGTCCATTTCAACCATCTGCAGTTCAAAAATGTTACAATGATGTTTAAAATAGGAAGGTAACTGGTAGGTAAGAAATGGAGCTGGCAGCACGGTATCGCTTCGACACACATAAGTAAACACTCACCAATATCATTTGCTCATCTGCCCTGATGATGGGCACTGTAACGCTGTCCGAAACGTTGGCTAAAGAAGAAGGTAGCGAAACACGGCATAACACCCCAAAAATAATAACAAAAATACTTTTGGCCGTGAAAATCTAAAAACATACCAGGTAACTGGTAAGTTAAATATATTATCACAAATACAATTATTAAAGTTAACAATTGTTTCAGTGTTTTCTCAAAGGTGGTCTGTGAAAGTGATTTACTAAAAAAGATGGAAACTGGGGATATAAATTATGCCTGTTTTATTTTCCTCGATAAGTTGGCACACTCTCAACCATTTCTCGGAAATCTACTTACACACGGTTTGTTCAGCAATAAACCATGATAAATTATGTGTGTATAAGCTACCTGTGGCGTTTTATTATCAACTAACAATAACATTTGTTGTTATTGTTGTTCCCTCCTCCTCTTTCTGCCCCCCCAGGGGGGTGGGATTCGTTGCATGCTCATATTACTCATGTTATTACGAGTATTACGACCTATTTTCACCATGCTCATTGTTTCTCCACAACCAATCAAGAAATACAGATTTTATATCCAATTAAGGTTTTTATTCCGCAAATATCTCACCCTCTAACATTGTTCGCAGTTGGAGCATAGTTTATGCATTTTTTTTACATTAGCTCCACTTAGGAGGCTCTGAATACAATACTTTGGGCCTTTGTCAACTTTGAGGATGCTGTGTGGGGGATTTTTCAGGGAAAGGAAGGAGAGAAAGTTCTGGGAAGGAAAAAAGTATGAGAGGTGGGTAGAAATCTCGGGATCAATATGTCCTTCATCATTCCTCCAACTGCGAGGCAAGGCGATGAATCGAGAGAGTCCTGCTGGAGAGGTCAAAAGGTCTCCCTAGTAGTATGCGGACAGACGCATCCGCCGCCAAGACCTAGACAAAACTTACCCCTTGATCCCGGGCACCCCTGCTAAGTCACCAAATCTAGAGGTTGACCTATGGCGGAGGTATTACATACTACTAAAATTGTGACGTCTGCGTTCTTATCGCTTATTTAAAAAAAATCGTTTGATCTACCAATTTTTAGAACTTCAAATGGTATATTGATCTTTGAGATGGTCTGATTTTTGAGATGACATTGGTATTTGAGATGTTTTCTAGATCTCTTACGAGGAGATATTTCACACAAATGGCACTAGAAATTAGACACGATGAATTAATTGTAAGTTCTGTCCAGGTCTTAGCTCTAGTGCATAATATTTATTGCTTTTGTTATTAGGTAGGTAATAGTTGCCCTAGTTTTAGAGTAGTTTTAAAATAGTAACATTCCCATTGAAAATATATTAGGTTATGCGACACAATCTAAAAATAATATTATACATTTTAATTAGACTTAAATCTATAATGTGGTAACGAAAATGGTTAAAATATGGCGTGCTGCATAACTCGAAATAACCAGTCTACTCAAAACTATCAATAATAATAAATTATAGGCGCGACAACCCTATTTACATAGCGACATTCTAGGTCTACTGTGATAACATTTATAAACAATATTGTGAAAATATAACTTTGTTTACGTACACCTCTAGAAGTGTCAAAAGACAGATCTCAAGAACTCTCGAAGAAGAATTTAAGAAATGTTCAACATATTATATTTGGATGCCGATTGGAAGAGGCAAAATACGGTCCTATCAAAATAGTGTGGTAACAGGTCAATATTATATAAACACTTCAATCGAAACCTTCTTTTACGATACTAATACTATTTAATATGGACAAGAAGTGTCAATAATTTTGTGGACATCAATTCTAATTTTTCTAGGTTAAATTTACCTCCCTATTAGGTTTTCAGTTAAATTTTATTCTCCTTTAGGTTAGGTGAGTTGAATATTTTTTAAACACTTACGAAAACGGTCAATCCGTCGTTTAAGGCGCCTAACTGCCGATTTTAGTGCTTTGAATATAGTCGTGAAAACGTATTCAAAGTATAGTTTTCTGTAGGTAAGTTAAGTAGTATATAATAGGCCCATTGGAGGGGACCCACCACTTTCCCAACGGCTGTGTGAGGAAACTGATTTTTTAACCTACTTAGCCGCACACGTCAGGACTCTAATTTTTTTTTATTAAAAGGAAGCTACATTTATTTTTAAACGAATCTAGACCCTCCAATGTCCCTGCATGCATGATTGTTAGTAAAAGGGAATAATGTATGCATACTTATATTTGCAGTAATTAACATGATAAAGACACATCATATATGTGTTTGCCGGTTAGTTCAGCATCTAGTTAGAGTGGATAAAAAGAAAATATTTACAGTTGTAAGTATGATTAAAACCAAAGAACATATATAAAAAGAAAGATATCGGGGGCAGTTTGTCCCACTATCGCGGGGCAGTCCCGGCGAGAATGAGCGGGCGAGCGGCCTGGCCACAACGTGCCCAGACACCCGCGTCCCTTAGCCCGTTTCTCAAGAATACTCTTATAGTAGTAGTTAGCATAAAATAATTAAAAAATTTCTTCACACAGGACTTCCTCAAATAGCCCCATTTAAATACCGCTTTCATCGGTATGTATGGGAGTTACAAGTAAGTAAATTGCGGCGCCCTTTTCTAGCCTTGTAAGTTTTCTATCGTTTTACGCCAAATGTTTTAGTGGCTCTCATGTGTTAAAAAGCGCATTTATTTATACGATTTATTACATATTTTACTTAAATGCTGTAAGTTTTAAAGCTCTCAAAAAATGTATGTTATTCTTGAAGATGATATCCATACATTCCCCATGACGAAATGGCAATTATTTGAAATTCCTTCTATAGAAAAAAATCGCAAATTATGCTCCGAAAATTATTATAAACAAGTTTTTTTTTCAGTTATTTTACAAGTTACACGTATGAAAAATTCACAGTGTTTCATTAAATGCTATTTTAGACAATCCCCTTGAAATTTTTGTTATATTTTAAATGAGTCGTGTTTTATTTAAACATTTTCATAATTTACGCTTATTATATCGTTTTGAATATTAGCGCGCTCGAACATTCGTATTTACATATCTCTCCATCTTATTTTTGAACGGGTACACGGCGCCTTATTCTCAACATTTTCGAAACACACTGGCCCACCTTCGGACACAAAACATGTTTTTAAAATTTTATATATTTATTAAAACGTTGTTTTAACATCCCTTAGCAGTTAATAGACGGCAGACTTAAACCGTCTTTGTCTTGTGGCAATATGGTTATTTTTCATCTTTGAATGTGAAAGCATATTTCAAAACTTTATCTGTAACATGAAGTTACCTTTTCCGTCTGACACTTAACCGACATTGGAGCCATAAATTGCCATGTTTATGTGGTCTGTGCATAAAGAACGTCCAAATGAAAGCATTTATTTGTTTACTTTAACACCCCTGTGGATACCTTTATTCTCTTTTCCATCTTTTATTGTTCTCCGATAGCAAATCCTGTTTACTTATGCTCTCGTGGACCGTGACAGCGATTGCCAAAACTTTACTGAAATGACAACCCCATAATATCAAATAGTAAAAAAAATATTTAAAAAATAGATATTAGCTGCAATACAATATTACAAAACCTGTAGTGATGAAGGTTGAAAACGGTTTCTTTTTATGGTTCCCTTTCAGACCTGAATTGAAATATTAATAATGGTAAAACATGTTTGATGCTTGATAACAATTAGTCGAATTATTTCAAATATTGGATGTTTTTTTCCAATAGTTAGAAATTACTGCTGTCTTAAATATAACTTTAGAATAAATAATATAAAATTAAACATTAAAAAATATCTTCAAAATTTATGTTCTAAAAAGAATTGGGAGAAAAATTTACCGAAAAATTTACAGAAACGTAGAGGTAATGCTCCTTTTTTTTTATTGTTTTTGGGGTGTTATGCCGTGTTTCGCTACCTCCTTCTCATCATCTGCCCTGATGATGGACACTGTAACGCTGTCCGAAACGTTGGCTAAAGAAGGAGGTAGCGAAACACGGCATAACACCCCAAAAACAATAACAAAAATACTTTTTGGCCGTGAAAACCTAAAAACATACCAGGTAATGTTCCATTTATTTTTTTATGACTGCTAGGCCCTGCGGACGGCTTTAGGTTCGGCTTCACCCAGTTAGTGTTTGTGACCACTTTATAAATCCAATAGGAACTTGTTCCAAAAATAGCATGTTCCTCGAAATCCTCTGTCATTCAGCGATAGTCACCGGGATAAAATATCCGAGATAGGCAATGACGTCACATGTAATATATACAACTAAGTATTACCGTCAATCTTTTCATATTCGGAGGGATACTGCTAGTTCACTAAATTGTAGTACTTATATTTGCCTGGGGCACGTCCACACCAACCTGCCGACGGAAGTGGCAACATCTCGTGATGAATTTTTGAATTTTAAACCGAATTACAACGGTAGCTTCGTTTGCAATTCCACATACACAGATGTTATTTGTGGCGCGGAGCGTAAAGCGTGGCGTCAGACATGCAATCGAAGTCAGGTTCTGAAATTCAACCACGCAGACGGAAGGCCATTAATACTGTTTGATTACCATCTGCGTAATCCGCGTATACACATAATATGTTATTTCGCCACAGTGGTAACATATCGTAAAAATCAACTGTAGTAAAGTTTCCTGGGAAGATCATGGAAGTTCCACAAGAATCACTGACTGCCTAATCAATGAAATGAGCTCCGTAACATTTTGGGAAGTAAGATTTTAATTCTATACATTTATTCTTGTGATCTTAAAAAGGTTCAGGATACCTGCTAGTCCTTTCTATCCACAGTTTCGAGTATCCCTGGAGCTGGAGTTCGAGAATATTTCCTAGAACAACTTTGGTTCGCGCCGCCATTGTTAGATGATAATTTGTGTTGCCTCCAATTCTAATGTTATTATTTGTTGTGGCTCATTGTGTCCACAGAAAATATTGTGTTTCGGTCACAATGTGTCAAACCCCCAACGGGCCCTTTGTGTCCTTAGGGAGGCCGTCCCTTGGACCATTATATGTAAACATCAAACGAATTCCTACAAATATAAGGTGCATACACAAAAAGCGTTCCGGTGTAAAATGATGAAAACAATTGTTCACATTTTTCTTAAATATCGTTTAAATTTAAGCTTCCATAATTTAAAAAAAAAAAAACCTTTTTGTTTTTGGATTAATACGACCAATATACGCTTGTGTGATGTATTTTACAGTGTCCTTGAAGTGATTTTTCACGAAAACGGCGCTATATAAATCAGCCGAATGTTATTGTCATGTGAAGCCTTAAACTCTCGAATGGCGAGCTCTGTTCTGAAATTCCACATTAATATAGATTTTTTAGGCGATAATTTCTATTTTTCTAACAAAATATTAGACTCAGAATTGTTGTAAATAATAAATTTTTAGATGTCAAGTTTTCATTTTTATACTTATCATAATTTTATCTCCATATCATTTTGGACTGCTTATTACTTTGAGTCACAAGTAATGCTGTTTTGAGAGATCTAAAAAATGGTCTGAAAAAAACTATAAAAAAATGTATAAATCATTGAAGAAGAGTACTAATAAATGTAGACGAAAATATGGAGAAAAAAAACAAGAAACAGAAAAATTTTAATGATCGCCACTAGGACACGAACCCAGGATTTTTCGAGATAAGCACCTTAACCAATTCAGCCATTTTTATTTTCAATTAATTTTTGTCAATCTCAATGTTATCTTTGACTAATTTTTTCCCATATTTTTGGCAGCTACCTTTTTAAATGATCACAAATGTTCTAAGAACTGGTTTGTAACCTGGATAGTGTCTCGGATAAACATATTCAATTTTTAACTTCTTCAATCTTCGCAAAATCACATGAAATAAATCACTTTATAAAACACCACTTATTTAAAAAAAAATATATTAATCTTATCCTGACGAATAAACCATTGGTTTTGAAACATGTCGATAATTTTAATTAAATAAGTGATGATTTATAAAATGATTTGTTTTAATTAAATTTCCGATTTTATTTGTACGGGCATTTACTGACCTTTTTCTAAAAGACTAAATGAATAATCAATCTTTTACTAGAATAACTCTCTTTTGCGACAGTTGCGACCGTTAGATTTTTATAATTCTGTGTTTTGTTCTTTTTCTTATTTTCGTTTAGATTTATTAATATTATCTTCATTTTAAATGATGTATTACATTGATAGGAATAACTTTCAAAAGTTTATTATAAAAGAGAGATATTCTAATAAAGATTTTGCTTTATTTGCTCTTCCCAGGCCTTGAACTTTCAACCCTTGGGTTCAGACAGTAGGTACGGAGTCGAAGATCTTACCACTTTGAAAATAGGTCACCTTTTTTACACTTTATTGTGTTCTCTTATATTTTATTTGGACACTTCCATACGGGCTTCCAAAGCATTAAACGGAAGGTTTGCGTACGGAATAAAAAACTCCGGTAAACAAAACAGCTCTGATGATCGGCAGTTAAATAATACTTCGGTTCGTCAGGTTACAAGTCGTATTTATAATCTTCTTATTCAAAATGAATATTTAAAGGAACGTCTTGAACGAGGTAATTGGTCACTGAAGGTGTCCACCTGCCGATCGGATATCATCGGCTATCTTCGTAACCGTTCGGATATTACTGGCGACAGTTGTCTCTCACACAGTACAACTTTACTGGCCTCTGTTAACGATTAAAATTACACAAATCTATACTAACGAACATCTGTTGAAAGACCCTGAAACAACGTATTCATAAGCACTGTAATAAATATTTTGTGTTTAACTAATGAAGCGCCCTTGAGGTGATTTTCTCTCAAAAATGGCGCTGTAGAAATCATTCAAAATATTATTAAGACAATATTAGCGAAACTCAATCGAAAATCTGGATACAGAAAAATCAGAAAAAGATATTGGCATCTCTCTGGGACTCGAACCCAGGACCTTCGGCTTTCTGGGCCACAGCTCTACCAACTGAGCCAATTCGGTCTCTAGCCGATTCGGTCATTTTTAACTGTATCATACTTTGACTAAGAACTACCAACATTATATTTTTATTTTTTTAACGCATACTTTATTGGCTGCTATCTATATGTATGATTAAAAGATTCAAACCTGAACTAAATGCCATCTAGATAGTGCCTGGATAAATTTTTATCCGTTTTATTCTCAATTTGCGACATCTATTGACTTTTCTGCAAGTCTAGAATGAATATTTACCAAGCTCAGTTAGTATAGATGTAGCCCGGAAAGCCGAAGGTCCTGGGTTCGAGTCCCAGAGGTGTCAATATCTTTTTCTGATTTTTCTGTCTCCAGATTTTCGATTGAGTTTCGCTAATATTGTTTTCATTTAATTAAATATTACAATTTGAGGTTTTACTCACAAAATTAAAACTAAAAAATAATATTTTGTGGTTATGGGTAGTAAAAAATCACAATATTATATTATCTTTTGTTCGGTGGTAGGTATTGTATCTCTTTTAACTTACGTATAGTATGTGTATAACAAACATATAATATATGACATATTTGACTTTATGTATATTTATTGCATATTATGATTTACGATGTTGTAATTGAAAAGCTCTCGTAATAAACTTCTTCCAATTTACTCTGACCATTGTTTCGCTACGCATGTGAGGTAGAAGGAATTTTATGGCAATACACAGTGTCCGGTAAACCGCAGACCCAAACTCAAAACACTCGTTAACCTCGTGAAAGTTTCGTTTTTTTTTTTTATTATGTGTCGAAAATTTAAGTACCGAGGTATCATGAAATATCTTGTATGGTAATATTTCAAGTAGGTACCTAAGTAATAAACACAATAATACAAATATTTGTATGATATGTATAGCGCCGTTTTTGTGAAAAATCACTTCACGCGCGCTGTACAAACTTATAGTATATTTCTACAATCTTACTTCTAGCTGCAGACTACAAACTATTATAATATCTTATTGCTAACAGATAATTGCATCTACCGGTTCGTCGATCACAACTTACAAAACCGGTGACCCGACAATTGGTCCGGCGACAATTGATCCCGCGACAGTTGGTCCGCCAACAGTTGATCCTTCCGACGGTTGATCCTTCCGACAGTTATATAACACAATAGTTCCAACTGCTCCCAACCGTCTCGAGCCAGTGAGACTATGGCATCCCCAATTTAGGTATGGTGTGATGCTGAACGTAGTGGAGAGGGGAAGGAGATGTGGAAAATGTACCTGGCTATTCAGATCTAGTCACCAAACACGACTAAAGCCATTTCAAGTAATAAGACTAAACCTACAGACACTGAAAGTATCTCCCACTCTGAAATAGCATTTTAATTCAAAAGCATCGAGGATAAAATTATTTTTTTGTATACCGACATTTTTTGAAATACATTTCTTGCTCCAAATAATGCCAGGAATAACTGTATAAAAATTAACAAAAAATTGATTAAACAATACGTAAACGTAAAAATAATATGTTCGGTAAGTTCTAATAAAGTTAAAGTTTATTACTGTTCAACTTCACATTTGAAATTAATTGAAAAGTGCGCAGTTATAGACTCTATTTCATTAGATAGGTACTCTAATACAAACGATTCATGGAATGAATAGCAGCTCGCTGCGAAAGAAATTTTAAAGCTAGCAGTAATAAATTTCTTGACATCCACAGCATAATTAACACGTTTAATAATAACATGAATACATAACCTTCACTATTGTACAATGGTGCTACAAGAATTTGATTAAAAGATGCATGTTTTCGAATATAATATTATGTATTTTCGTTCTAAGTTGACATTCTTTTATTGCATTTTCTTACGGGCCACACGACAATACGTACATATTGAATGCTTCAATTAATATGCATACGTTGAAACAAAACTAATTGGGTGGTGATAAAGTTAGGCAACACTTGGCATATTTTGATTAGTGCACGCAATCAAAATAAACCAGCAAATCGTTCGAGATAAACATATTTAAGTGTATTGCGTGCATATCCATTTGCTGCCTCAAGTATTTTTCTCTCTTTGTATTTAGAAGAAACCGGGCGGCGTTTTGTCCACACAAATATATTGCCCAATTTCCACTCTGAATTTCGACACTGCTGCAAATATTTTTTAAATGTAATATAGATATCGACCACTAGCATATCGGCACGCTTTGCTTTTTTTAAATGTCTCTAGGTAGTAGTTCTAGAAGTTACCCACAGACGTCACATAGCTGTCGGTAATGCTTGGATTGAGACTATAATAAATACGATTGCAACCTCAAGGTCAGGACCCAGAATAATTCCTACCGCCCACTAAATAAGCCACCCGTCTATCTATTATAAATAAAGTCTGAAGTGTTTTGTTGACCCTGCAGTTTTATTTAAAGGATTTGTGAGGAAACCGGAAATATAACAGGAAGGATATGAGGAAGATTAACGTTGGGAAGTACCTATCTACTACAAGCAAAGTTTTTGATGGTTGTCTCTCTCCAAGACGATACTCAGTATATCTTGGACACTGCTAACTGGCTGAACGAAGTGGAAACGGAAAGAGAAAGGTTTTGAAAGTACCTAGCCATTCAGATCTGTTGACTAAACACTGATAAGGCCATTTCAAGCAATGTTTTTACACGGCATAATCGAACACTGCACAGGAGCACCAACCGCTCCCAACCATCTAGAACCAATGAAACATGGCATCTTTTTTTTTTTTTTTACAGTTAATACCGCACAAGAGTCCCATCTGCTCCCGTCTGGAGCCAGTGAGACTATGGCATCCCCAATCGGGGTATGTTGTGAGGCTGAAGGTAGTGGGGAGGGGAAGGAGATAGGGAAGAGGAAGTACCTGGCTATTCAGATCTGGTCACTAAACACGGCTAAAGCCATTTCAAGCAAAGTTTCAATTCTGAATGGTGGTCTTACACCAGGGCGATACTGATAGTATCTTCCACTCTGGAACGTGCCGCAAATATACTATATATTATTTTAAATGAATAAATTGTGAAATAACACAAATTAATCAAATAAAATTTATTTGCGCACGCCGGGTTCGAACCCGCGACCTTCGGATCGTGAGTCGAGAGTCTTGCCTCGTGACCACGGAGGCCGTGGTCCCGGGGTATCTACAGCATCAATTGAAGTATGATGTGAGGCTGAAGGATGTGGGGAAGGGAAGGAAGGAGAAAGGTAAGACGAAAGTGGAGAATTACTTGGCTATACAAATCTTGCGATTTCCTATATTAAATAATATGAGAGATCGCCGGTACATACAACGAAAATATTCATACTAAATGGCGATAACTGTTTTGCTTGCTCTTAAAAATATAAACGAGTTTATTACATACGTGAATAAATATTAATATTACACGAAACTTGAATAAGATGAAATGATTCTGAGAAATAATAAAAATCGAGTGGAATCTGTTTACTTTTATCCGATTAATTAATTTGATAATAAGAAAATTAATATTTTTGTATTCCTACATATACTTAATTAACTCTAGGCCCGAGGATATTAGGATTTTTGATGTTAGAATAATTATTTATTTAATTTCACATATTTTCTGTTTTCCAATGAACATAAATATGCTTTAATGAAGCGGCTCGAGTTGCTTTTGGTGTGCTCCTTTTAGCATTCAATACATCATTAAAACACACTAGATGTGTCCTACGAAACAAATATGTCGAATTCAATTGAGCAGGGTTCAAGAGGACATTTTACCCAAAGAAAACGTGGCCTGATCACACATATGAATACGATAATGTCAGGAGTTAAAATTTCAGTAGAGTATTTTTTTATCGTATTTTTCTTTGTGTAAATATCCACCGCACAAGATTGACAAATGGTCACAACTGTCTGTAACCAATAAATGTCATCTTGATGTTTAAGGGATTATAGTTACGTTATATTTCGGTTAAATTTTGTTAGGCGGGGTCTTAAATTGCATACCAAAAGACTAAACCTATATTTTATGTCAATGGCAAATTGAAATTGTCAATGGGTTACCTATGGAATAAAATTAATTGGACCTAAATACCATCGAATTACGCAACGAAATCGAGAGTGAGTTTACTTCTGATCGGCCTGTGTTTCATCCTACCGGGTGGGCTCTACGACTCTAATGAATGGGTTAAAACAGCAATCATTAATACGATTATCATGATTTATTTATTTTCAGCGGATTCATTCATAAAAAAATCGTGCCCGAAGCCAAATTTAAATTAATAGATAGCATTATGATTCTGAATACAGTTTTTAATCCTAATTTTACAGCCTTATTAATTTACGTAATTTGAAAATTTTAATAAAACGGTTTTTTAACAAAAAATGTTAATTGGAAGATTTTTTAAAGTAGCAAGTGACTTGAATTGGTAATATCGGAGTGGTATGAATTGTTATTAAGAGGAAACAGGGCGGCGTTTTGTCCATATAAACGCACTACTCATTTTCCTTTCTGAATTTTGACACTATTGCAAATGTTTTTTTTTTTATAATATAATATAGATATCGACCATTAGAGTGTCGGTACGTTTTGCTTTTTTGATAAGTTATTTCTTGTAGAGGGGGCAGGACCCTCCAAAAATGATTAAAATTGATTAGCTTCAAAGTCATCAACAGATGTTCAGTAAGCAAACTAGCCCTTCAGAAATTTGGCGCATTTTTCAAATGGTTAAAATAAAATGCAAATAAATGGAATATTTCTGAATATAACCCACTAAAAACTGTTTTTGAAAAGAGGTAAAATATGCTTTCAAATTTTGTAATTACAAATAAACATATAATTTTTGAAATATAAAAATTTTGCATGCAAACATTAAAAAGTTTTAAAAATGGCTAACCTCACGTTTTTTCCAACTAAAATTACCGATAACGAAAACAAATAAAAAATCTTACGTATTTTATCAGACGTATGTATTATTAGGTCACCTCAAGTGGTTCGCTACGTTTGGTGATTTAGCAGGGGTGCCCGGGTTCATGGGGTGAGGTTTGTCTAGATCTTGGAGGTGGATGACCAGGACACACTGAACCCCAGATTCCTAGCCACCCCTTAAACCCTTTTCCTTCCCAGAATTCTCCTCCATTTCCTTTCATTAAAAAAACCCTCCACACACAATCCCCAAAGATGACATAGGCCCCGAGGGAGATTATTTTCCTCAGGGCCTCCTGTGTGGAGCTCACCTAAAAAAAAAGTAAACTTTGCCAACGCACTCTTTTTAAATGAAAATAATTAATAAAAAATTCTCAAAGATTCATTTTTTTTTTTCAAATTGCGATTCAAAGCTTTGGTTTCATAAAGGTGTACATTTTACTTTTTTAGTGGTTAATTTTTAGATTTGACTACAAAGCGTGATGTTTTGCCTTTCTAGCACCGTTTAGAACATATTTTTCACTCTGGTAGTAAGGAGGTTACAGCGATTTATATGAGACGTATGTGAGCTGGGACAAATGTGGTCTCCTGCCATTCAAGGGGCCAGACCGTGTGTTTAAAAAAAGCAAAAAGTACACACATAGAATATTTTTTTCTAACGTAGTTGATTAAAAATGGGGAATACAAACCGTTTATGCACGTAACTGCACTGCACTGATTGCAAATTAAATATTATCGAAAGTAAATTAGAAATCGAGGTTTGTGAAAGTGATATCTTCTGTCTCATAACATCAACAATAAAAGACACCCACCCATGTTAATATTTGAACATGGTTTTACAATGATATTAGGTACACAAATCAGTTTCCATTGTCTCCATCATTGTTGGCCATTGAC